>JASVEL010005799.1:382500-837176 GCA_032618575.1 Nicotiana noctiflora
GCAATTGACGATTATGAATTTCTTCGTAGTTTATTTCTCATTGTCATGAGTAGCTAAAAACATTAATTTAAGATTTTTGTGGAACCCGTTGGGAATAACTTGGTTGTTCTCTCAATATAATTAGATTTGGTTGTTAGTCTCTAATTGTTTATCTATGTTTTGATTGTGGATTAGTCGAAAGGGCCCTCAATTATCTGTTCCTATTTAATATGTATCTTCTTGAGAGAGAGTGCATATTTAGGTAATTTTATGAACAACATCACTTCCGGAGTATAGACGAGAGTCATAACCGAGGGTTTAGGGGTTGGATTAGAGATAACAAAACCTCGGGTGCAATCTAAGTGAACCGTACCGTGAAATTAGCTAGCTTAGCTTGAGAAAGTGCGTCTAGTAAATTATTATAATTACTTGAGAAAGAATTATGATAGATGGAGAGTTCATGATTGTTAGAGATAACTAAATCATAGTTATAGGACATATACAGCCAAGGAAATGTACCAATGGGGGAAATATTGCCTTAGACTTTCTTTCCATTGCTTACACATCAAGTTAGCTAATTTTCAGTTCTTAGTTACTTTCAGTCTTTAGTTGTTAGAAAATAAATCATTGTGAATCAGAAAGTTTAGGAAAATAGATTGTGTGAATTTAGTGAATCTGATAGTAGTAATTAATAGGTTAATTCTATATGGTTCGACTCTAGGCAATAATACTCAGATTATATTTGTAACGCCCACGTAGTCTTTTGTGAGACTCAGTTGAGCGTGATCAAAACACTCACGAAGTTTAAAATTTTTAGCTCAATATTCAGTATGTTCAGTTGATCTTTTCTGAAGTTTTTGTGCCTTTTTAAGGTGTAGAAGGTGATGGCTCAATTTAAGATAGAGTGTGTGTCCCTAGTATGAAAGAATCACCTCTATAAGTAGAAAAAATAAGTCCTTTGGACAGATTTTGATTCACCAAAAATTTGTCCAAAAGAACTAATTTTTGTGTGCCAAAATTGTCATCTTTTCACCAAATTCTGACACAAAGCAGAGCAGTTGTATTTCCAGCATTTTTAAATAGTAAAATACCCAACAAACATGTACTTTAAACTCGAGTATTCAACTTTTATCTATACATGACTGAATTTCAGCATATACACTCAAACTCCAATCAAATATGAACTAGCAAAGTAGAAATAAGGCTCAAAATGCAATCGAACTAAGTATTCAAACAAACTAGAATAGAATGAATTCGATTTGTGCAAACTAACATGTAATAATAAATGAATTTCACGAGCTAATGCTTGAAACATAAATTAAACGAACATCGCTAAACTATCACGATTAATAACAGCTAAATATACGACTAGCTATATAAATAATTGAACCAATCTTTTGATTTTTTATGAAATTAACATAAGGACTTAACTATTTGACCAACTAGGTCGAAGAGCTGAAAATTCAGACTTAATAACTCTATACAAAATAGTCAACCGACTAGGTCGAAGAACCAAAAATTAGAACTAACGGACAAACAAAAAATAGTCAACCAGCTAGGTCGAAGAACTAAAAGTTCAAACTTAACAAATTCACACAAAAAAGTCAACCGGTTAGTCGAAGAACCAAAAATCAGAACTAACAACAAAAATGAACTACTCGACCGGCTAGGTCGAAGAACTGAAATTCACAGTTATAAAGTAAAAATATAATTAAAAAGTAATACTCATTGCACATAAATAACAGAAATATTAATGGAAATTAAACCTTAAAATTAATATTAAAACAAAGCAAAAAATTAGAAAAGATAAAAATAGGAAAAGGAAATTGACGTTTTACCATACAGAGGAATTCAATGCCAAATCGAGCAACAAGACGGATGCCGGGGGCGACGGATGGTAGCTGCCCGACCTTGGGGCATATGTTTCTTTTTGGCAGATGCTAAATCAATAGATTCTAGAGTCTTGCCAAAAGGAAATAAATGCATTTTAGTCGAAAAATAAAATTAAATGGAGAAACAGTGGCGTCGGAAGAAATGGCGGGCATTGGAGGTTTGGCGGCGGCGGTGTTGCAGTAATTGGGGTGGCTACTGGTGGTGCTTAGGCTTTTTGGGGTCAAGACCAACATAGGATGATAGATCGTGTGGAGCTCTATTCTATAAAGGAGAGGTCTAAAACCCGATTAATTTACAAAATAAAGTAAGCTAGGGTTTTGGATTTTGGTTTATTCGTGGAGTTTGGGAGGGATTAAAGGGATTTGGTTGGGATAGACAAAAAGAGGGGGAATAGAGGAGGAGATGGTGAAATTTTAGGGCTGATTGGAAGATGGCCACTGCCGGTGGGCGATTTCCGGCGGCGGAGCTCCGCGTCCGATTGGCGGAGGAAGAAGAAGAGAGAAGAAGGGGTCGAGGTCTTGGGCATGTATGGAAATAAGGCCATTTTTTGATTCTTTCTGGGCTTATATACCTCTTCAGAGATCAAATATGGACCATTAGATCAAGGGTTGATCAATGGCTAAAGTTGAATCTCCGTGTCATTAAACAAAACGACGTAGTTTCACAGTGAAATTATGTCGTTTAACTTACCTCTCCTATGGGCTTTACCAGACCAGGTCAAATAGAATTGGGCTATTGATTTGGGCTAATTTTGGCTCAATTTCTTTAAAATTCAACGCACAATCCCTACCTCATTTATCAAACCATTAGACAATTCTTAAAACCTATATATATATATATATATATATATATATATATATATATATATATATATATAAAAATCAATCACACACACACACACACACACCACACACACACACACATATATATATATATATATATATATATATATATACATATATATATATACATACACATATATATATATATATATATATATATATATATATATATATATATATATATATATATATATATATAAACAAATCGACTTGATTAGGCATTTATATATTTTATACTTGATTTATTTAAAATAGTCTCTATATTATACTTCATTCATCATTAATCTATGTACAATCTTATATTATATTAATCCTCCCAATACTTTATTTTCTTTTATTTATAATTATTTTTTTGTAAAAGAGAACCTTAAGGCCTTATTTGTTTGCATTTAATGGAGGTCTAAATCTTAATCATTCAGATCTCAAATATTAAGTGCGTTTGTTTTTAAAATCTGAATCTTAATTATCGAGATCTTAATCATTAAGTGTGTTTGTTTTTTACTTCACAACCACTTATTGGGTCTAAATAGGTCTGTATGATTAAGATCTATAACGGAGACTTGATTTCATTAAGATGCTGTGACATATTCATTATTAACTGACGCCACCTCATATTATTATCAACTACCACCATGCCGCCACCACCATCACCTCCACCACTACCACGCTACCATCATCCTCAATCATAGCCGCCATCATTATCGGCGATCACCACCCACTTTCCCCACCACTCCGACCACCATAATTATTCTCACCCACAATCAACACTCATCCACCTCAACTAGCACAATTGACCACCTCATCACCATCAACAACCGCAGTTGGTACTGCCCATCATTATTGTTACACCTCCTTTTTATGCAGCCCGCGAGGGCGCAAGGGAGTTTTTCCAATTAAAGGACAATCGAAACGGGATTTATTCAATAAAGATTCAGAGTCTCCACTTGGGAGATTTATGGTGTCCCAAGTCACCGGTTGCATCCCGAATCGAGGAAAGGTTTGACTCTATTTAACAGTCCGCAGACTAAAAATCCGGATAAGGAATTCTGTTAACCCGGGAGAAGGTGTTAGGCATTCCCGAGTTCCGTGGTTCTAGCACGGTTGCCCAACTGTCATATTTGGCTTATTTATCCGATTTGTAACATGCTTTGATTTATATGTAAATTTTAACCTTTAACCGCTTTTAATGTTATTATTATTATTATTATTTAATAAAAAATTGCAATGTTGTGAAAATGTATCTCGAACCACGTCACAATCAATGTACCCGTGATTATCGACACATTTCGACTTCGTTGAGATTTGGATTTGGGTCACATAAATGTGCACCCGAGTTTAGGAATAACAATATTAAATACGCGCCTAAAGCTACTAACGCGTGTTTATTTTAGGAAGGCCGTGAAATTCGCTAAACAGCTCATCCCGCAGTCTAAGTATTTATTATACTTAATATGAAACTAATTACAATTAATGCACATGTAGTAAAGAAATGGTGGTGAAAATTCCGCCTAAAACCTGTTATGTATTCCAGCATGCATCAATCTATGCCTGATGTGTTATTTCTATTTTAGTTTTTAATTATCAAAATAGGCGTGGAATGAAACTCAAAATACTGCCCTATTTTATTCCTTGGAAAATGAACACAGTTGAATATAAACCTTAAACAATCCTACTTGATTATAAATTTACAATGAAAATAGCTACTAAGGATCATATCATTGTTGAGTCACTTTTCAAATAAACTTTATGAAACTATTAACATTACATTAGCTGGAACTACTCACTATTATACTCACCTAATATGAATCCAATTACAATTAATGTTCAAACTAAAAAAAAAACTCCTAGATGGCCTAACGATTAACGGTTCAGCTTAACACAAAAGTTTATCGTCTATTAAGTTCTAGTTATTACTTAAATGCATCAAGGATACCTAAGACAAAAAAAAATTACTCATGTCTTCAAAGTACCTGAATCCTCAAATTAATTACAAGGAGTTAAGCTGTGCCAGGATCAACTAATGGAACAACAATCAACCAATTTGAGTTCTAGCAGTCTAATTTATACAAATAATACAAAGTTTATAATAGACATAACATGTTTTGCATTTCTGAATCAAAACAGGAATAAAACAGGTTCCGAGATCCATTCAAGCAGCACTTGCTTTATATCCAAAACTTGAGGGGTACAGAGTATATACCTGGAAATGGCAATACAAGAAGATGAGAAGAAATAATCAGCAGCCGCAGTAACACAGCAATAACAAACAACAAACAACAACAACCCAGTAACAGATCAAACATGAGTAACTTGAACCAAAAGTAATCTTCACAATAAACCCACGAAACCCCGACAGAAACTCAGTAACAACAAATGATCAACAACAATAGGCAATGTCCAGCGATAGAACAATAAGCCAGAAAACTAATTTGGAACAATTAGAAACTACACTCAATTAAACAATAAACTTAGCTGAAACAAAGAAAAAGAGAAATGCAGAGTGTTTTCTGTAATTCAGTCTGTTTTTATCTCAATTTTCTCACTGTTTTTAGCTTCTTTTCCCTGACAAAAAAAAACTGTCCTCTTTCTGCTATCTATACCTCTATTTAAACCACAAACTCAACCCCTTTCATAAGCACTCAATTAATATTAAAACCTATCTCCCATGTTATTCCCTGAAGTTCCACTATTATGTGTCTATTTTTCTTATTTAGTTCAATGTGTATGGGGCAAATTATACATTTAATCTACTACTCTCAAACCATGTTACCTCTGCCTTATTGCCTTTAGCCTTTACCTTTTCCAACCCAGGATAGCACTTAAATCATTAATAAATGCCTAACCCCCATGTTATACTCTGATTTTTTCCACTACTGAATATTGGTTCTATCCTTACTCCATATTAAACTCAACAAGTGGGGGCAGACTGTCTTTTTAATACAGGCATGCTCTAACGAACACTGCTGGCACACCACCTAATGCCCCTTCCTAATTTACACCCATAAAACCTTACTAAACTTTTGAAATTTCTAAGTATTTAAACATGAAGACTATTCAAACACTTATACACACAGAGACATCATTATCTACCCAACGGTCTAGAATCGAAACAAGGATGTATTTTTCTTAAAATGAAACTGGTACGAATTAGTTCATAAACTATTATTTAAGTGAGTCTAAATATTGGTTAAACTAAACCAGATAAAAAAACAAGTCTAATAACTAAAACAAACTCATCAAACAAACTGATAACAAAACAAGAAAGAAGAAATGAGTAGAGGAGAAACAAAAATGCAACAAGAAAATATAAATAAAAACTAATTAGAAATATTTTAAATTAGACCAACTAACAGGACTCTCCTCTATGCCCTCGACTTCGATCACATAGGGTCTTAACCATGTGTTCTCAAACGAAATCACATGGTCAAGATCCCATGTAATCTTAATTGACCAAATACGTCGCCTTCATTTTAGGTATCATTTTTCGAATTAAGGTTCGAAAAGCCAGGAATGTATTTGAGGGGAGATTTTACGAGATTTGGGGTCAGGGCTGTTTGGGTATCCTCTGGTGTCAATTTGGGGCTAAGGCGAGGTGGCGCCGCCACCGGGGAATGTTGTGGCGGCGCTAGGGTTTATGGTTTAGATTCGACATTCGAGGCGCTGGGCTGGGGTTCAATTGAAATGGTTAGGGTAGTTGGAATGGAGAGGTGATGGTGATCACACAGTGTAAATGTGGAGGTGTTTGGTGAATGACCGCCGTTGTGGGCGATTTCTGGCGGCGGTGCATGATGGAGGATGGTGGGGAGAGATGGATGGTCTCTGAAGAGACGAGAGAGAGGAATGACAGGGGGTTCGAGCTGTGGGGTAATGGGTGAGGGATTTGGTATATTAAAATGAATGGATTAATCCTAGCCGTTCAATCTGATGAGATCAACGGCTTGGATCCATTCATTAATGGAAACGACGTCGCTTCATTTAGCTTAGGACCAGATCGGTCTTTGGAGTGAAATGGTCGGGTATAAAGGAGTGATTGAGGCCGTTGGATCAATCGAAGTGAACGACCTGGATTAACGCTCTTGGAACGGTGCCATTTCACTGGTTGTTGAAGAGTTCAGTTGGACCGGGTGAGGGGGTGTTTTGGGCTGGACTTAACCAAATTTCCATTGGGCCTTGGCAAAACTAATATAGATGGCCCAATTTTGAGTTCCTTTTTTTTTGTTAATTCTTTTCCTTTTCTATTTATTTTATTTTTAATTACTAATTTAAAACCAAAATCATAGATTAAATCATGAAATCAAAATTACTTTAAAAATACTAATTAACTCCTAATAATGATTATCCCACAAAATTAAACACCGATTAAAATAAAACCACCACAACTTGGATATTAAATGCTAAAAAAAATGCAAGATACATATTTTGTGCTTTTTCATTTTAGTAAAACCACTTTAATTACTTCTAATTGTAAAGTTAAATCCTAAAATGTAAATGTAATATATTTTTTGTATTTTTCTATTAATTTAAACAACAAAACACGCACCAACGGACGTAAACAATCACTAAAATATCATGAGAAATTCACAAACATGTACACAATAAAACAAGACAACTTTTGTTTTGATTTCTTTGAGAGTAATTCGTGTGAGGCAAAAATCACGTGCTCACAATTATAACCTACCACCACCAACCCACCTCATCAGTCACAATTACTACCATTACCCGCCATTATTAACTATCACCACCAACCACCACCATAATCAATCATAATCGTCACCATTATCAATTACTACTAGTTACTAGCATGAACCACCATCATCAATCAAAACTACCACTAACCGGTACCTCTAGTCAGCATTCACCCGTTATATATCATCACCCGACTATCGTATTTAAAAAAAATATATTTTATTGACATAATTTTAGAGTAGTTAGTATTTTATTTAAATTTAATGTTTATTAATTTTTCATAAAGATAAATTTTGCATAGTCGAATATTAAAAAATAAATAGTCTTAATTATTTTTATTCAAATTTTAATATATTAAAATGTATATTCATATTAAGATATTTTAATTTTAATACATATTTTGATATTGAGATGGCTATTGAGATTCATACGTCGTAATGTTAAAGAAAACAAATGAAGCCTTAGTTTTCAAACTCCGATGTCTCTTTGTGCTCTTTGCTCATTCCATTCACACTTATTTCTCCACTATACTTAACCCCAAAACTAAACAAATCCCCAAGCAGACCCTTGAGCTTTCTCTGGTAATTCACTTTCAATCACAAATCTGAATTTTCCCCTTTTTCCCTTTACTGTATATCAATATTCTTGGCTAAATATTCACTACATTTCATAATTTGCTAATTAGATCTGATTTTTTTTTTTGATTTTGTATACACAGAAGTAAAGCAAAGCAAAAGGGGGGCAAATGGGATTAGTGTTTTCGCGATTGTTTTCATCGTTATTTGGGAATAAGGAAGCTCGGATCTTAGTTCTTGGACTCGACAATGCTGGAAAAACTACCATTCTCTGTATGATTTATTATTATTTTCTTTATACCCCTTTGCTCCTTTTGTGATTTGGATTCTGTTTTTTTTTTTTTTTTTTTTTTTCTGGTAAGATTTGATTAATATAATGTTTAATTTTTTTGGGGTAATATGCAGATCGGCTTCAGATGGGTGAAGTAGTTTCCACTATTCCAAGTTAGTATTCTTTCTTATTTCATACACTTTCTCTTTCATATTTTAGTTAGAAGAATTAACTTAAATATCCGCCCATCCAGCAGCTTAAACCCAAAATAGCATACGGCTAATCAGTGTAAATATATCTATAATCCATGTGTAATGTGTGCAATCATGTATAAATCTATGTGTACCAGCTAGAAAAAGTAAATAGTGAATCCGGCCAGCTATTTGTGTAGAGATCCCTTTAGTTAAGTGAATATTACTTATGTCACTCTTCCTCTAAATTTGTTTGTTCCCTTTATGCTTGGATCAATCTTACCAAAATTTTCAAACTAAACCAAGTATAAATTAATCCTACTTGAAAAGAAATAATATATTCAAGCACTTACTTGGGTGTGGTTTAGTGGTCAATAAAGCGAGAGGAGATCCATGATGTCTCATTTCAAATCTCATGCAAAAAGCACTTGGTGATTTCTTCCCATCTGCGTAAGCTTTGGTGGGCAAAGTTATCTGGTACATGGTACATGTGTTGATGGAGGTAGCAAGAGCAACTAGGTGGAATAGTCGAGGTGTGTAGGTACTCGGTGAAATAGTCAAGGTGTCTCAAAGCTAGCCCCAACACAACCTTTAATAAAAGAATTCATAAAAAATATGATATTCAAATCGACACATGAGTTTGTGTAAGTTGCAGTTTTTTTTTAGTACCAATGACCTATGATTTCATTTTTAAGAATATTAGTTAAAAAGACCACTTATTTTTAAGTCTTGAAAGAGAAACGGGACGACCATTTTGGAGGAAGAGGAATTATTACTAATCCAAGTTAAATAGAGGTAGTTTATGCTTTTTTCCAGTGAATATGAAACTGTGATGGCCACAATTTTGTGATCTCTATAGAAATTTATGTGCCATTTACGGGTTGGAAATGGTAACCCCTAGTATCATTAGTAAAAATTATCCCTTCGTCCCTTAAACTAATGAGGTAATGTGAACGGATGGCTTTATCGCTTCGTGGGTGAAGCTATGCGCTTTACGGAAGTGTGACGCTTAAAAAATGATGCACAAAGTAATTGGAGAAGCAGTCACTTCTTTTAATATCAACTTCAAAAACTAGGATAAATATCAGCATTATTGCATATTGAGTATTGCAGTTTGATCATTATAATACTAAATTCATATATGCTTTTTAAGTAAGGTAACAGGACTAAATTCATAGTATATGCTTTTAATATTTCTTTTAATGTCATGTATTGCACTTCACTTCAAATTCATGCTTTTCACTTCAAGTCCATGGACCATGTCTCCTTTTTGTGCATTTCGCTTTTAAAAACATTGCTATCTCCTAGCACACACCAGTAAGGAGAACATCAAAATTTTGATTGGAAGCAAACCCATACATCCATGGGATTTGAACCTCATCTCCACATTAATCATTGAGCTATCACTTCATTGCATTTCTCACACACTTAGCCTTTTGTTTTGTAATGGATGGTTTTATTGATTTATATTATTATTTTCATGATACAGCAATTGGATTTAATGTTGAGACGGTGCAGTATAACAATATAAAGTTTCAAGTTTGGGATCTAGGTATGATGATTGATTTATTTGAGCTTTGCAGCCAACTTATCTTAGCTTCATTTTTGCATGCCATTTCGTGATCTAAAGGAAAATTTTCTTGAGTGAAGTTCAAACTAGTTGTTCTCTATGTTCTGAGTTTTTGTGGTAAATGTTATAGTAATTGAATGCTTTAGCCTTCAAGAAATTTTTAGTCAAAGTTTAGCTGAACCTTAACTAGATTTTGTCAGACTTCAAATTTAAGTAACCAGTTCATGGAGATTGTAAAATATTTAACTCTAAATTAAGCCTCGTGTAGGCATCGTGTTTACTGGTGTCTGACACATTGTATCCTAAAGCTTAGTAATTTAAGGTGCTTGTTTCAAAGGAGGGATAGCATAGTGGGGAAGTCCCATAAGCTTGGGTGTTGAGTCACAAAAGAAGCAGAGTTGGAAAGAACCACTGATTTTGGGGGCCTGTGTTACCATATCCCAAAGAAAGTGCATGTCCAAACATCACGTGTCACCACCTCACATGCGGACTAAACTCATTTTTTTGGGCCAAGCACACAGAAATTCTTTTTTATAATGGATGGTGGTGCACTGGAACCTATGACCTCTGGCTGTTCTAGTATCATTTTGAATTGTGTGACTATCTCGTATAAAAGCTTAAGCTGTGGGAGAAAACATACTTTTAGTTACTTCATTATCTATTTAACAGAGGTAAATTATGAGAAGGGATGTGTTTAATTTTATACTTAGATATATCTGTCAGTCTCAAAGTGTTCACTTTTCCTTTTCGTTGTAGGCAGGACATAGGATCCCAAGAAATAGGTGTAATGAGGCTTCTTTATTGTCGTCTTTTTACACTAAACATCATGTTGGACAGAAAGAGAATGTAGAAAACAAGTTGGAATGAGAATTTAACATTCGGGGATTCCGTGAGCACTTTGCATAGAGCTATCTATGTGGCTAACCTGCCTTTGAAAAAGATTCAAAGTCTTCGATTTATCTCAAGACACAGTTCTCAGCATGTGCTATCACCGCTTGCTGCTTAAAAGCATGTGCAGTTTACGTGGTGGATAAATGTTCCATGTCTTTATATCATCAGCTATTAGGTCGCTTTACTGCAAGAGTTTCTGATGATTGTTATCGAACACCTTCAGTACTTGATTGGTTTAATTTAAGACGTACCAGATACCTTTAGCTACATTCTCAAGCGGTTTACACTTCTCTCATCAAGTTTGTTTTTGGATATTGCACCCAAGGGTGTGGCCTGGTAGTCAATGAAGTGGGTTGAGAACCATGAGGTCTTAGGTTCTAATCCCAATAGAGGCATACATATTAGGTGATTTCTTCCTATATGTCCAAGCCTTGGGAGACAGAGTTACCCGATATCTGTGCTGGTAGGAGATAACTAGTACTACGTAGAATTAGTTGAGATGCGCCTAAGCTGGACCGGACACTATGATTATTAAAAAAGCGTGTCTTCCTACATCATGGTAAGTTTCGACTAAGAGTAACATATAGAAAGGTTAGAAAAGAATGGAAAGCCTTTGTTGAGGTTGGATGGGCTTTAGGCAGAGAAAGGGAAGGAGAAATGAACACAAAACTAAAATTTTGTTTCTGCTCAAAGGCAAGCAGCGAAAGTGGAATGTTAGACCTCCCTTGGAGAATGCTAAAGTAAACTTTGACATCGTAATAAAAAATGAAGTGTAATAATGCAAATTTCTCTGATTGTTCATACCAAAGTCTAACAGCTTACGACTCTTCTCATTTTCTCTCTTCTTGTTTCTTTTTTTTTTTTTCAAAATCATTTCTTTACTCTTTTGGGTGTTTTTTGATAGATTTTAATTGTTGCTTTTTTGTGCATACCATCTTTTCTATTTGTTTTCATCTCTACCTAGAGTCAACAATATTGCTTTTTTCTAATAATTTTTTTCCCCTTTTTATGATAATGCAGGGGGCCAGACTAGTATCAGGTAATTCTAATTGGCTCTAAAACTTTATACTAAAAAGAAATATACATCTTTTATCCGTTATATCTATCTTAAAATCTACTAATATGCATGGTAGATGTTAACTTCATTGATTAATATGCTCGTCTCGCCGGTCAGTCTGCCCTTCATCTCTTTTGTTGTTGAGGTGATCAATGTTTTCAATACTTGATGCGCGCTCTCTCTCTCTCTCTCTCTCTTATATATCTCTCTTATATATATATATATATGCAGTATCTTTCCTGATCTGGAAATCAAGTTTGTTGAATTTTAGTGCTTGTGCAGTAGAATTATGCTGTGAGCAAAGGCCCCCGCTTCCACTTCTTTAGCTTTTAGAACATTTTACAGTAAGTATAGGCAGATCTTATCTACTATCAGTGTGACCCACGAGTTAGGCATCTTCCTATTATGGATGTACCTTAGAGCCAAAGTGCCTTCTGGACTTGGCAAACAGAGCACCTTTTGGACAAATCATCTCGGCCTTAGGGTTGTATCATATTTGAGAATTGCTAAATTGTGAGAGGGCATAGGCTTATGCTTTTGAGTTTTTTCCCTACTTTTTGTACAAATTTCTACTTCTGTTGACACCCTGTTGGAAGTTTATAGACACTTATCGAGTTTTTAACCAAAAGTATCCCTTATGTTTGAGGTTAGGTTTAACTTTATCCCTTAGATATACATTTGAGCACATATCGTCCCTTATATATACAAAAGTTGACCAGGTTTGGTCTACTTAACGGAAGAGCACAAACGGGAACAAAAAAATTAGCGGCCTATCCATGTGAAACTCACTGGTTAAAAAAGACATCGTGAACCCTTTCTCCTTTGGTTTCTCAAATTTGAGCAGTGGAAGAGGTTGTTATCATATTATGGTAAAACCCAGTTCATCAAACATTAATGATAAGTGCACTTTGCACAGTCTCTCTCTTTTTTCCTGTGCGTGTGTGTGTGCTTTTTAATGCGTGTATTCAGAGAAACAATCTCCTCTCTCCGATGCAAAAGTTGCTACTGATTCTCAATACGGACAAGCAAGCGAATGTTACCACCACCCGTTCTATTGCCGTCAATTGGAGCTCTCTTCGGGATCTCATCAATTGTGTGACCCAGAACTTGAATTGGGCTGCCTTTGGAAATGAGCTGAAGCGAAACTAGATAGAAATAACTACATAAAGAAATATCAAATGACAGAGATGCTGATGAGCTTTTGGCCTTGGTACAAAAAATAGCATACAAGTTTGTGGTTGGAGGTGGAATCAACTGATTAAGCATGGATGCATTCTTGGAAAAAAAATAATTAATTTGGGAGGTGAAGTTTAACCGAGCACCAGTTAAAAGGATCTCCAAAGAAATTTCTCCATGCACGATAGATTTGAGGAGATAAAGAGGGGTTGTTCTGATGGTAAGCATCCTCCACTTCCAACCAAGAGGATGTGAGTTCGAGTCTCCCCAAGAGCAAGGTGGGAAGGATGCTGAGGATCTATTTGGTAATAGCCTCTCTACCCTAGGGTAGGGGTAAGGTCTGCGTACACACTACCCTATCCGGACCCCACTAAGTGGGATTATACTAGGTTGTTGTTGTTGTACGATAGATTTGAGGAACAGTCGAATAGAGAAGAAAAGTCGGCTTTTAGTTTGCAGTGAGTTTCACATGGTTAGGCTGTTAGCTTTTTTGTTCCCGTTTGTGTTCTTCCGTCAAGTAGACCAAACCTGCTCAAATTGGGTATACCTAAGGGACGATATGTGCTCAGATGTATATTTAAGGGATAAGGTTAAACCTAACCTCAAATATAAGGGACAATTTTGGTTAAAAACTCGAAACTTATCCATCAAAACAGGAACAATATGTATCAGATTCCCAGGTTGTAGGCTATAAGCTAGAATATTTAAATCAGATAATCACGTTTGGCATACTTTTTGTGGTAACCTTGACATGTCTTCAGGTGTGAGTAAAAGCCAAGTCAAACCTGCCTTTTCTTCTGTGAGATCTATTGGTGGGGGAGGGGGAGGGGGAGGGGGAGGGGGAGGGGGAGGGGAGGTAACTTACTCGATTTAGTGCATCAAAACAGGATCTATTTAAATGACTTTTAGGCCTCATTTGTTTTTTTTAAGATTAAGACGTTTGAAACTGAATACACATCTGGATATATTAAGACGTGTATTAAGATCTGAATAGAAATAATTAAGACTGTTTGATTTTTAACATTTGAATGTATAAAATTTATCTTTATTTGAAAATTAATAAATATAAAATTCAAATGAAATACTAATTAATCTAATATTCTATCAATAAAATATTTAGTTTTTTAAAATATGATAGTTGGTGGTGATGGCTAACGGGTGAATGCCGACTAGAGGCGGTGGTTGGTGATAGTTTTGGTTGATGATGGTAGTTCATGCTAGTTACTAGTAGTGATTCATGGTGGTGGCAATTATGATTGAGGATAGTGGTAGTAGATGGTGATAGCTAATAATGACGGGTGGTGGTAGTAGTTGTGATTGAAGAAGGTGGTATGCGGTGAGTGGTAGGTTATATTGATGGGTTGTGCCGGCTGTAGTTGTTGATGGTGATGAGGTGGTCGGTTGTGGTAGTTGAGGCGGATGAATGCTGATTGTGGGTGAGAATGATGGTGGTCGGGGTGGTGAGGATAGTAGGTGGTGATGGTCGATAATGGAGGCTATGATTAAAAGTGGTGGTGGTGATGGCGGTAGAGGTGGTGGTGGTGATGGCGGTGATAGTGGGGGTAGGGGTGGTGGTGATGATTGAGTATGGTAGTGGTGGTAGTATGGTGGTAGTTGATAATGGTAGGCGGTGGCGGCAATTAATAATGAATATACGATAGTATCTTAAAAAAATCAAGTTTCTGTTATAGATCTTAATCATACAGACCTATTCAGGCTTATTAAGTGGTTATTAAGTAAAAAAAACAAACACACTTAATAATTAAGATTTGAATAATTAAAACTTAGACTTTAAAAACAAACGCACTTAATGTCTGCGATCTGAATGATTAAGATTCAGACCTCCATTAAATGCAAACAAATGAGGCCTTAGACATACAAGGTCCATATCTGCAGTGGGTTCTCGTAAATTGCTCTTTGTTGCCTGTTTAAGCCTCATAATATTTATCTCGTCTTCTTTTGATACTATGTACCTACTATGTCTGTTCTTTTGAGTTCCATTAAATGTTTATCTCATCTCCCATTTCGTGGTTTTGTCAAATTTTGAAAGGTCCTTTCATGGGTTCTTTTGCTGCTAGGCCATACTGGAGATGCTATTTTCCTAATACGCAAGCTATAATCTACGTTGTTGACTCAAGTGACACTGATAGGCTCGTGGTTGCTAAAGAGGAGTTCCATGCCATATTGGAGGTGCCTTTTCCTTCTCTTATGTATCTTCTGCTTGTTGTATTTATGAGGTTCGTATTGTGACCATTTGATGCTAAGTATGATGTATCTTTTTATTTCGGTATTCTAATAACAGCTAAAAAGAACTTGATTTACCTGAACAACAGCTAGTATTAAAAGAGGTACATCTGTCCTTTCCAATGTTTTCCTGTTAGGAAATTCTGAAACACACAATAATCCCCAAGAACTGACTTTTAGATACTTAAAACTTGTGAACCTTAAAAAACTGAAAGTTATGCAGAAGCATGAGCTAAAACAGTAAAATATACGAGATATAGTCTCATCCCTGCAATAAACAGAACCAATATCAGAAACGCTGTGCTTCCTTTTGTACCTTTTTTTCAAACAAGCTTTGTAGTGAATCAAAGATCTAGTAGATAATTCCCAAACACAAAGCTGCATCGAGCATGAAATGCAAAAGGAAGATTCGCCGATAATGTCATAACAATGGATCGAAAATCTAAGTTGCTCGAACACGGGTGCGATTGTCCGACACGTGTGTGGATCTAAAGGTCGGATCCTTCGAGATGTTGATTCTAAGATTCGGGGATACGGATCCTAGTATGGATACGAGTGCGGGGATCCGACTAAAATTAATTAAAAAAAATAAACAAATAAAAAAATCTCTAAATTTGTAAGAAATTTGGTGGAATACTTGCGTAGAGCTTGTAAAGTGTGGATTTCTTTTTTATTCTCAAGTTGTAAATAAGTAATGGATTGATGTCGTAGATAAGGTATGTTATTTTCTTCAAATTTTATCTTAGTTTTGGTTCTTATTTCGGGAATCAAATTGTATTTTGTATCAAATTTTTCCGTACATTGTGGTCAAAGTACCCAAAAGTGTTTGACCATATTCGGTACGGATCCCATACCCACACCCATACTAGTGTCGTGTCGACACGGGTGCAGTACCTAAACTGAAGTGTCGGAGCAACTTAGTCGAAAATAATACTATTAGATTTGTTTGAACAAAGAATTTCTTTGAATATTCAAAGCTTCTCAAAAGCTCGGTAAAAATTGTGTTTCTCATAACGTGAATAGCACATATAAACGTTGAATAAGTTGAGAAAGTTGAAAAAATGGAATACAAGATGTTTAGAAATGTCGAGTTTATGTTGTTAAAAGCGAGAAGTGCAACAAAGCGACAAGGGCCAAGGGATTTAATCAAGAAGGGATAAGTGAAGCGCACACTTCATTGAAGTGAAGCGCAATTTTAAAGAATACCAAAATGAACTTTGTTATAAAATAACTAAATAAACAAGAAAAGCTAAGCTACTAGCTCCACTAATATATACCAAAAAAACACAAAACATGTTTACTTTTAGACATGACTTTATCGGACAAATGAACATTAATACTTCCTCCCATTTTATCTTAAGGTGTTTGATGGGGCGCGAATTTTGAAAACAAAGACTTTTCCTTATAAAAAAAAAGACGTTTGAAACTTGTGGTCTAAAATAAGCTATAGACATTTGTGTGGTGAGAAATCTTCTCATTCACCTTAAATGGGAAGTTTAAAGATAAATTGTTCTAACTATAGAAAGGTGTTTTTCTTTTTGGGACATGCTAGAAAAAAGATCGCATTTCCATTACATAGACTTCCAATTTTTCTTTAGAAAAACTCTATTATATGGACTCATTCCAATCAAAATATATCATAAAATAAAGCGAGTTGACCCTATGCAAGAAGGAATAGTGTCCAACTCACTTTATTTATAAATATATTTTGGTTGGACTGTGTTTATAACTTTATATTGTGGATTTTTTTGGACAGTAATTAGACACATATTCTGTTGCTTTTGATTTGTTTGATGCTAAACACATGTCTTGTCATGTTTCTTTTGGTATATTTTAATGGAATTAGTAGTTTTAACTTTTTGATACTCTAACTGCCTTTGTTAGTGTAATCCCATGGTGGGTGTGTAAAAAAGTAGTTTTTTAATAAATTTTTGCTTTAATTTAAGTATCATTTTTTTGTAATGGAACTAAAACATTAAACTCTTGATGGGGTCACAAAATAAAACATTAAATCATTCTAATCAATACTTTGGGCCAACTAATATGGCTGATTAAAGTGAAAGATTTGCTCATATACCTTGTTTTTGTCGAGTTCTTGTTTATTTAGTTATTTTATTTATGTCCAAGGTTCATCTTGGTATTCTTCTTAAATTGTGCTTCACCTTAATGAAACATGTATCTCGTATCTCGCTTAAAGCCTTGGGACCCTTATCGTTTTTTTGTGCTTCTCGCTTTTAAGAAACTAATTAGACCTTCGCTACAAGGAATGGGGTAGAGATGTACTTTCTTTTTTGGTAAATATTTTTTACAGCACATTCGTAACTGGATCAATTAAATTGTCACCTTCTCAAAAAGGGAGTGAATTCTTGAAATACATTAGCTTTTTGGTAGAGAAAATGTATTTGCAATACGTTTTATTGTTAGATATGTGGTTGGAGGAGTAAACTTTAAAGGAGGCCTCCCATTTAGTTACTCAATTGCCAAACATAAAGGAGGCGACGGTGTCAGGCTTTTTCTGGATCGATGCACAAGTGAACTTTCTTCTTTCAGAAAACCAATTCAGGACGATCTAAGAAATTTTTTAGTGTTGTTATTTAGGAGGCAGTGATAGGATGTTATGGGGAGGTCCAGGTGCAAGTGTCTCCTTTCTCTAATAGTATCAGAGGTGAGAAACCATTTACAAGTGTATGCTGAAGATAATGTTCCTAAAAGTAGCTTTATAATGGTGAGTTGGTGTTATATGTGCAAAACTAAGAGAGAGGACATAGGTATTTGCTTCTTCGTTGCAAATTCACATAGAACTAATGGAGTTTGGATACTAGCAGAGAGAATAAACATAACAAAAAAAACCTTTTTGCTCCGACTTGGGAAATGTGCCAACTACACTCTCTCTCCTAACTTTTCCGATGGCCATTTCCGCCAGTAACCTAATTTTATTTGTCCAATGGGAAGGAAATCCTTTTTCATAGCTGGTAATAAGTCTTTCGAAATCCTAGAAGATTGTGAAGGGATTGACAGGTGGTATGTGTGGATCGAAATGGGCCATAGATTTTCCAGCCAGATTAAAATAGACGAAAACAATTTAAGATGGGTATGCGAACAAATGCAGCAAGCTTCACGAGGCCAAGGAAATCAGTATAGATGTCACGACCCGGATTTCCCACCATCGGGAGTCGTGATGGCGCCTACTATCGAAACTAGGCCAGCCGAACCTTAACAACAGAATATACTAAAATAATTAAACATTGCGGAAAACTTTTTAGAAATTCAATAAATAAGAAATCATACTGCAGAAAAACACTGAACATAACACTACCCCAAAATCTAGTGTCGCTATCTTACAGACTACTATAGAATACTACAACCAAGTCTGAATGAAAGAACAATACATAAGTCTGTTTTGATACAATAAAACAAACTGAAATAAGGGATATGGACTCCGGCCTGCGAACGCCGGCTAGAGTCCCTGGACTGAAGACAACTCCAGAGATGTCCTGCTGCTGTCCAAAAGCTGCTCCAACGCTGTGATTTGTGCAAAAAAGCACAGAAGTGTAGCATCAACACAACCGACCCTATGTGCTGGTAAGTGCCTGGCCTAACCCCGGCGAAGTAGTGACGAGGCTAGACAGGACTTACAAAAATCAACTTGTGCATATATATATATAGATACAACGATAACAGAAAGAACAACAGGATTATATACGAAGGTATACAACTGAAAAGGGAACATGCTCAGAAGATAATGAACAATGAGAGCAGTTCATCTGTGACAACATTAAACCAAATTCACATCATTTACTTTCATAAGTGGTCGGCGTGACACGATCCCAATAATTATAGTATAGGTGGACGGCGTGCGACACGATCCCAATAAATATAATATAGGTGGACGGCGTGCCACACGATCCCAATAAATATAACATAGGTGGACGGCGTGCCACACGATCCCAATAAATATAATATAGGTGGACGGCGTGCTACACGATCCCAATAAATATAACATAGGTGGACGGCGTGCCACACGATCCCAATAAATATAACATAGATGGACGGCGTGCCACACGATCCCAATAAATATAACATAGGTGGACGACGTGCCACACGATCCCAATAAATATCATAGGTGGACGGCGTGCCACACGATCCCAATAAATATCATATAAGTGGACGACGTGCCACACGATCCCAATAAATATCTTATATGATTCATATAGCCTCTCTTAAGGAGTTCCCCTTTAGGGAAAAACTCGGCAATATAATGACCTACCCAATAAGGGTACCACTAGCAGCCCAAACATCTCAATAATGGAGAATACATATAACGCTCAACCCGATAAGGGAGCAACAACAATCATAACCTACACGTCCCGGCAAGGGATCTAACCACGTTTCTTTACAATCTTTACAATTTTTACTTCATAGGTCACTACCGTTTGAGCCAAAGCTCCAAAGAATTTTCACTTTTCCTAAACAATTCCTCAACTAACTCATCATGTCAAATTCACCAATTGCTAGGAATAGTTCTCAAAATTTACCCAAAGCAAGTACAAAGAAGACTCACGGTCATGCTAGACGGCGTGTATATATACTCGTCACCATGCCTATACACCGCACTGGATCATTTAGCAAATAGCAAGCAATAATACTCTAATCCTATTCCCTCAAGCCGAGATTAGATCAGACACTTACCTCAGTCCGAAAATAGCAATCAATCCTCTAGCACCGCCTTTCCTCTAGAATCCGACTCGGAAACAATGGTATCTAGTCATTTTTAATTCAATAACATCAATTAGGGCTCAATAACATAATCCCATAGCCTAGAAATGAAATTCCCATCATTCTTCCAAAAATAGCAAAATCCGACAACGGGCCCACATGGTCCAAACTCGAGGCTCGCACCAAATTCCAATCACCCATAAGCCCACGAGTTAGAATATATGATTTGTTTTAAAATCCGACCTCAATTGAGGTTGAATCACCCAAAATCCCACAAGCCCTAGTTCTACCCAAAACCCCCATTTTCTACCTTGAATTCATGACTTAGGGCTAGGATTAATTATGATTAGGTGATTAAATAATGAAGAAATGAGGTTAGGAAGACTTGCCCAAAGAGTTATGGAGGAATGAGAGCTTGGGACTTGACAATGGAGGGTGGAAGAGAAGAGCCCGTATGAAATTTTTGTGAGAAGTCCCGTGCAACTGTTTTGTTTTTTAGAAAAATCACTGGGCATGCCCTATGCGATCGCATACAAGGCATTGCGATCACATAGGGTAAGGCGCTAATTGAATGCAATCGCGGAAAGCATGATGCGAACGCATAGAGTAAATGCAACTGGGCCAGGAAATGCTCTATGCGATCGCGATGGGGACAATGCGATCGTATAGGTATGGGAGGCTGGGCAATGCGATCGCACAAGGAGGGCTGCGATCGCATAGAACAAATTTTGGGCTCTTGAAACTTACACTATGCGATCGCGGAAGAACCTATGCGATCGCATAGAACAATGTACTAGAATACCAATACCATATTTTTAAGTGCAAAAACATCGCGAAATCACTCCCGAGCCTTCATGGCTCCTAACCAAATGCACACACTAACAAAACAACATCATACGAACTTGCTCGAGCGATCAAATCGCTAAAATAACATCAAAAACAAAGAATCAACCCCCAAAGCTCAAGATTTCATTTCAAAGTTCATAATTCTCTAACTTTAGCTATTTAGGTCCGAAACACATCAAAACGACGTCCGATTTCGACCAAATTTCACAGGAAGCGCTTAACCAATATTTAAGACCTGTACCGGGCGTCGGAACCAAAATACAAGCCCGATACCTATATTTTCTAACTCATTTTCATTTCCATTTTTTCTTATTAATTTCAGAAAATAATTTTTAGGAAAAATTCTTTTACCGGTGTTTTGGACCTCGGATTTCAACTCCGGGCACCTGCCCGAGTCCCATATGTTTCTACGGACCTCTCGGGACTGTCACTTCATCGGTCCGGGCCCGTTTACCAAATATGTTGACCAAAGTCAACTATATCAATAATAATATCAAAATTCTTCAAATTTTCCATAAAATTTATATATCTTAACACAAAAACTTTCAGGCTTCGCGCCTGGACTGTGCACGCACATCGAGGCAACTGAGAGTGAGGTTTCCAAGACCTCGGAAGCGCGGAAAAAATGAGAAATACGGTGATGACCCTTTGGGTCGTCGCAATAGAAGATGGGGGAGGAAGATCCAAGCATACACCTATAGAGTCTATCAAAATTACAACATCCCACCAAAATTACAACATCCATGGGAGATACATCAGAATTGAAGCATGGACAGGGGAAAGAAAAAAAGCTATCATTATTTCTGAAGTTTCTTACAACATGGGATGGGGAGACATCGCAGGGACAATATTACAATTCTCGGGGGAAGCTTACAAATTCAAGGAAATAGCTGACTTAGGGAGAAGATCCTTCTTGGCTGCTGCAGAAATACCCAAAAGACTATCTTTACAAGAAGGAGAACCCTGTACAGAGAACTCCAAATTTCTGGCAAAATGCTTGATAGGAAGCTTCAATGATTCCTTTCACTCCAACCCTAATCCTGAAGTCATATAACAGTGGTTCACCGAAAGGTGGCAGGTGACGGTGGGCCTGAGAATCACCCCTCTAGCTCATAACCAATTTCTGTTCGAACTCCCTTTGTCACGACCCTAGTTCACCAATTGTGAACATGTCGTGATGGCACCCAGTCCCCAAGACTAGGTAAGCCTAACACGTTGCGGAATATATAAGTTATAAATACTTAAATAAGAAACAGCGGAAAAATAACATAAAAGATATGTAATCCGTGCCGCTTGGCACATACATCCGTCACACAATGAAAAAAAAAAAAAAACACTACCAAGATCCGGAACCCCACGGTAACACAGACTAAAAGGGAAATACAACTGTGGCTCTACGTGTAAAGAGTATCTAACAACGAAATGAAGAAAAATGTCAACTAGTAATACTAGAATAGAAGGGAAGCCTCCGGATCCGCGGACGTAGCAGATCATACCTCGAAGTCTCCCAGAAACTCCTAGATCACCGGTAGTGCGTCTGATCAGATGGACCTGGATCTGCACAATAAAAGTGTGTAGAAGAGTAGCATGAGTACACCACGGCGGTACTCGGCAAGTGCCAAGCCTAACCTTGATGGAGTAGTGACGAGGAAGGTTAAGGCCCTACCGAGAATAATAGAAATAATGATAATAATATCGAACAGTGCAAGGTATGAGTAAATCTGAAATAGCAGCAAAGCAAGATAAAACTACAAGTCATCTACAGTTAACCGAGCAAAGAGAAAACAACACAACAAGTACAAATCAATAACTCAAGATCTCCAGGAATTGAACCCATAGTCCCATTCTCAGTACCTCTGGGTCTCCGGGACTCGAACCCGCAGCCCATGTCTCAATAATATCTCAATAACTCAGGATCTCCGGGAATCGAACCCGCAGTCCCTACCAATAAGTCAAGATCTCGGGAATCGAACCCGTAGTCCACATTTCAATAATCTCACGATCTCGGGAATCGAACCCGTAGTCCACATTTCAATAATCTCAGGATCTCGGGAATCGAACCCGTAGTCCATATTTCAATAAGCTCAGGATCTCGTGAATCGAACCCGTAGTCCATATTTCAATAAGCTTCAGGATCTCGGGAATCGAACCCGTAGTCCATATTTCAATAAGCTCGGGATCTCGGGAATCGAACCCGTAGTCCATAACCACATCAAGTAAAGGAATACACAGAGAGAAGTATAATATGCTTAATGATAACTTCGCCGATGAACAGCGCCAGCGATTACCAAGAAAACTCAAGTAAGTCAATTAAGCAACTAGACAGTTAGATTCTATCTAATCATGCTTTTCTAACTACTACCGGGTAGGAATATCGAATTTAACAACTAAAAACAGGAATATCACTCATTGAACATTTTGAGTAAAGTATGTGTTCAACAACCAGCGCATGTACACGCCCGTCACCTCGCGTACAAGGCATTTAAAGTATCACAATAATATCCTAGGGGTGAAAGTCCCCCACACGAGGTTAGACAAGCCACTTACCTCAATTCCGGTACGAAACCGCTAAGAAATAACCCTCTTGCCGTGAATGTCGGCCTCCACAAGTGTAGTATCTGATAAAAATCAATAGAATCACATCAAAATAGGCCAATTGGGCATTACCCAATCAAAATAACTCAAAATATACCAAAACCCACAAGTTGCCAAAACCCGACTTTCGGTACGCTTATCGAAAAATCTCGAAAATTATATATTCGGGTTCCTTATCTCAATACGAGTCTAGGCATATAAAATTTACCAAAATCGGACTCCATTTGCCCACTCAAATCGGAGATTTTCTAACATTTAGGCCTAGGGCTCAAACCCACCTTTAATCTTCCAATTTCAGTGAAATAATCACGGATTTTATGATAAACCAACGAATTAAGGTCAAGAAACTTACCCCCGATGATTTCCCGATGATATCCCAGCCTTTCCCCTTCAAAATCCTCCCTTGGAGCTCAAAAATGGAATTTTTGTGTATGGGGGCCGCGACTGTTATGTTCTGAACTTAAACTCACTGCCAGACCCCAGTGCTCTACGCGTTCGCGAAGGTACTCACGCGTCCGCGAAGGTCTGTTCAATTTACCCTTCGCGAACGCGACGCTCCCCACGCATCCGCGAAGCACAAAATTCCCCGGCGCCAAGTCCCACCTCTACGCGAACGCGACAGCAACTACGCGAACGCGATGCTGACTCTCCCCCTTCTACGCGTTCGCGAACCTAGGTCACGCGAACGCGAAGCATCACATCTCACCACCTACGCGAACGCGTTGATCTTATCGCGAACGCGATGCCTTGGCATGACTGGCCTACGCGAACGCAACCACCTTCACGCGAACGCGAAGGCCAAATCCCTGCTGCACTGACCTGCAATTTTCTGCAGGTTTTTCAAGGCTTCAAAATGCCCGTTTGATGGTCCGAATTCATCCCGAGGCCCCCGGGACCCCAACGAAAACCACCAACATACTCCAAAATACGATACAAACTTGTTCCAATCATAAAAACACGTCTAACAACATCAAAACCCATAATTCACATCGAATTCAAGCCTAAATTTCTTAAAACTTTCCGAATTGCACATTCGATCAACACTCCAACCAAACGACGTCCGAATGACTTGAAAATTTGCGGACATATCCAAAATCACATAACGAAGCTATAGAAATTGTCGGAATTCCATTCCGACCCCTAGATCAAAATCTCACCTATCGTTCGGATTCGCCAAAATTTCATCCTTCGGCATTTCAAGCCTAATTGAGCTACGGACCTCCAAAATACATTCCGAACGCGCTCCTAACCCCGAAATCACCCAACGGAGCTAATGGAACCATCGGATTTCCGTTCCGAGATCGTCTTAACACTGTTCCGGCTACGGACAGTCATCTAGAATATATTCTCATATATTTTAGTTCATAAAAAAAAAGGATCGGACTCATTGTATTCCATAAAACATTAGCTTGGGCACTTTAACTATTTCACGTACCTAAATTGGGGATCGGGGCGTAATTTTCTAAAACGACCGGTCGGGTCGTTACATCTTCCCACACTTAAAGATTCGTTCGTCCTCGAACGAGCATAGAAAACATACCCGGAGTAGTGAAAAGATGAGGGTACTGGCTGCGCATATCCTGCTCGGTCTCCCAAGTTGACTCCTCGGCCGGCTGACCCCACCACTGGACCTTCACTGAAGCGATGTTCTTTGATCTTAGCTTCCTGATTTACCTATCCAAAATGGCCACTGGCTCCTCAACATAAGACGGATCCTCGTCTAGTTGAACAGAAGTGAAATCCAACATGTTTGATGGGTCACCATGTAATCTGTAGAGCATGGAGACATGAAATACGGGATGGACTCCGGCTAGGCTGGAGGTAAGGCCAACTCATAAGCAACCTCCCCAACACGCCTCAAAATCTCAAAAGTGCCAATAAATCTAGGACTCAGCTTTCCTTTCTTCCCAAACCTCATAACGCCCTTCATGGGCGAGACTCGAAGCAGAACCCGCTCACCAACCATAAAAGCCACATTGCGAACCTTCTTGTCCGCATAACTCTTTTGTCTGGACTGGGCTGCACGAAGTCTATCCTGAATCACCTTGACCTTGTCCATAACATCCCGAACCATATCAGTACCTAGCAACCTGGCCTCGCCCGGCTCGAACCAACCCACGGGAGACCTGCACCTCCTACCATATAGGGCCTCATACGGTGCCATCTGAATACTAGACTGGTAGCTGTTGTTATAAGCAAACTCCGCCAGCGGCAATAAGTGATCCCATGAACCTCCAAACTCAATCACGCACGCACGGAGCATATCCTCCAAAATCTGAATAGTGCGCTCGGACTGCCCATCAGTCTGGGGGTGAAATGCTGTGCTCAGCTCCACCCGAGTACCTAACTCCTGCTGTACAGAGCTCTCCAGAACCGTGAAGTGAACTGAGTGCCTCTATCTGAAATGATGGAAACTGGAATACCATGCAGCCGAACTACCTCCCTGATATAGATCTCCGCCAGTCGCTCCGATGAATATGTAGTGCTCACCGGTATAAAATGGGCGAACTTGGTCAGCCGATCCACAATGACCCAAATGGAATCAAACTTCCTAAACGTCCGTGGAAGTCCAGATACAAAGTCCATGGTAATGCGCTCCCATTTCCATTCGGGAATCTCAATTCGCTGCATCAATCCACCCGGACGCTGATGCTCATACTTCACCTGCTGGCAGTTGAGGCATCCGGAAACATAATCAACTATATCCCTCTTCATCCGCCTCCACCAGTAATGCTGTTTCAAGTCCTGATACATCTTTGCGGCTCCCGGATGGATGGAATACCGCGAGCTATGGGCCTCTGCTAGAATCAGCTCTCGAAGATCATCTACATTGGGCACACAGATGCGCCCCTGCATCCTCATAACTCCATCATCTCCGATGGTAACATCTCGAGCATCACCACGCCGAACTCTATCCCGGAGGACAAGCAAACGAGGGTCGTCGAACTGACGCTCCCTGATGCGGTCAGATAGAGAAGACCGAGAAATCACACAAGCCAGAACCCGGCTGGGCTCCGAAAGATCCAATCTAACAAACTGCTTGGCCAAAGCCTGAACATCCATCGCCATAGGTCTCTCCGAAGCTGGTAGATATGCCAAACTCCCCAAACTCTCGCCCGACGACTCAAGGCATCGGCAACCACATTGGCCTTGCCCGAGTGATAAAGAATAGTAATATCACAGTCCTTTTACAGTTCCAACCATCTTCTCTGACGCATATTCAGGTCCTTCTGCTTAAGCAAGTGCTGCAAGCTCCGGTGATCGATGTAGATCTCACAAGGAACCCCATATAAATAATGACGCCAAATTTTCAAGGCGTGAACAATGGCAGCTAGCTCCAAATCATGAACAGGGTAATTCTTCTCATGCACCTTCAGCTGTCTCGACGCGTAGGCAATCACCCTACCGTCCTGCATCAATACCGCACCGAGTCCAACTCGTGAGCCATCACAATATACAGTATAGGACCCCGAACCTGTAGGCAACATCAATATAGGGCCGAAGTCAAAGCTGTCTTGAGCTTCTGAAAGCTCGCCTCACACTCGTCTGTCCACTGAAAAGGGGCACCCTTTTGGGTCAATCTAGTCATAGGTGCTGCAATCGAAGAGAACCCCTCTACGAAACGACGGTAATAGCCCGCCAAACCAAGGAAACTGCGAATCTCAGTAGCGGAGGAGGGTCTGGGCCAACTCTGCACGGCCTCCACCTTCCTCGGATCTACTCGAATACCATCACTCGACACCACGTGGCCCAAAAATGCCACTGAACTCAACCAAAATTCACATTTAGAGAACTTGGCATAAAGCTGCTTCTCCCTCAGAATCTGAAGCACTATCCTCAAATGCTTCTCGTGCTCTTCCCGGCTTCGAGAATATACTAGAATATCATCAATGAAGACAATCACGAACGAGTCCAGATAAGGCCTGAACACACTGTGCATCAAATGCATAAATGCTGCTGGGGCATTAGTCGACCCAAAAGACATCACGAGGAACTCATAGTGACCATACCGGGTCCTGAAGGCAGTCTTCGGGATATCTGGCTCCTGAATCTTCAGCTGGTGATACCCGTAGCGCAAATCAATCTTAGAAAACACCTGTGCGCCCTGTAGCTGGTCAAATAAATCATCAATACAGTGGCAAAGGATACCGGTTCTTCACTGTAACTTTGTTCAACCGACGATAGTCAATACACATACGCATAGAACCGTCCTTTTTCTTTACAAACAACACAGAAGCGCCCCAAGGCGAAACACTGGGTCGAATGAAACCCTTACCTAATAACTCCTGTAACTGATCCTTCAACTCCTTCAACTCAGGAGGAGCCATACGGTACGGTGGAATAGAAATGGGCTGAGTGCCCGGCAACAAATCAATAGCAAAATCAATATTTCTGTCGGGCGGTATGCCCGGGACATCAGCTGGAAATACATTAGTAAAGTCACGTACCACATGAACGAAATCAATAGAGGGAGTGTCAATACTGACATCCCGCACATAAGCTAGATAAGCAAGACACCCCTTCTCAACCATATGCTGAGCTTTGAGAAAGGAAATAACACGGCTAGGGGTGTGATCTAGAGTACCACTCCACTCAATACGTGGAATGCCTGGCATAGCCAGCGTCACGGTCTTGGCGTGACAATCAAGAATAGCATAACGGGGCGACAACCAGTCCATGCCCAGAATAATATCAAAATCGACCATCCCAAGCAGCAATAGATCCGCTCTGGTCTCAAAATCACAAATGGTAATCAAACACGACCGATATACGCGGTCCACAACCAAAGAATCACCCACCGGAGTGGAAACATAAATGGGGGCACTCAAAGAATCCCGAGGCACACCCATATGAGAAGCAAAGTAAGAAGACACATATGAAAAAGTGGAACCAGGGTCGAATGGAACCGATGCCTCCCTGTGACTAACCATAATAATACCCGCGATAACAGAGTCAGATGCAACAGCCGCAGCGCGATCGTGAATAGCATAGAATTTGGCTCGTCCCCCTCTCGAGGGCGGCCTCCGGAACCCCGACCCCCGCCCCCGGATGGCCGGGCAGGCGGAGTGGCACCGGGGCCGGAATGATAGCTCGTCGGCTCCCGAGAACCACGCGTACGCCGTGACGACCGACGAGGGCTCTCTCCTCGCGCCCGGGGCACTCCCAACCAGGTGGCGAGTATCCCCGCACTCAAAACAAGCTTCGGGAGGACGCGGTGGCCGCGATCTGACCGCCCTCACCCCCACTAGTCCGACCCCCGGAAGGACCCCGCGCGAGAGGTGCACCGGAAACCGGGGAGCATAATAAGGCTCCCGAGGTGCCGGAAGACACCGGAGTATACCTGCCGCGGGCAATGCCGAGTGAACCGGTCGACCGAATAACCCCCGCCAAAACGACCGGCCGACGAAGTGCGGGCACCACAGAAATGGCCCGACTCACGAGACCTCTTGGCCTCTCTCTCTCTCCGCTCTCTAGGGAGCATACTCTCGATCCTCTTCGCAATGCTAACTGCCTGCTGATAAGATATATCTGTCTCAAGCTCTCTGGCCATGCTGGATCGGATAGGCGGAACAATGCCCTCAATAAATCTCCGCACTCTCTCCCGAACCGTGGCTACCAAAGTCGGTGCATGTCTGGCTAAACGGATGAAACTGATAGCATACTCCGATACTAACATGGAACCCTGTCGCAACCGCTCAAACTCCGAGCACCAAGAATCCCTAAGGCTCTGTGGAACAAACTCCCTCAAAAAGAGATCTGAAAACTGCGTCCAAGTCAATGAAGCAGACTCCTATGGACTATCCAACTCATACGTGCGCCACCAATCATAAGCGGCCCCACGAAACTGAAAAGCAGTGAAGGAAACCCCGCTGGTCTCCACAATCCCCAGAGTACGAAGAATACGATGACACTCCTCTAGAAAACCCAATGCATCATCTGAAGCCAAACCACTAAACACTGGAGGGTCATATTTCTTGAACCTCTCCAATCTACGCTGCTCGTCCTCAGAGGCAGCTGGTCCACCTCCTGGTTGTGCTGGAGCGGCAGGAGGCATAACCAAAACATCTGGAACATGTCCCACTGGCACACGCTGCTCCGGTGTAACGGCTACGGGAGTCTGGGCCCCTCCCCCGGCCTGAGATGTAGCTGCAACAAGAGGAAGCAGTCCTGCCTGGGCCAAAGTGGTATACATGCTCATGAACTGAGCCAGGGTCTCCTGTAGTGCTGGAGTAGTAGAAGCTGTAGTCGGTGTACCAGGTGCCTGCGCTCCAACCTGGTCTACCGGTGGCACCTCAGCGGCAGCGCGCGATGGTGCTGTGGCTGCACCTCGGGCGCGTCCTCGTCCTCTACCTCGGCCCCGGCCTCTGACGGCAGCAACAGGGGGCGCGGGTACCTGATCATCGCGAGTAGCTCGTGTCCTCACCATCTGCGAGAGAATAGAAAGCAGTAGTTTAGATTTTTGATGCCACAAATGTCGCACGACAAGGAATCCAAAAGAAATGAAGAGTTTCCTAAACAGTTACATAGCCCCTCGTAGATAAATACGGACGTCTCCGTATCGATCAGCGAGACTCTAAGTAACCGGTCTGTGTCCCGTGACTCCTATGAACCTAGAGCTCTGATACCAACTTGTCACGACCCTAGTTCACCAATTGTGAACATGTCGTGATGGCACCCAGTCCCCAAGACTAGGTAAGCCTAACACGTCGCGGAATATATAAGTTATAAATACTTAAATAAGAAACAACGGAAAAATAACATAAAAGATATGTAATCCGTGCCGCTTGGCACATACATCCGTCACACAATGAATAAAACAATAAAACACTACCAAGATCCGGAACCCCACGGTAACACAGACTAAAAGGGAAATACAACCGTGGCTCTATGTGTAAAGAGTATCTAACAACGAAATGAAGAAAAATGTCAACTAGTAATACTAGAATAGAAGGGAAGCCTCCGGATCCGCGGACGTAGCAGATCATACCTCGAGTCTCCTGAAAATACTCCTAGATCACCGGTAGTGCGTCTGATCAGATGGACCTGGATCTGCACAATAAAAGTGTGTAGAAGAGTAGCATGAGTACACCACGGCGGTACTCGGCAAGTGCCAAGCCTAACCTTGATGGAGTAGTGACGAGGAAGGTTAAGGCCCTACCGAGAATAATAGAAATAATGATAATAATATCGAACAGTGCAAGGTATGATAATAATTTCCGAAATAACAACATTATGATGATTACTGCAACTGTCTACAATTAAGCTAACAACAAATAACCAACTCAAATAAACAAATCCAGGATCCGTGGGAATTGAACCCACAGTCCCATTCTCAGTACCTCTGGGTCTCCGGGAATCGAACCCGCAGCCCATGTCTCAATAATATCTCAATAACTCAGGATCTCCGGGAATCGAACCCGCAGTCCCTACCAATAAGTCAGGATCTCGGGAATCGAACCCGTAGTCCACATTTCAATAATCTCAAGATCTCGGGAAATCGAACCCGTAGTCCACATTTCAATAATCTCAGGATCTCGGGAATCGAACCCGTAGTCCATATTTCAATAATCTCAAGATCTCGGGAATCGAACCCGTAGTCCATATTTCAATAAGCTCAGGATCTCGGGAATCGAACCCGTAGTCCATAACCACAGCAAGTAAAGGAATACACAGAGAGAAGTAGTCCATAACCACAGCAAGTGAAGGAATACACAGAGAGAAGTATAATATGCTTAATGATAACTTCGCCGATGAACGGCGCCAGCGATTACCAAGAAAACTCAAGTAAGTCAATTAAGCAACTAGACAGTTAGATTCTATCTAATCATGCTTTTCTAACTACTACCGGGTAGGAATATCGAATTTAACAACTAAGAACATGAATATCACTCATTGAACATTTTGAGTAAAGTATGTGTTCAACAACCAGCGCATGTACACGCCCGTCACCTCGCGTACAAGGCATTTAAAGTATCACATAATATCCTAGGGGTGAAAGTCCCCCACACGAGGTTAGACAAGCCACTTACCTCAATTCCGGTACGAAACCTCTAAGAAATAACCCTCTTGCCGTGAATGTCGGCCTCCACAAGTGTAGTATCTGATAAAAATCAATAGAATCACATCAAAATAGGCCAATTGGGCATTACCCAATCAAAATAACTCAAAATATACCAAAACCCACAAGTTGCCAAAACCCAACTTTCGGTACGCTTATCGAAAAATCACGAAAATTATATATTCGGGTTCCTTATCTCAATACGAGTCTAGGCATATAAAATTTACCAAAATCGGACTCCATTTGCCCACTCAAATCGGAGATTTTCTAACATTTAGGCCTAGGGCTCAAACCCACCTTTAATCTTCCAATTTCAGTGAAATAATCACGGATTTCATGATAAACTAACGAATTTAGGCCAAGAAACTTACCCCGATGATTTCCCGATGATATCCCGGCAATTCCCCATCAATTTCTTCTCTTGGAGCTCTAAAATGAAGGTTTTGTGTAAAAGGGTCGCGGATGGACTATTCTTGAACTTAAACTCACTGCCAGACCCCAGTGCTCTACGCGTTCGCGAAGGTACTCACGCGTCCGCGAAGGTCTGTTCAATTTACCCTTCGCGAACGCGACGCTCCCCACGCGTCCGCGAAGCACAAAATTCCCCGGCGCCAAGTCCCATCTCTACGCGAACGCGACAGCAACTACGCGAACGCGATGCTGACTCTCCCCCTTCTACGCGTTCGCGAACCTAGGTCACGCGAACGCGAAGCATCACATCTCACCACCTACGCGAACGCGTTGGTCTTATCGCGAACGCGATGCCTTGGCATGACTGGCCTACGCGAACGCAACCACCTTCACGCGAACGCGAAGGCCAAATCCCTGCTGCACTGACCTGCAATTTTCTGCAGGTTTTTCAAGGCTTCAAAATGCCCGTTTGATGGTCCGAATTCATCCCGAGGCCCCCGGGACCCCAACGAAAACCACCAACATACTCCAAAATACGATACAAACTTGTTCCAATCATAAAAACACGTCTAACAACATCAAAACCCATAATTCACATCGAATTCAAGCCTAAATTTCTTAAAACTTTCCGAATTGCACATTCGATCAACACTCCAACCAAACGACGTCCGAATGACCTGAAAATTTGCGAACATATCCAAAATCACATAACGAAGCTATAGAAATGGTCGGAATTCCATTCCGACCCCCGGATCAAAATCTCACCTATCGTTCGGATTCGCCAAAATTTCATCCTTCGGCATTTCAAGCCTAATTGAGCTACGGACCTCCAAAATACATTCCGAACGCGCTCCTAACCCCGAAATCACCCAACGGAGCTAATGGAACCATCGGATTTTCGTTCCGAGATCGTCTTAACACTGTTCCGGCTACGGACCGTTTTCTAGCTTTAAAGCTCTCCTTTAGGGACTAAGTGTCCCAAAATGCTCCTAATTTCAGAACCGACTCTCTCGGCAAATCACAATAGCAGAAATGAACTTAGGGGAACAGTTAAATTGGGGATTGGGGCGTAATTTTCTAAAACGACCGGTCGGGTCGTTACACCCTTCTAGGCAAGAGGTGGCTAGAGTAAAGGCCGGTGAATGGTTTTGGAATGGAAGACGCATGTCTCTTGAGTGGTGGTCTCCAGAAGCGGGTTCAAAGCCGGCGCGCGAGAAAGCTAATCAAAAATGGTTAAATCTATTTGGGGTCCCTTTGCATGGATGGACAATGAACAACTTCCGTTTTATCGGTGATCAGTGTGGTGGCTTCGTCGGAATTGATGAGGATACGAAGCACAAATCTAATCTTCTCTGGGCTCGTATTTGCGTCCGAGGGGAGGAAGTTGACCACCCAAAGAAGCTGATTCTAGTGGTTGATAACATGAAATATAAAATTTCTATTATGGAGGATCAATTAATCAAGCTTATTACAGAAGAAGAAAGATCTAATGGGGAGAAAGAAAGGCAGAAAGGATTGAAGGTGGAGATGGGGAGGAAGCCGGTGGAAGATCGGAAGAGGGAGCAGCTGGTGGTGGAGTCTTCAAGCTTCTAAGGACCAGTGCATAAAAGAATAGAGCACAGACAATAAAGTTACTTTAATTCAAACTCATTTAATGTGTCACATGCCAAAGTGGGGAATTTGCCACGTAGGATTCCACTAATCCAGCCCAATAAAAAAGGTGATGAGGGGAGCAGGAGGTGGGGTCGGAATTTGGATCACTCTTACTACTCAAAAGGCCCAAAAGGCCCAAAGTCACAAACAACAAATTTCCATAGAGCCAATAGGAAAATATGGAAGCCTATTAGGTCTCTTCTTGACCCTTGCTCAAGTCGTAATAGCCCAATACCATTCACAAACAGATTTGACCCCTTTATGCTGAAATTGAAGCAGCAGAAGATGTCCAACGTTCAGAGCTTAGGCCAGAAACCTTTGCATGTGACCCCCTCTCTGAAGCTGATGATGAAGCTGAGCCTATGAATCAGAGATATCACTCGAATAACTCTTTTGGAGTGGTAAGTAGCTCTGAAGCAGACCTCTTTTCTTCTGAGACACTGCCTCTCCCTTGGCATGGTATGGACCAACCAAATTCTCGAGAATTGGGAACTCCAGCAATAATTGAAACTTCAAAATGGACCAAATCAATGTTGTTAAAAGCATGCAAGGTCTTCGGGGTTAATGTGGCAGGTTTCGAACATGAAATTTTCGATATGATTCTTAGAATGGAGCACAAAAGACAAGAACAAATCCAAAAACAAAAATCTGCAATCAAGACCATTTCAAAAGGAAAGAGAAAGCAGTCTCTAGAGTTGGAAAGACTACGATGGAGCATAAATTACAAAGGAAGGAAGGCTGGGGAAAGGGACAGGCAATACAAAGCCTTTTCCGGATGAAAATCAAAATATTAAGCTGGAATGTTAGGGGCCTTAACGAGGCAGAAAAAAGGAGCACAATTAAGTCACTGATTCATAAACGGAGAGCGGATATAGAGCCCGTTTGGATTGGCTTGTTTTAAGTGCTTTTAAGCAAAAATGGCTTTTAAGCCATTTTGTAGTGTTTGGATGAAGCTAAATAGTGCTTTTAAGCACTTATTTTTAAGCTAAAATGACAAAAACAAGCCAAAAGCCAAAAGTTAGAATTCCTAACTTATGGCTTAAAAGCTATGTTGGCTTAAAAGCCACTTAAAACAAGCCCATCCAAACGGACTCATAGTGTGTCTTCAAGAAACAAAAATTGATGAATGGTCTGGATTAGACAAGTTTGGGGTAATAGATGGGTCGATTGGGCAGTTTTAAAATCAACAGGCAAAAGTGGGGGCATCATTATTTTGTGGGATAAAAGGGTATGGCTGAACAGAGAGATACACCAAGGCCATCATACAATTACATGTATGTTTGAAAGTGCATTGGAGGACTTCAGATGGTGCTTCACAGGGGTCTGTGGGCCTCACAACAACTCAGATAGGGAGATCTTTTGGCAAGAACTAGCAGCAATCAGGGGAATATGGAATGAGCAATGGGTCATAGGGGGTGATTTCAACGTTTGCAGATTTGAGAGTGAAAGATATAATTGCATAAAATTTAGGGCCATGAAATCCTTCTCTGATATCATCCAAGAATTGGGAATCATAGATTTGCCTCTTCAGGGGGCCATTATACTTGGTTTAGAGGTGAAGATTCACTCCAGGCATCCAGATTAGACAGGTTCCTCATCTCCCCATAATGGAATGACAGCTTCAATGCAATCAAGCAACTAGCCCTTCCCAAAGTTGTCTTTGATCACAGGCCTTTGCTTCTAGAATGTGGAGATTGGGCAGCCAACCCATCATATTTTAAGTTTGAAAATATGTGGCTTCAGGCTGATGGCTTCTTAGACAAAGTCAAGGAATGGTGGCTTGGATACTCAGTCGATGGCAACCCAGACTTCATCCTTTTGCAAAAGCTTAAATGTCTAAAAAAGGACATAACAAGCTGGAATAAGGAATCTTTTGGCCAGTTGGAAGCAAGGAAGACTAAGACTCTAGAAGGCCTAGCTCTTCTAGAATCAGCAACTGAATGATGACTCAAGAAGTAAAAGAGAAATCAATGCACATGATAATGGAATTACAACGAATGGCAAAGGTTGAGGAGATCTCTTGGAGGCAAAAGTCCAGATGCCTATGGCTCAAAGAAGGAGACGAGAACACCAAATTTTTCCAGAAAATGGCAAACTCTAACAAAAGAACTAACTGTATAGATAAGCTGATGATAGGGGAAGACATCTGTGAAGATAATAAGGAAATTAAGGCTGAAATCCTGAATTTCTATCAAGATCTCTACACTGAAAGTGAACCATGGAGACCTAGGGTTAAGTTTGAAAACTTAGCTACACTCAATGTAGAGGAGAAAACATAGCTGGAAAGATCATTTGAAGAAGATGAAGTGAAGGCAGCAATTAATTCCTGTGCTCCTGACAAAACCCTAGGTCCCGATGGTTTCACAATGGCTTTTTTCCAACATTCTTGGGAGATTATCAAACTAGACTTAATAGGGGCTCTTAATCACTTCCACTAGCATTGCTACATGGTAAGGTAATGCATCATTCATCACTCTAATTCCCAAAAAGAAAGGTGCAATAGAACTTAGAGACTTCAGACCTATAAGTCTCGTTGGGAGTGTATAAAATAATAGCCAAACTCTTAGCAGAAAGATTGAAGACAGTGATGGGGAAGTTGGTTTATGCGGAGCAAAATGCATTCTTGAAAAACGGGCAAATCATTGATGTTTCCCTTGTAGCAAATGAATTACTGGATGAAAGATTAAAGAGAGGGACCCCAGGAATCCTTTGCAAGCTAGATGTAGAGAAATCTTTTGATAAAGTCAACTGGTCTTACCTACTGAACTTACCGAAAGAAATGGGGTTTGGTGAGAGATGGATTAAATGGATCAAATTTAAGCCTTACCACTGTTAAATACTCTATCCTAATGAACAGATCTCCAATAGGTTTCTTTTCTCCTCAGAAAGGGAATAAGGCAAGGAGACCCTTTGTCTCCCTTCCTTTTCATCTTAGCTATGGAAGGATTGAGCAGAATGTTTGACAAGGCTAAGCAAGAGCAGTGGATTGAAGGGTTCAAGGTGGGCAGTAACTCAGACCTATCAGTTTCAGTCTCCCATTTATTGTATGCAGATGACACTCTAATTTTTTGTGGGGCTGACAAGCTTCAGGTCCAGTATCTCAACTTGACACTCTTAATCTTTGAAGCTATCTCAGGGTTACACATCAACATGTCAAAAAGTGTGATATACTCGGTGAATGAGGTGGATAACCTAGAGGAACTGGCTGGGATAATGGGCTGTAGCATTGGGTCTTTCCCAACATCTTATCTAGGGCTTCCCTTAGGAGCAAAGCATAAAACAATTGAAGTCTGGAATGGAGTCATTGAAAAGGTAGAAAAAAGACTGGCTTCTTGGAAAATGCAGTATTTATCAATGGGCGGCAGATTAATGCTGATTAAAAGTGTCATGGACAACATTCCTACTTATATCATGTCACTCTTCCTTATGCCAAGCTGAGTCAAAAAGCAACTAGACAAAACCAGAAGATCATTCCTATGGGAGGGCAATAGTGAAGATCACAAGTTTCATTTGGTTAAGTGGTCCAAAGTAATCATGCCTAAGCATCAAGGTGGTCTAGGAGTTAGGGATCTCCAAAAGCACAATAGGAGCCTTTTATTGAAGTGGTGGTGGAGGTATGCTCAAGAAAATTCTTGCATATGGAAGAAAGTGGTGATAGCTAAGTATGGGAAGTTGGACAATTGGAGTACCAAACAAATCAGAGCTCCACATGGAGTCGGGCCCTGGAAGTATATCAACAGCTTAAAACAGGAATTCTTTCAAGAGGTAAACTTCAAAGTAGGGGATGGCAGATTTGTTAAAATTCTGGAAGGATAGGTGTATCCTGCCCCAACCTTTAAAAGACACACACTCGGGCATTTTCCAGAGAGCCTTGGATCCTGACTCATCAATTGCACAAAATAGAACAAGGAACTTATGGAACTAGAGGAACTCTTTGATCTTTTCAGAATCATTGAAGGTTCTTCCATAGACCGTCAAACTACAAACATGCTAAGATGGGGCAACTCTAGCAAGGGTATATACACAGTGAAGGTAGGGTATAACAAATTGTGTGCACCTGATGGAATGATTGACAATTGGCCATGGAAACACATTTGGAGATCAAACCTACCCTCTAAAGTTATCCGTTTCTCCTGGATTGCCCTTAGAAATGCTACACTGACACAGGACAATCTATGCAGAAGGAGCATCCAACTGGTCAATAGATGTTACATGTGTTGCAGCAATCCTGAATCAGTAAATCATCTTTTTTTTTTGCATTGTCCAGTGGCATTTGATATCTGGAACATGTTTTTAGCAGTTTATGGACTCAGTTGGGCTATACCTTTGGACATTAGAGATGCATTTGATGGCTGGTGCTCCTGGAAAGTTGAGAAACCCATCAAAAAAACCTGGCAAGATCCCAGCTTGTATATGCTGGAATATATGGACAGAAAGAAATTCCAGATGTTTTGAAGGCATCTCAACTTCCACTAGCCGTTTGAAGTCTAAATGTCTAGTGAATTTGTTTAGTTGGAGCTACCTTTCCCCTGTGAATGATGTCATTTCCCTTTTAGATTTTATTAGCTCCCTTAGCATGGCATAATGCCTCTTTTGATTTTGGTCATGGCTAACTCATGTCTTATAGGTTATTTTGTCTTTACAGAGTTAGCCAAGGACTCTCACTTTGTAATTTTATGGCATCTTCTTGATGCATTTAATGAAACATCTTATTTCATCAAAAAAAACTTATGGAGTTTGGTGTTATTTGGTAGTCAACATACTTTAATTACTGCCTGGAAATGGAGAAAACTCTAGTGATACAGAAATTGAGTATGACAGGGAAAGATAGGAGGGGAACTCGACATGCACTTTTTGAATGATATGAGGTAAAAGAAATAGAAAGGTGTCTGATGCAGTTGGAAAACCTTCATGGAGGATCAAATATTCCTTGTTCTTTCACCTTACTCCCAGTATAAAATGAACATTTCTTCCGGTCTAGATAGTTTGGATATATAATTTTTTGGAAGAGCAGTGCTAATACCTGCTAAGCATTATCTTGGTGTGTGTAAATGAATTTCTTTGAATTTATCAAAAAAACTGGGAGGTCAGTGTTAAAGGGATTTTTAAGATCCTCAGGCATTTGATTGAGCTGGCAAAAGCTGAATGGATAATGAAAAACCTGGACACTAAGGGCACTAAAGAGGTCTTCTGTGATCTTTTCTCTCAACAGGACTTGTTCTAAAAGTTGATTGGCAATAGATAGATTCTTTTCTGCGGTGCAAGTTGATTGGCAATATTTTCTACGAGTGCTCTTTCAACAAAAGGGCATGAGGTAGACCTAAAATTACATATATATTTACAATCTCTCTAAATCCATGTAGACTTAGCAAAGATAGGACACACAATGGAAGAAAAAGATCTATATAGGCGACACCAATAATTTAGGAGTTTGTTTTAGTCATGTTAGTACGTTTACTTCAGGTCCATGCTTACTAGGAGTTTAGCCTTGTTATACATTTATATTCCATTAGAAAATATTAAGAATTTCTGGTACTTTTTATTTTTATTTTATAAAATGTTGGCCTGAGATGACTTAAATGGAGATACATGGTCAGTGATTATATAACCGACGCCAACTTGTTTGGACTGAACGATGAAAGGTCAAAACTCTTAGAATGTTTGTTTTAGTTGTAGTAATTCTGCAACCTGAAAGTGGCATGTGTTTTTCAATTCAAAAGCTTCGTGGAGGAACTTTTGCAAAGGACTTGAAAGTGGAAAGGTTGCTCCAATACGTGCTTTTGCTTTTTCTTTTTCATTCTATTACTTTTGCACAGTAAATAAGCCATTTTGTAGCGAGTGGGGAATAATCTCTATCAGCGGCAGAATTGCATTCGTGAGGGTACCGGAGGTGCAACGTTTTAGGAAGAGCTACAAAAAATTATTGAAACACAGATCTATACTTCCAGGAGGCCATCTGAGTTGTGAAACATTTTTTTTTTCTTTTGCATATTCTAATTTCTAGTTTATTTTTTTTGATTCCAACCATTATTGACTTGTGAGGACATTTACGATGTGTGTTACTTGTGAGTATGACCGTTTATGATGTGTATTTCTTTTTTCTCCCAGGAGGAAGAATTAAAAGGTGCTGTTGTCCTCGTATATGCTAACAAGCAGGTTTGTGTCCTCGCTTCTTCTTTTTCCACTTAGCTGAGCAAGATGCTTTGATTCATTTGATCCTGGATTAAATGCAATGTTATTTTCATTACAAAGCTGTAGGTTTGCGTTAGTATTTACCATTTAGTATTAAATCTTTAGTATTGAGATTTAGGAAAACTCTAGTTTCAGAAAATCTCTAATTTGTCTTAAAAGACAACTATTTGTTACTGGAATGAAACAGTCCCAAATAGAGCGCAATTGAAAATAGGGGATCCATGTAACTGGCTCCAACTAGTTTGGGGTTGGAGTATAGTTATCGTTGTTCTTTCTTTGTCCTTGCGTTCTGTTACACACACATGCGCACGCAGACATCAGCTAACGTCCTGACTGATATTTAGCAGCTTGGTCAGATAATGTATCTATTTGCTAGCATTTGTTCAGAGTCTTGTATTGTTGACAGGATCTTCCTGGTGCACTTGATGATGCTGCAGTGACCGAGGCGTTAGAGTTGCACAAGATTAAAAATAGGCAGTGGGCTATTTTTAAGACTTCTGCCATCAAAGGAGAGGGCCTTTTTGAGGGTTTGGACTGGTGAGTGCATTTCCTAGTTCTTGTTGATGCTGTTATGGTAATTGTATATAGCACGAATGTAACCAATATTAATCGAAACACTGGTTTGTTCGTACCACTGGGAGTTTCTATTTGTTGTGCCTAGTCCACGTTATTGTGCACGTGGTTTATTTGCTCTCACCATTTGTAGGTAGGCTTTATGTGAATGCTTCTGCCTTCTGCATTCCTTATTTTGCTTCACAAAGGAACATGAAATGAGGAAAGGAAATTTTAATGTTTAAATTTGGTATCCAGCATTTCCGAGGCTACGGAAAACGTTTTTTGGATCACCTTCTCTTCTTTTGCTTTGCAGTTGTACATATCGGATTTATAGTTCCTTGTGAAATGTCTTCATGAGTTGAAAACACGCACACAAACCTCATGTCTACTTACTAGATTCTTCTAAAATTGTAGGTTGAGCAATACACTCAAATCCGGAGGTAGCTAAATTTTGTTGAAGATGCAGATAGATTTGAAGAGAGACAAACGCGAGCTTGGTATATTGTGTGGAGAGATATCGGCCTCCGATTATTTTCTAATTGTCATAGTTTCTGAAGTGAACTGCTCTGAAATAGTGTTTATACTTGATCACAGATAATGAGAATATGATGTTTTATTCTGCTTCTCTTCATAGATTACAGCTATTCAGTTTCTCTTGAAAAGAGATGTATTTGTTGCAAAGAGATATCAGATGGTTTTGCTTTTAGCTCTCTTTTCGTACATTTGTCTTGATTTTAACATTATTCTTATGGTATTATACAGCAAAAACAATCACATTTCTATCCAAGTTTGTTGCAATTGACTGATGTATATATCACTTGCAAATTCCAGAGAATAAGGGTTTCAAGATAAATAAAAATGATATAGACTATGCACTGTGAGTTTAGTTTGCGTAACAAAAACTTAAAGTTGAGGTGATTGAATGGAAAATGTAAATAATTTAGATATCTATGCTTGTTATTTTTGGAGTATTGTGTGGTTGAAATGGAGTAGTGTTCTAAAGAATGGTTGTAGGACGATTAATGTTATAGGAGAGTAAATAATAGTCTCTAAATTCCAACACATTCACAAGATGAGTTACATGAAAATGCGGGTGTTAACACGAATATGTAATCATAGAAGATTGGATAAGATAAAAACAATCACATTGGAGAATAAGTAATCTTTTCAGTGGCGATCACAAAAAGTCGCCACAAAAGAAAATATTTGTGTGCCACCATTTTCCCGGCAACCCTAAGTAGGCGTTTGGACATAGCATTGTAAAATTCGAAAAGGTGAAAATGGTATTTAAAATTTAGAGTTGTGTTTGAACATAAATTTTAATTTGGGTTACTTTTGAAGTTTTGTGAGTGATTTGAATGAAAATTAAAAATTTTATAAATAAATGCGGATTCCAAAAAAAATGTAAATTTTTTATGCTTCCATCAAATTTTATGTCCAAACGGGCACTAAAACTCTTACTTTTTGACGCCATTTTCAGTGCCGACCCTAAACGTTGACAAAAGTACATCACTTTTAAGTGGAGACCGAAATAGTCGCCACAAAATTGTTTTGCATGTCGCATGTATAGTTGTGCCTAATATGTCACTTTTTGCGATAAGAAAGTCGGTAGTACTCCCTCCGTTTTAATTTATGTTAACTTATTTTCTTTTTAGTTCGTGCAAAAAAAAATGACCTCTTTCTCTATTTGAAAATAATTTACGTTTATGAAATAATTTATAGCCACATAAAATATATGTGCTTTATTTTACACTACAATTGCAAATGTCTTCTATCTTTTCTTAAACTTCGTGCCCAATCAAATAAGTTCACATAAGTAAAAACGGAGGGAGTATTATTTATTGCCTCTTTCTGGTTAGACCTGCCATGCTGTATGAGACGGAGTGTTGGCCGGTGAAGAAATCTCATGTTCAAAGGATGATGGTTGCGGAGATGAGGATGCTTAGGTGGATGTGCGGGCTCACCAGGTTAGATAAGATTAAGAACGAAGTTATTCGGGAGAAGGTGGGGGTGGCCCCAGTGGATGAGAAGATACGAGAGGCAAGACTTCGGTGGCTTGGGCATGTGCGGAGGTGAAGCCCCGACGCCCCGGTGAGGAGTTGTGAGCGGCTAGCGGTGGTCGGTGTGAGGCGAGGCAGAGGAAGGCCTAAGAGATACCGGGGAGAGGTAATTAGACAGGACATGGCCGGGATGCGGATTTCCGAGGACATGACCCTTGATAGGAAAGTCTGGAGGTCTAGTATCAGGGTTGTAGGATAGGGACTTCTATATTTTTCGTACTCCTTTCCCGGGGTGGGTGAGGTGTGGTAGGGACGCCCATAGAGGATTAGTTTGTGTTCTCTTGTGGTAGTCATTTATGGTAGTTACTGTTTTAATATCATTGCATGCATATCTTTTTATTGATGGTATTTATGCCTCTTATGTTTAGACAAGAACGCAATAATGCGGTTTTTATTTTTGTTTTTGTTTTTGCTTGCCTTTCTTTTCAATGCGCCGAGGGTCGATTGGAAACGGCCTCTCTATCCTCTCGGTAGAGGTAAGGCTTGTCTACATATTACCCTCCCCAGATCCCACCTTGTGGGAATATACTGTGTTGTTGTTGTTGTTGTTGTTTCTTTCTGAGGTCACCAAAAGTGGTGCTAGGTGTAATTGTTATCTTAATACTTGTAAGATGGGCCCGCTCTAATAGGGAGGTGAGACAAGTGCCTTAAGCCCAATTTTGGGGGCCCCATTTTTTAGGAATAATATATATATATATATATATTATAGGTTTTAACATATATATAAGAAAAAAAACTTTTAGATATACTAATAGGTTTTAACATATATATAAGAAAAAAAACTTTTAGATATACTAATAAAGTAAAGCTTCAAAAAGTAGAAAAATAGTTTTCAATTTGATTTTATTTGATTTGATAATTCTACTTTTTACTCTTCTTCTTATGCGATCCCAACGTTTCACTTTCGTTTCATTCTTCATATTATAGCCATGAGATATACCCTTATTACTTCCTCTTTATTCACGCTCTTCTTCTTTCTACTAGATTCCTTTCTTTCTTCAAGACTTCAACAAGCCAACAACTAGATATTTTAGAATCAAAGTCTTCAAACTTATTCAATCACTCAGTTATTGGGTAATATCATTCTAACTTTCTAGTATTATTTGCATTTGTTATTTATTATTTTATTAATTTTATTCCATACATATTGTTTAGTTTTTATTTTTAGAATATAAATATGTCAACAAAGAAATATGCATTAGGTTATTCAAAAATTCAAAAGAAAAGAAAAGTTAAAGAGTTAAAAAAAAATAAAAATTTAAGGCCTTACTTTTAATTTTCGCCTTAATGCCCCTTATAATGTCGAGTCCCCCCTGCTTGCAAGTTCAATAATTTATATCTAAATTTGGTTATGTCATATGAGTCATGCACTCGATATTTCAAATTTAATTCAATAAGATCTTATCAAATATTGCTAGACATTGTAATCAAATTACCAAAAAAAAAAGGTTAAATTTTCCGTGAGCCATATGAACTTCTATATTCCCAAAGCTTAACGATCACGTTGAGACAGAGGAAAAGTCATACACAAAGATGTGATGCAAATAATCTACCATAATATAAGTATTAGTAGCTACATAGTGCACAGGCTCTCGTTATGCTCGAGGTTGGAAAAAACGCAGATTAAGGGTGTGTTTGGTATGAAGGAAAATGTTTTCCATGGAAAATGTTTTCCTAGAAAATGTTTTCATGGAAAATGAGTGATTTTATCACTTATTTTCTCTTGTTTGGTTGGTAAGTGGAAAACATTTTCCGGAAAATATTTTTTATGTTTGGTTAGAGAGTAAAAAATAGTTTTTTTAGAAAAATATTTTTTTTGCAACTCTCCTACCCCTCCTCCTCCCACCTCCCCCACCCCTAAAAATTGACACAATCTAAAGGAACTAATGTGATGCTTTACTTTTTAACGCAAAAATCGCGTATTTTCGAATCGGTAAATTTATAATTTCTAAACCCATAAACTTCCGAACTCATAATTTTGGAACTTGTAAAATATTGAGTCTTTAAATGATAAATAATAAAATTAAAAACTGAAAAATATATTTTAAAAATTTTTTTGGGGCGGGGTGCTGGGGGGGGGCTGGGGCGGGGGGGGCGGGGGGCAGTAAATCAGTAAAAGAAATTTTTTTTTGCGGGGTGGGGTGGAGGGGTAGTAGAGTGGATGGTAACGGAAAAACTGAAATTTTTTTAAAAAAAACTGTTTTTTGGAGAGGGGTGGGGTGGGTTGGTGAGGGTGATAAGGTTGAGAAGGAGATTTGGAAAATGTTTTCCCTTCTTTTGATAAGGAAAACATTTTCCTCCAATTGGAGGAAAATGAATTGATAAGAAAAATGTTTTCCAAAACATTTAAGCCAACCAAACATGGAAAAATTGGAAAACATTTTCCAGAAAATGTTTTCTTTCATACCAAACACACCCTAAATCTTATTGTATGCAACCTCCTTTACATTTCTATAAAAAAACTAATGATCCTATTATACACAACTTTCCCCTACATTTGTACAAGAGGTTATATTCACAGCTCGAAACCGTGACCTTCACGAATAATATTAAAACAGTAGTTCTGGTAAATATTATATTTTCCACCCTCAAATTTTTTTTGAACTGCAACTCATATTTCCAAACATAATGCAAGTATAAGGAGGTAAATATTCAACTTTCTGCGTAATCATTTCCATAGAGTTAACTGAAAAACCATAGTGAGTGATTACACTGTGAAAAAGTAAAAACTCAAAACTATTAAATATCCAAGGTGCTACACTTGGCCATTCCTATTTATTTTTCTCATTCTCCTACTCAGATTATTTACTACCATTTGCTAAGTTTTAATCTCTGGCTTCTACAATGCTGACTGAAAAATCATCTCCGCAAGTTCCTGCAAAATTTTGAATAAAACCAAAGTGAGATCACAGAGAAACTCAATGCCACTACTGTCAGACCTCTCTATAACATCCCTACATAACAGCCATTCAATGAAAAAGCCAAGTTTTTCTCGTAATCAATCTTTATATTATGTTAATAATATGTATCTTCGATAACAATACTTCACTATTAGCAACCAGAAAATATCGAAACAAACAAGGTTTTTATAGAGACGTGTGACTGTAATTGCATTTTATTGTGAAAAATATACTTTAAAGTTAGCCTAAAACAGTTTATTTTTAATTACTGCAAACTGTTGAGAAGCAGAAATGGTCAATCATTCGAAACATGCGGAATATGACTCATGAAAGACATTCGGACAATATTTGGTTGAAGTTTAAAAAAGAAAAAAGTATGTAATGCTAAAAATGTTAAAAATTCAAAAGCATATTTGAAAGTTGTGTTTGGATATTAATTTAACTTGAAAAAAGGTTGACGTTCTGTGAGTGAAAAAGCATTATTTTACTTGAAATACGCTCAAATAAGTTTTTCAAGATTTCACCAGTATTTCAAATACTGAATTTCAGTATTTGCAGATAATTATGGCGAAAACATCATCAACATTGTAAGCATTACCTTTTTCTTTAAAATGTCAAAATGTAAAATCAATGATATAGCCATAAAGAATGACTTCCATATGCTAAAAATGGTCTTACCTGCTTTCCAGAAGGAACTTTAGGTTCTCCCCATTCTAACGCCTTCTTCTCGAGCAGTTCAAAGTCAGCCTTCCCAGCCTGTTAAATAACAGGTTGTTTCGCTCGCAAGCATTAGAGGAGAATGAAATACGGGAAACATATTGAAACGAAAGGGTGATAGTAAAAACAATACCTCAATTGCAGCACCAAGCTCCGTGTCAAAACTCTGATATCGCTTTCTAACAAGCTCGCCCAAGGAGCCATCCTGTTAGCAAACAAAAAAAGAAAAATTAGGTATACTATCGCAAATTTGCTTTGGTATATTAGTTGATTGACCTATTGGAAGTCGAAGGTTTAGACGGTTAAAAAGATTAATGACCTCAGTATAGCTTCAATCTTTTGCTTGAAGGTTTAAACAATGACAAGTTTAAGGGGAAAAAAAGTACCATTTGACAACTGAGTGCGTAATTCTCGCCAAAATTTAGTTCGTAGTAGAGAAAGGAACATTACCTCAATTAGCTTGGCGGCATTTCTTAGGCCACGGGCTAGAGTGTCCATACCGGCAATGTGAGCAATAAATAGGTCTTCAACATCGGTGCTCTCCCTCCGCCTATTAGGAGGAATTAAAAACATTATCTCCAACCCTTTAAAATACTATAAATTTCTGATAACCGGCAACACAACATACATTGTCCTTGGAAATAATTGGCGGAAAATGAAATGTAATAGTAGTAGGGAACTAACAGTTTTGCATCGAAGTTGAATCCTCCCGGTGCCAATCCTCCCTGTTCAAACATAAAGATGAGCTGTTAAAACAATAGGAATTACACAATTTTTTTATTAATTTGAATTTTTTGAATTTTCTAGTAGTTGAACAGAATATGTATAAGAGCACTAACATTTTTAATAACAGTTTGCATCACCAGTGTTGCTTCTGCGACATCCATCAAAAACTGATCTGTGTCCCAACCTGCATTTGTTGGGGGGGGGGGGATCTTTCATTACTTGAAGTCTCATGGTATTTACAGCAACCACAAGGGAATACATTAACATGTTTAATAAAAGTATTCTCATATATTCATGTAACCATACCGACTTGGGGATCGCCAGTATTTGCGTCAATGTTACCAAGCAAACCATTAATTCTTGCGGTTTCAAGCTCATGATGACAGCTGCAGAACACGAAGTGGTTGTAAGAAGGTGCAAAAGTCGGCATATACTTAAAAAGATCAAATCCAACCTAACCAGCAGAATGAGAACAAAATCAGAACAGGAGCTTACGAAAGAGAAAAAGCACAAACCTGTGACCAGCCAAAGTAGCATGGTTGCACTCGATGTTTAATTTGAACTCTCCTGCAGAAAACGCAAAGGGAAATCATAAGACACCCCTCTAATTCGAAAGTCAAAAATGAAATAACAAAGCTCACATGCAACTTCTGTGGAGAATATGCACTTATGACAGGAAAAAGCGAATGAATTAAGTACCTATAAGTCCATATTTGCGCAAGAAATTAGCAGATGTTGCAGCATCCCAATCATACCTAGAATAACATAATAAGTAATTTAGGCAACAGTTTAGGAGATCGCATTCCAAGCAGATGCATCACGTAACGTAAACGTACTGGTGTTTTGTTGGCTCCTGAGGCTTTGGTTCAATTAGTAATGTTCCTGGAATCAAATTAAAAAAAATAGTGAGGGTAACATACAAAGAAATAAGAATGATGGGCTACAAGATGTCAAATCAGCTAGTTTCATGCTTTTATCTGAATTGTTTAAACTACATGGTAGAAAATTCTACAATATTAGAAGAGGATAAGCTGAAATACCATTGAAGCCAATCTTCTTTTTATAAGCGACAGCAGCTTCCATGAATCTTGCCTGTGAGGAGGTAAAAACCATATCTTCTCAATACGGTAAGCAATCTTCTTACAAAACAAAGAATCTCGGGTTTCTTAACAAAACCCTTAGTGAGTTGTTTACAACTATCCGCATTACATTTGGTGTAGGTTAACACTAGTTGTATTTCCTCATTAACTTGTTTACAAGAAAAAAAAGAAGTGAAACTAACATATCTGAATTTTGCTAGTAACTTTTATGAAGCAAGTAGCAATCTCACCATATGGTCAAGCTCTCTTTCCATATCTGTGTTTAGGAGGCTTTGGTAACCTTCTCGACCACCCCAAAACACATAATTTTCTCCCCCAAGATAATGTGTAACCTGAAAATGAATAACACGCAAAAGTACCATGTCAAGCAATTCCTACTTCAATATAAACATCTCACAATACAAAATCACATAAAGAGGAAAGCAGAAGCTCGAACCTCCAGAGCTTTCTTGACCTGAGCGGCAGCATATGCATATACACCTAATTCAGGGCTGTAATTAAACATTTTCAGAGTGTGAGGACTCTTTTCATAAAGAGGATGAATCAAAGGCAACTAATCTAAAATGCATACCTAGTGGCAGCACCATGCATGTACCGAGGTTGGAGGAACAACTGAGCGGTACCCCACAAAAGATGAATTTTATTTCCCTATAAATCCACACAGAGAGAAGCATTCAAAGATAAAACGTCAACCTATCATGCTAACACAGCAAATTATAATTGAATCTCACATTTCTGTTAAGTGATTAATATTACCTGAAGCTCTTTGGCAAGAGCCACCACTTCATCCAAGTTTGCATTTGTTTCCTATAACACAAACCATATATTTTGAGTTAGTATCGAATTCATTGAGTAAGAAACAAACTTATGCTTATAAAAGACCAGAAAAAAATGGTAGATCCATTAGCATTTAGGTGTAAAAATTGGGGAAAATGTTTAAGAACATTAAACATATCTGATTCAACCATTGACATGAGCTTCGTCTCGCCTATATTACTAGGTCCGAGGTGTAGAATAAAAACTTGACAACCCTGGATTTACCTCAAGGGTTTTGCCCTCCGGAGCAATGTCCCGATCATGGAAGCACCATCTATCTACTCCAAGTTTCTCCAGGAACTCAAAGTTTGCTCTCACTGTAAGTAGTAACAACGTGAGAAATACGTTTTTGTTCAAAATCTACTTAGAGTTGCTTCTAAATTGGAAGAAAAAAAGGTAATATATGAACTCACATCTTCTCTTGGCCATAGCCAGGGAATTGGTACCATCTTCCCACGGCCACAACTTTGTAGGAGCACCAAATGGATCAGCTCCTGTGCCACGGAACGTATGCCAGAACGCAATGCTAAATCGCATCCAATCCTATATTTAACAGAGAGATTTTAGGTATAGATAAAATAGAATTCATGAAGAATCCAAAAAACAAGTGATTTACAACTAACCTTCATCTTTTTGCCATGAATTTCCTCCTCGGCATTGTACCATTTGAAGGAAAGTGGATTCTTACTAGATGGACCCTAACATTAGCAATTAAAATTCAGTTAAATAACATCTTTAATCCACCAAAACTTTACTACTTAAGTTACTGTAGCTAATGAGTAACAAGTGAATCAGATATATTACTATTACCTCATACTTAATTTTTGGAATTCCAGGGAAGAACTCCCCTTCCCATTCACCTGAATCACTTCCACAATCACTATGAATATCAGCAGGACAAGTTGGTGGAGCAGCAGCAGTCTGCATTTGGGATAACACCAATGTACATAACAACAACAACAAAAACAACTACAATAACAACAACAAAAAACCTAGTGTATTGGGCCTTATCCAGCCCTAGAAAGACAGAGAGGCTGATTTCAATAGACAACAACGGCAGTGTACATTATGAAAAATAAATAGAAAGAGTTGAATATTCATAAAATATTCTTTCATAATGTACACTTGTGGAAATCATACTAAAGAAATATATGTTCACATACCACTATACTTGAGACAAAGTTTAAACAAAGAAGGAGCAACAAACATGTTCCAAGATTCCTTTCTATCATCTTTGTCAAACCTGCAATGCACAAGAAAATAAACCAACTTCATTAATCACTAAACATTAGCCAATAGTCGACTGATATATATCTGCAATTCAAAGAGTTCACAAGTCCCATCTAAAATTGATAGAAGTGTACTCCAATTTTAAGAAATTTAAGTTACTTATAAGCATTAATTTGTTACAACCATACACATAAAAATTACAAAGAGAAAAAACTCCAATTTTCAGCAATTTCAAGAAAATTAAACATTAATCTCAACAAAACTACTCCAAAAATCAGATCTTTACACTCATATCCAATAAAAAATTATACTCCTAAAAAAAAGAAGAAAAAAAAAGGAAAAGGCTCCAATTTTCAGCAATTTTAAGAAAGTTCAACATTAATCTCCTAACTACTCCAAAAATTAGAACTTTACACTCATAGCCAATCAAAAATAAGAAGAAGAAAAAAAAGCTCCAATTTTAGCAAATTCAAGAAAATTTAAACATTAATCTGCATAATCACTAATGATTACAGGGAGGAAAAAAAACCCAACTCTTACCCTTTATTAATCTTATAAAAAATACTCCAAAAAATCAAAACTTTACATCCACAAGCAATCAAAAATTAGTTTTGAGAATATTTAATCTGCATAATCAATAATGATTACAGACAGAGGGGGAAAAACCACTCTTACCCTTTATTAATCTCATAAGAAAATACTCCAAAAATCAAAACTTTACATCCACAGGCAATCAAAAGTTACAAAAAAAAAAAGATCCAATTTTTCAGCAGTTTTGAGAAAATTCAAAATTTAATCTGCATAATCACAAATGATAACAGAGAGAAAAAGCTTACAAATAGAGATTTAGAGATGGGTTAAAGGTTTCTTGAGTCGACACAGAGCAAAACTCTAGCTTCACACGATTCTACGCAAGCAACAAAGTATATATATAGTAAAAAGCCTTACTGGATATTTAAGTACTTTTAATGATTTGATATTATCCTTTTTTTTTATTTGTTTAATTTGGATTAGAATTGCAATAATTAACGTTTTTGAGTTAGATAAGGTATCAAAAGATATTCTGTGACACGTATTTATGACGTGTTTCCATCTCTTGCCCCCAAACCTTGACATAATATTTTTCGTTTCAATTCACGTGATATATATTTATTTATTTATTCTGATTTTTTTTTAGTATTTTGATGTCGTACTTTATTATGACTTTTACAATCATTAAAATGAAAAGAAATATAAACTCTTATGATCACTTAGAAAATAATAATTTATATACTTTATATATTTAATTATAAATTATTCTTTTAACTTTAAAAAAATTGTCACTGTTATCAATATATTATATTATGGATGTTCACACTCCATTGTAAATAAGCTTCATGAAGAAGCTTATCCATATGGGACTCCGCCGTAAATATGTTTATCTATTTAGTACTCTATTGGAAATAAGCTTCCTAAAGAAGCTTATCTTTTCGGTACCCGGTTACGGATAAATATTACCCCGATAGAAGATTATCCATATAGGGTATAATAAGCTTATCCTTTCAGTATCCGGTTATGGATAAATATTACTCTCGGTAGAAGATTATCCGTACCGGGTATAATAAGCTTATCCTTTCAGTATTCGGTTATGGATAAACATTATCCCCGGTAGAAGATTATTCATACCGGGTATAATAATCTTATTCTTTCAATACTCCGTTATGGATAATCATTATCCCTAGTAGAAGATTATCCATACTGGGTACAATGAACTTATCCATTCGGTACTCCGTTACAGATAAACTTACTCTCAGTAGAAGATTATCCATATCTGGTATTGTAGCAGCTTACACAGCAGCTTACAGTAGTAACTTACACAGCAGCTTGCAGTAGCAGCTTACACAGCAGCTTCATTCCTTCTATAAATAGAAGGGTTTTCAGTTCATTATGTACATCAGTTTGAATTCGAATAATATATCAGTCTCTCTCTATACTTGTCTTTACTTTACAATCTTTATTTTATAACACGTTATCAGCACGAGACTCTGCCATCTCGAGCAAATATTTTGAAAGCATCTGAGGTAAGAACTTTCTTTTCTTAAATAATGTCAAATCTTTCTAAACTTGAATTTGTAGCCCTGGATATATCGGGCAAAAGCTATATGTCTTGGGTGCTTGATACTGAAATTCATCTTGATGCTATGGGTCTAACAGACACCATCAGTGATAAAAATCAGGCATCAAACCAAGACCGTGCCAAAGCAATGATATTCCTACGCCATCACCTTGATGAAGGCTTGAAAATGGAATATCTTACTGTTAAAGATCTAGTCATACTGTGGAATAATTTAAAAGATACATATGACCACCTGAAGATGGTCGTTCTTCCACAGGCACGATATGATTGGACTCATCTAAGGCTACAAGATTTTAAATCTATTTGTGAGCATAGTTCTGCTATGTTCAGAATTATTTCCCAACTAAATTTATGTGGTGATAATATTAGTGATTATGATATGTTGGAGAAAACTTTCACCACTTTTCATGCCTCGAATATGCTCCTGCAGCAGCAATCTGTTGGGGAGCGGGTATTGCTCTGAGTGTCGCTTATGAAGGGCGTGATGAGATTTGGAAAGAAGGGCAAACTTAGCCCAAGGTTTATTGGCCCATTCGAGATTATTGATCGTGTGGGAGAGGTGGCATATAAGCTTGCCTTGCAACCTAGCTTGTCAGTTGTATATCCAGTGTTTCATGTATCCATACTCCGAAAATATCACAGCGATCTATCGCACGTGTTAGATTTCAGCATTGTCCAATTGGACAAGGATCTATCTTATGAGGAGGAGCCGGTAGCCATTCTAGATCGGCAAGTTCGACAGTTGAGGTCGAAGAGTTTTCCTTCTGTGCGAGTTCAATGGAGGGGTCAGCCTCCTGAGGCATCGACCTGGGAGTCCGAGTCTGACATGCGGAGCCGATATCCTCATCTATTCCCTGACTCAGGTACTTCTTTCTTTATGTCCGTTCGAGGACGAACGATTATTTTAGAGGTGGAGAATGTGATGACCCAAAGGGTCATCACTTGTTTTCTCAATCATTTCGAGCTTCTGAGGCCTTGAAAACCTCATTTATAGTTGCCTCGATTTGCGTGCACAGTCCGGGCGCGAAGCTGAAAAATTTTTATGTTGAAATATATGAAATATGTGAAAAATTTGAAGAATTTGGATATTAATATTGATATGGTTGACTTTGGTCAATATTTTTGGTAAACGGACTCAAACCCGTGATTTGACGGTCTCAGAAAATCCGTAGAAAAATATGAAACTCGGGTGTACGCCCGGAATCAAAATCCGAGGTCTAGAATCCTTGTAAAAGAATTTTTCTGTTAAGTTATTTTCTAAAAATGTTTAAGGAAAATAAAACTGAAACTTTATTAAAAAGTAATGGTATCGGGCTCGTATTTTGCTTTCGACGCCTGGTACAAGTCATATATATTGGTTAAGCGCTTCCTGTAAAGTTTGGTTGAAAACGGACGTCGTTTGACGTGTTTCGGCCTTAAATTGGAAATTTTGGAAGTTATGAAATTTTGAAAGAATTCTTGAGTTTTAAGGCTCAATTCCTTGATTTTTATGTTATTTTGGCGATTCGATCGCGCGAGCAAGTTCGTATGATGTTTTTAAGTCAGTGTGCATATTTGGTTTGGAGCCCCGGGGGCTCGGGTGAATTTTTGATAGGCCACGAGTTCTATTTTTCATGTTAGAGAGTTGCTGTCAGTACTTGACCTGCAGACTTCGCAAATGCGAACTCCTTCATTTTTGCCCAGAATTCAGAAATGCGAAGAAATGTTCGCAATTGCGAACTCCTTCATTTTTTACCAGAGTTCGCAAATGCGAAGAAATGTTCGCAAATGTGAACTCCTTCATTTTTTACCAGAGTTCGCAAATGCGAAGAAATGTTCGCAAATGCGTACTCCTTCATTTTGACCAGAGTTCGCAAATGCGAAGAAATGTTCGCAAATGCGAACTCCTTCATTTTTGCCCAGAGTTCGCAAATGCGAAGAAATGTTCGCAAATGCGAACTCCTTCATTTTTGCCCAGAGTTCGCAAATGCGAACTCCTTCATTTTAGCCCAGAGTTCGCAAATACGGAGAAATGTTCGCAAATGCGAACACATAGACCTGTAAATCCAGAATTTGACGATTTTAACTTCAGTTTTCATATTTTCACAACCCAAAATATCCTTTGGCGGTTTTTCAAGAACTTCCTCTCCTCCAAACCATTTGTAAGTCAACTTTTACTCAATTTCTTCAATCTTTAACATCATCTATCATGTTTTCATCTTAAATTTAAGGTTTTTCATGGGTAAAAATGGGGGTTTTTGGTAGAACTTAGGTTTTCATAAAAATTGGGATTTTGACCTCAATTTAAGGTCCGATTTTAGAACAAATTATATATTTGAACTTGTGGATGATTGGGTGAATTTATTTTGGTTCGAACCTCGAGTTTTGCTCATGTGGGCCCATGGTCGATTTTTACTATTACGGACAGAATGTTGTAAAAATTATATTTGGCCATATGAACTAGTTTGTTAAGTAGTATTGATGATATTAAATCAATTGTGTATAGATACGATTGGATTGGAGCCAAATTCGAAAGGAAAAGGTATTGCTACGGATTGAATTGTTCGTAAACTTTGAGGTAAGTGTTTGTTCTATACTAGCTCGAGGGAATAAGAATTGAGTTTATGTGTTAATTATTATATGCGGAGTCCGACGTATAGGCATGGTGACGAGTATCTATACATTGGGGGTCGAGCATGACCGTGGGTCTTAAATGGATTAAATTCCTATTAATCCTATGTGATTATGTGAAAGGAAATTATTATTGGTTTTTATGCCGGTTATATATATAAATTGTCGATTAAGGGTTATTGGTGTCACACCGGTAACGAACATATATTGTTGATTTATTATTATTTATTAGTTTTACACTGTTAATATAAACATTGTTGAAATTGAAGATTATTGGTTTAATACCAATAATACTTTTATATACTTACTGTTGATAAGAGATTATTGGTTCAATGCCGGTAACATACATTATTAAAGAATGTGGATCGTGTGGCACCCCGACCACTTATATATTAAGGAATTGGGATGCGTGGCATGCCGACCACTTATATATTAAGGAATTGGGATCGTGTGTCACGCCGACCACTTATATATTAAGAAATTGGGATCGTGTGGCATGCCGACCACTTATATAATAAGGAATGGGATCGTATGGCATGCCGACCACAAAGTGATTTGAATCCTGGCATTGGCCATACTTGCCGGTAGCCTATTGTTAAAATCTAGGAGCGAGTGGTACGCCTACCACAAGATATGAAATGAAAAATGAATTGAGACATGAAAGTAAGTTTTGTTCCATTGTACAGATTACTTCGGATATCATAAATTATGGATTTCTATTTCAGAGCAGATTCTTTCCTTAAAAATGTTCGATAACATTTTCCTGCTGTTGTATATGTATATATCCCAACTGTACAGGTTTATGTAGGTGTCTGGTCCTTGCCTCGTCACTACTTCGCTGGGATAGGCCAGGCACTTACCAGCACATGGGGTCGGTTGTGCTGATATTACACTCTGCGCTCTTTTTGCGCAGATACAGGTTACGGGCAGCAGTAGCTGTAGTAGCACGATTGTGGATATTCTGACTACTGAGACTTCGAGGTAGCCTTGCAGGCATCCGCATGACCCGTTGTCTCCTCTATCTATATTTTTCATTATGTTATCTCATGTATTCGAGATAAACAACTTATATTTCTTTCAGACGGTTATGTGTATTATACTTAGAAGTTCGTGAGTATTGTGACACCAGTCTTGGGTAGTGTATCATGTTTGGGTTTTCTGTATCGTATTTAGTAAAGTTTGCTAAGTCTTCCGCTAAGTTTAATTATTTCGCTGTAATTACATGATTTTATTTAAAGTCTCGAGAAGAGAGTTGTAACTAATGAAAATGTAAGTAAGAATTGGCTTGCCTAGCTTCCATTGCGCCATCATGACTCCCGATGGTGGGAAATCCGGGTCGTGACATGCATAAGCACCAGATCCATATAATTTGTTGTATGTCTCCTCTCCTATCTAGGTAGGAGACATTTGTTGACAAATTCAAAGAGCACTTTGTGATCTGGCCTCATTTCACTTTCTGAACTGCCATGGCCCCAAGTAGTACCTCTTCCTCTGATGTGGTGTCACAAAAATTCCTTGTGATCTGAAGATCAGTAGGCAATCCATCTATGCAAGGCCATCTCTGCCTTGTATAGTCATCATATCCCTCACTAGGGATGCCTAGAATCTTGCCCAACTTAACAGCACTAAACTTCACCTTGACACCTTTCACCTTGCTAGTCACTATCCCATTTTTCACTGTTCCATTTGCCATGAACTCAACAAGTTCAGTCCTAGCCAACTTTCCATCCATCAAAGAACCATGTTCTTCCAGTCTTGTGCTTCTAAAGCAGACAGAAGCTTTATCATACCTGGCTCCTCCAGGTTCTTGAGTAATCTTTACTTTAAAAATTTTCTCTTGCCAAACATGGCATGTCTGTCCTGTTCTTTCTCAGATTCATCTCCTTCCTCCTCACTCCATTCATCATCTTCTTCAGTAGTTTTGACTTGCTTTCCTTTTCTAGCTGACCTTGTTCTTTTGGCAAGAATAGGTTCAGCAGGTACTGATTTGGAAGACTTTTTGACAGAAGTCCTAATTCCCTTGGGCTTTGTTGCTCGAACTTCCACGGTAGGACTATCTTCTAAATGGACATGTTCCATCTCTTGTTATTCTTCCTCAACCATTGTCTCTGAGCTTTGACCAATCTTTTCTTTCCCCTTTTCTTTCCTCTTTTTCTTGCTTTCTTCCAAGTCCCTTTTCAATTCTTCTTCACTTTCCCTAACCCTACTTCTTGTAGCTCTAATCCTAGCAGTAGACTTGGGTGGTGATTTCTTGCTTTTCTTGGTTGGTTTGTATGCAGCAGGGGTTTTTTGTGATGAGGATTTGCGTTTTTTTTTGGGTCATAACTTGCCTCCACTTTCTTCAATAAGTCAGTCGGACTTTCTTAATCAGATGAACCAAGTTTATCTTGCAGTTTGCTCAAATGTATTAACCCCTCATCCGCCTCCCCTGACCCACTTCCCCCTGACTTTGATACTCCTCCTCCCTCATTCCCACATATGGCTAAAATCTCCTTCTTCCTTTTCTTTTTCAATTTTTCAGACTCACTCCCACTTATATCTCTAGCAACCCCTATCAGAACAAATCTATTTTCCTCTCCTTGAACCACATCTGAAAAGACATAACACGTGTCTACTTCCCTTTGAGTTTCCTGAGTTTTGGTCTGTTCAGAAGACCCAGGTTCATCTCCATCACTAGTGGAGATGGAATCATCATATTCTGAGCTAGAGTTGGACTCAGTTACAAGGCTTGCTTTCTTTTGAATTGATTGAAGTTTTTCATTTAGGGTTTTCCTCAAAGAACCTATGGCTATAGTTTTTCTTGCCAGCATTTTCTGGTGACGGAATCTAGGTTTTGGATTTTCAATAGGTGGTGTGGAAGATGAGGTGTTGGGTGAAACAAGTGGTGAAGTGCCCGGGTTGTCTTGGGGATTTGTCATTGTGAGAGATTTCTGAAACCCTAATAGAATTTTAGTGGTGTGGAGGCTATGGTGAGTTACAGAAACGAAAGAGAGAATGATCAGGTATTTTTGAAGAATTGATAATTGAGGAGTGTTTTGGGGGTTTTTAAAGAAGGTAATTATTACTCAGAATTTGCAGCCTTTTCAGTAGTCACATAAAAGTCTAATCAAATTAGAGTTCCGGTCTCCTTAGGTATTAAATATAATTTCTAGGATTTAAGTAAGGTTATCGTTATATTTAGACTTCTAGGGTGTGTTTGGTATGAAGGAAAACATTTTCTGGAAAATGTTTTCCAATTTTCTCATGTTTGGTTGGCTTAAATGTTGTGGAAAATATTTTCCTTATCAATTCATTTTCCTCCAATTGGAGGAAAATGTTTTCTTTATCAAAAAGAAGGGAAAACATTTTCCAAAGCTCCTTCTCAACCATTCTCAACCTCACCAACCCACCCCACCTCCTCTCCAAAAAACAGTTTTTTTTTAGAAAAATTTTAGTTTTTTCGTTACCATCCACCCTACTACCCCTCCACCCCACCCCGCAAAAAAAAATTTCTTTTACCTTAATTTTTTTTCTATAATTTTAAATTTCCGTTTTCTTATTTTTCTGCACCACCCACCCCCTCCCACCGCACAAAAAAAATTACTTTTTTTTGTAATTTAAATTTTTATTTTTTTTTCGATTTACTGCCCCCCCTCCTAGCCCCACCCCCCCCCCCCCCCCCGCCCCTGCCCCCCCTCCCCCCCGAAAAAATTTTAAAATATATTTTTCAGTTTTTTATTTTATTATTTATCATTTAAAGGCTCAATATTTTACAAGTTCCAAAATTATGAGTTCGGAAGTTTACGGGTTTAGAAATTATAAATTTATCGATTTGAAAATACGCGATTTTTGCGTTAAAAAGTAAAGCATCACATTAGTTCCTTTAGATTGTGTCAATTTTTAGAGACTTCGGGAAGGGGAGGGGTAGGAGAGTTGCAAAAAAAATATTTTTCTAAAAAAACTATTTTTTACTCTCTAACCAAACATAGAAAATATTTTCCACTTACCAACCAAACAAGAGAAAATAAGTGATAAAATCACTCATTTTTCATGAAAACATTTTCTAGGAAAACATTTTCCATGGAAAACATTTTCCTTCATACCAAACACACCCCTAGTTTCAATGAAATTGATTCAATAGGCTCAACGGATAGAATTTTGGACTTTTGGTATATTTGGTGTCACACCTCCCTTTTTACTACCTTTTTAGTTTTCCCGAAATAGGAGAATAAGGTATATCTTGCTAATTATTAATACCCCCGGGAAGGGATATAATAACAACAACGAGGAAGGAGTTTGTTCAATTTAAGGACAATTGGTTTGGAATTTTATTTAAAATTTCAGAGTCGCCAATTGGGAAAATAATGGTGTCCCAAGTCACCGGTTAATCCCGAATCCGAGGAAGTTGACTCTGTTTAACAGTCCGTGCAACAAGAAATCCGGATAAGGAATTCTGTTAACCCGAGAGAAAGTGTTAGGCATTTCCGGATTCCGTGGTTTCATCACGGTTGCTCAACTGCCATTCTTGATTTTACTTGATTTCACTATATGCTTTTAACAATGTGTGCGTGTTTTACTTTTAATATTTCACGACTTGCGACGTCGCGAAAACGTATTTCGAGTCACACCGCAACCAGTACGCTTGTGACTTTTAACATGTTTCGGCTTAGCCAGGATTTAAGATTTTAGTCACATTAAATGTGCACTCATATTAGGAAAGTATATTTTAAAATCGTGCTTATATCGTCTACATCTTATTACTCTTTTGGAAAGACCGTGGAATTTACTAACGATCTTCCCGAATCTAATCATATTATTAATATTTATATGGGGGCCCCGCTTATTCGTTTTCATACGAGGCTCGTCCCATTCAATTTTTATAGTCCAATCTTAATGAATACTATATTTTCTACTATTGGTTTTTCCTTAGTCATTTTAGTTATGTTATAGTTTCATAGCAAGTCCAGGCCTTATCGTTTTATATTACTAGGCCTGGACGTTTGAGGCTCTGATTTAGTAAGCCAGTTTGCATATCTGGGTTTCAGAAACCTAGAATAGGCTGAAATCATTTTCTAAGAGCCCAATTATAAGCCTGATTGGATCCAGGCCTGCGTTATCCTTCAGGCCCAGACCAAACAAGAGAAAGAAGGAGAAGCAGAATCGAGAACTCATGATATACACATGTATTTGAAATCAAAAGGAGAATAAACTCAAATTGTATTTATTTATAAAAAGAAACAACAGTACAAAATTAACAGTACCAATTTCAAATCACAACTATCTAACACTAATCGAATCTAACTAACAGACTAATTTTCTTCATATTTCTTATCAACAAATTACTTGACTACTTAAACAGAATTATTATTGATTAAAATAACAGATTATTACTTAACTATATAAAACGGGATTATTACTTAACATGTTACTAATTATAACTCATATTCTTCTAAGTGTAATTATCAAATAGTAATTGTATTCAAATAGTAGGCTGATAATGTAAAAATTTCGATTAGTCACATGATTATTAGCTTCGTGTTTAACTACTAATTTTAAACTATATCATTTCCAATTGCTATTAAACTATTTAAGATGAACAAACGGATATCATGCTAAACTAATTACCACGTGCTAATTCAGAAGATTATTGTGGTTATATGTCTATTACGAAATCATTTTGTAAAGCTAGGTAAGTTAGTTCAGTTAATTAACCTGTTTTTAATTAAATCTAGGTGATTATAGCTACTTCTACTCTAATCTATATCCTATTCTATTACATTGTCTTTCAACATCTCTCATGCTTCATGTGTGTGACGACCCGGCCCGTTGTCACGGGAATTACCACCCCGTTACCTTGTATTTACATGTTTCATGTTTCTGTATCGGTGTTAGAGTCTATCGGGTGAGTTAGGAGTGATTCTGGTTGAAAATGAGGCAAATAGCCTTTTGAAAGGAAGCTTGAATATGAAAAGTCAACCTAGAGTTGACTATTTAGTTAGAGGGCTCGGAATCGGATTCTGATGATTTGGTTAGTTCCGGGAGGTGATTTCTGACTTAGGGGAGCGATCGAAATTGAATTTGGAGGTCCGGTGTAGAAATAGGCTTGAATTGGCCAAGGTTGAATTTTGGCAAAATCCGAACGGTAGGTGAGATTTTGATCTGGGAGTCGGAATGGAATTCCGACAATTTCTGTAGCTTCGTTATGTGATTTTGGATATGTCTGCAAATTTTTAGGTCATTCGGATGTCGTTTGGTCGGGTTTTTGATTGAATGTTAGTTTTAGAAGTTTGAGTTGAATCCTAGGCTTGAATCCGCTATAATTCAATGATTTCTGTGTTTAAGGGAGTGTTGTTATGATTGGAAGAAGTTTTTATCGTGTTTTGGATTAGGTTGGTGGTTTTCGTTGGGGTCCCGGGGGCCTCGGGATGAATCCGGGGGTCCAAACGGACCATTTTATGCCTAATGCACTGCTGTTTTCTGCTGCAATAAGTGCAGAACAATTTTGTTCTTCGTGATCGCGGAGGTCCCCATGCGATCGCGTAAGGCTATGTTGGGATGCATCGCGATCGCGATGTCTTGTGTGCGATCGCGTAAGTCTGGAAATTAAAGCAATGCGATCGCGGGTGTAAGCATGCGATCACGTAATGTTGAGGTCTAAAGCAGTGCGATCGCGTAGTGCATGTCACAATCGCGTAGGGTAATTTGGGAGCCTGGTGAGTTTGTTCATCGCGATCGCGAGCCAGTGGCTGCGATCGCATAGAGATGCCTGGCAGTCAGAAATATTAATATAACAGAACAGTCTATTCGTGAACCTCATACCCATAACCTCCATTTTTGAGTTCTAAGAGAGCATATTGACGGGAATTGAAGGGAATTTCACCGGGTAATCATCGGAGGTAAGTTTTATGGCCTAATTACGTTATATTATCATGGAATCTTCGAGTATTTCACTGTTAATGGGAGATTAATGGGGGATTTTAGCCCTAGGCCTAGATTATGGAAAATCAATGATTTGAGTGGGCAAATGGAGTCCGATTTTGGTAAATTTTATATGCATGAACTCTAGTTGAGACGAAGATTCCGAATATGTGACTTTCGTAAATTTTCGAGAAGCGTACCTAAAGTCGGGTTTTGCCAACTTTGTAATTTTTGGTGTAATTTGAATTGTTTTGACTGGGTAACATCCCATTGGCCTATTTTGATGTATTTCTACTACATATGATCAGATTCTACACCTGTGGAGGTTGATTCTCGTGGCAAGGGCATCGCGGATTAGTCATCGAGCCGAGTCGAGGTGAGTAATGGATGTGGGTGATGACCAGCGGGTTCGAAACCCCGATATACCCCTTTGTGATGCTGTATTGCGGCGAGACACATAGTCTCCTGTGAGTGTGGGGTCGAATGTGATTGGGGACTATGGCTTAGTCCAACCTGTTGATACTATACTGTGTTATTGGCTATTCTCGAGCCGGTGAACCTCCTTCTTGGATGGTTGTGTACATTTATGGTTGTGAGCCAGTTATTGGGATCCTGCGAGGATCGTTATCATTGTTTTTGTGATATGGACATGCTATTTTTACTACCAGTCCTGAGCTATTACTGTCATTATGTTTTTCCAAACTCTGGAACTTCTGATATACTGTTTTCTACTGAAAAATGATAAAAAGATTTTCAAAAACTACTTTTGAGCATGTGAGGCTGCATTTGCATATTAGCTGACTGGTAGTGGATCGGGCTGCGTGCTGCAGTGTATTCATGATATTGTGCTTGCGCTGTACGAGCCCCTCCGGAGTCTGAACCCCCACAGTGAGCACATGTACCCAAATAGAATCGGGCTACGCACCGTAGCGGCCATTTTAGGCACTGCATTGCATTTAGCTACACATGTTAGCTGTTACATTGTACTTGATGGTTCATATACTGTTGATATTAATACTGTTGCGGGGTATTTGATTACAACTTTACATAGTGCTATATTGTGATTTCTTATTTGCGCTATCTTACCCATGTTCATTACCACCGAGTCTGGAAGTACTCACTTTACTCCCTGCACCTTGTGTGCAGATCCAGGTATGTCACAGTAGCCCTGACCCAGTTGCTGCTCGGAGATACTTTCGGGATAGTCAAGGTAGATGCCGCGTCCGCAGGACCTGACTCCCCTTCCAGCTTACTTTTATTCATGTTGTTAACTATTTCCGCACTGAGTACTGATGTAGACACTATTACACTTGTATACTCTTTAGAGGCTCATGACTCGTGACCCCTTGGTCTTTGGGGAGTTGTTATTGTTTTTGGGACGTGATCCCCGTACTTGGTACTTCTATTACTGTTGTTCTATCTTTGTTGATGCCTAAAATGGTTATAAGTGAGCTAATAGCTCCGTGAGTTCTGTTGATTGGTCGGGCTGGCCTAGAAGTGTGCTGTGCCACTACCGGGTTTGGGGTCGTGACAAGTTGGTATCAGAGCCTAGGTTACTAGGCCTCATGAGTCTTGAGCCGGTTAGTAGAGTCTTGTGGATCGGTACGAGGACGCCTGTAGTTATCCTCGGGAGACGCGAACCTTTAGGAAACATTTCACATTTCTTGAACTCTATCGTGCGATCTTGTTGTTTTGAGAACTGAACTTCTGTATTCTATTCTTTCACAGATGGCGAGAACTCAAGCTTTAGGACGAGGTGGATGACCTCCATTGCCACCTGCTGGAGGTCGTGGGCGCGGTCGTGGTAGAGGTAGAGGTAGGGCAGCTGAGGCAGTGCCAGTTGACCTGCCCGTTGTACCTATTCAGGGGCAGCCCCTAGTGGTTGATGCTCCGACAGCCCCACCTCAGGCCCAGACGGTGTCTATTGCCATTCCTGGTCTTCAGGAGACTCTGGCCCAGATATTATCAGTGTGTTTCGGATTGGCTTAGGTAGTATCAGCTACCGCTACTGCAGCGACAACCCAGACAGGGGGTGGTCGGCAGACCCCTGCAGCTCGCACACCTGAGCAGGTTGTTCAGGGACTTCAGACGCCGGAGACGGTCCCCACTCAGGTGGTTGCACCAGTTATTCCTCTAGCTGTACCAGCTCCAGAGCATATGGTTCAGGTTATGCCCGATGATGAGCAGCGTCGTCTAGAGAGATTTGGTAGACTCCAGCCACCCCATTTCAGTGGTACTGAGGGCAAGAATGCCCAGGGTTTCTTAGATAATTGCTAGAGGATGCTACGTACAGCTGGTATTCTTGAGTCCAGCGGAGTCTCATTCACTACTTTTCAGTTTACTGGTCTAGCGTTCGATTGGTGGGAGGAGTTTCAGAGGCGTAGGCCTACGAGAGCAGCACCTCTCACTTGGCAGTAGTTTTCTACTCTCTTCTTGGAGAAGTAGGTACCTCAGTCCTGTCGTGAGGAGCTTCATCGCCAGTTTGAGTGGTTGGTACAGGGCGACATGTTAGTGACCCGGTATGAGCTGAGATATACACAGTTGGCTAGGCATGCCACACGGATGATCCCTACTGATAACGATTCCAGCAGGGCCATTGATGGCCTCAACTACTCCATTCGCATTCTTATGACCAGAGAGAGAGAGTTCTATCATCATCTTTTGAGAAGGTTGTGGATATGGCACGCTACATTGAGGCGGATCGTCGCCGGGAGCAGGAGGAGAGGGAGGCCAAGAGGCCTCGTGGTTCTGGTAGCTTTAGCGGTGCTCCATCTAGAGGGCATTTTCAGAAGGGCAGAGGTCGCTCATCTAGACCTTCTCATTCAGGCCGCCCTAAGTAGAGCGGAGCTTCTTCGGGTCGTGGTCGACAGGGATTCCAGTAGGGCCAGTATTCACTTAGTTCCCTCCCAGCCCAGAGTGCAGCACCTACTACTTCTTCAGCCCAGGGTTCATCTGTGGCGAGGGGTTCTCTTCAGTCCCCTTCTCCAGCACCAGGTAGCTATTTTGAGTGTGGCGAGTTTGGCCACATGAGGAGGCAGTGCCCTCGACTTCGTAGGATCTCAGGCTAGTAGAGGTGGAGGTTAGTTTTCTCCTAGTCGCCCCAGAGGCGAGGAGCGATCCAGTGGAGGCCAGGTACGATTCTATGCACTTCCTAACAGGTGTGATGCAGTTGCCTCCGATGCAGTGATTACATGTATCATTTCTGTCTGTCATAGAGATGCCTCTGTTCTATTTGATCCCGGGTCCACATATTTGTACGTGTCTTAATATTTTGCACATCATTTGGGTGCGACCCGTGGTAGTCTTGATTTGCCTATTCATGTATCCACCCCCGTGGGTGATACGATTGTTGTGGATCATGTCTATAGATCCTGTGTTATTTCTATTGGGGGTTTGGAGAACCAGGCGGATCTGTTATTGTTAGGGATGGTGGACTTTGATGTGATATTGGGTATGGACTGGTTGTCTCCGTACCATGCTATATTGGACTGTCATGCTAAGAGAGTTACGTTGGCTATCCTTGGTATTCCTTAGATTAAGTGGTGGGGTTCGACTGATTTCGTCCCAAGCTGTGTCATTTCGTTCTTAAAGGCCCAGAGAATGGTTGAAAAGGGGTGTTTGTCGTATTTAGAATTTGTGAGAGATGTGGGAGCTGAGTCTCCTAGCATTGATTCTGTACCTATTGTGAGGGACTTTCCAGATGTATTCCCCTCAGACCTGCCGGGTATGCCACCGGACAGGGATATTGATTTTGGCATTGACTTGGTGTCGGGCACTCAGCCCATTTCTATTCCTCCTTATCACATGGCACCAGCTAAGTTGAAGGAATTTAAAGAACAGCTTCAGGAGCTTTTAGGTAACAGATTCATTTACCCTAGTGTGTCCCCGTGGGGTGCACCGGTGTTATTTGTTAAGAAGAAATGTGGTTACATGCGGATGCGTATTGATTATAGACAATTGAACAAGGTAACAGTGAAGAATAAGTACCCTCTACCGCACATTGATGATTTATTTGATCAGCTACAGGGTGCGAGGGTGTTTTCTAAGATTGATCTTCGTTCGAGCTATCATCAGCTGAAGATCAGGGACTCGGATATTATGAAGACTGCATTCAGGACCCAATATGGTCACTATGAGTTCCTTGTGATGTCTTTTGGGCTGACCAACGCCCCAGCAGCGTTCATGCACCTAATGAACAGCGTGTTCAGGCCGTATTTGGATTCATTCGTGATCATGTTCATTGATGACATTCTAGTCTACTCTCGTAGTCAGGAGGAGCATGCTCAGTATTTGAGCATTGTGTTGCAGAGATTGAGGGAGGAGAAGTTGTATGTCCAAGTGCGAGTTTTGGCTCGAGTCAGTAGCATTTCTGGGTTATGTGGTGTCTCGTGATGGTATTCAGGTTGATCCAAAAAAGGTAGAGGCGGTGCAGAGTTGGACTAAACCGTCCTTAGCTACAGAGATCATGAGTTTTCTTGGCTTGGCGGGATATTATCACCGGTTTGTTCAGGGATTTTCATCCATTGCTTCTTCTTTAACTAAGTTGACTCAGAAGGGTGCACCATTCGTGTGGTCGAATGAGTGCGAGGAGAGCTTTCAGAAGCTCAAGGCAGCTTTGACCACAGCTCCAGTGTTAGTGTTGCCATCAGCTTGAGGTTCATATACTGTATATTGTGATGCCTTGAGAGTGGGGATAGGTTGTGTATTGATGCATGAGTGTAGAGTGATTGCTTATGCTTCTCGGCAGTTGAAGCCTCATGAGAAGAACTACCCTGTTCATGATTTGGAGTTAGCTGCCATAGTTCATGCCTTGAAGATTTGGAGGCACTATTTGTACGGCGTATCCTGTGAGGTGTATACCGATCATGGTAGTCTCCAACATTTGTTCAAACAGAGGGATCTTAATTTGAGACAGCGGAGATGGCTTGAGTTGATCAAGGATTATGACATTACTATTCTATATTATCCGGGGACGGCCAATGTGGTGGCCGATGCTTTGAGCGGGAATGCGTTCAGTATGGGTAGCTTGGCATATATTCCAGTTGAGGAGAGATCATTTGCTTATGATGTTCAGGTACTAGCCAATCGGCTAGTGAGGTTAGACATTTCAGAGCCCAGCAGGGTGTTGGCTTGTGTTGTATCTTGGTCTTCTCTATATGATCGTATTCGTGAGCGCCAGTATGATGATCCACACTTGGTTATCCTTAAGGATAGAGTTCAGCATGATGATGCTAGAGATTTCACTATTGATAGTGATGGTGTATTGAGGATGCAAGGTCAGCTATGTGTGCCCAATGTTGATGGCCTTCGTGACTTGATATTGGAGGAGGCCCATAGCTCGCGGTATTCTATTCATCCAGGAGCCGCGAAGATGTACCAAGACTTGAAACATCATTATTGGTGGAGAAAGATGAAGATGGACATTGTTAGACATGTAGCACGGTGCCTCAACTATCAGCAGAGGTTAAGTACGAGCATTAGAGGCTCGGTGGCGTGTTTCAACGTATTGATATTCCCGAGTGGAAGTGGGTAAGGATCACTATGGACTTTATTACTGGACTCCCTTGGACAGCGAGGAAGCTTGATTTTGTTTGGGTGATTGTGGATAGGCTGACCAAGTCAGCTCATTTCATTCCTGTGTGTACAACGTACTCCGCGGAGCGGTTAGCTGAGATATTCATTCGGGAGATCGTTATATTACATGGAGTCCCAGTTTCTATCCTATCGGACAGAGGTACTCAGTTTACTTAACAGTTCTGGAGGACATTTCAGCGTGAGTTGGGCTCGCAGGTTGAGTTGAGTACTGCATTCCATCCTTAGACGGATGGACAGTCCGGAGCGTACTATTCAGATCTTGGAGGATATGTTGAGAGCTTGTGTTATTGACTTTGGTGGTTCATGGGCTGATTATTTGCCTCTCGCAGAGTTTGCCTATAACAACAACTACCAGTCCAGTATTCAGATGGCGCCGTATGAGGCTTTATATGAGAGACGATGTAGATCTCCAGTTGGTTGGTTTGAGCCCGGTGAGGCGAAGTTATTGGGGACAGAGTTAGTCCAGGATGCTTTGGATAGGGTGAAGGTTATTCAGGAGAGACTTCGCACAGCTCAGTCGCGCCAGAAGAGTTATACGGACCGGAAGGTTCGGGATGTGTCTTATTCTGTAGGTGAGAAAGTCTTACTGAAGGTTTCGCCGATGAAAAACATCATGAGATTCGGGAAGAAAGGAAAGCTCAGTCCGAGATTTATTGGCCCTTTTGAGATCCTCAGGAAGATTGGAGAGGTGGCATATATGCTTGCTTTGCCGCCCAGCCTATCAGAGTTCATCCAGTGTTTCACGTATCCATGCTTCGGAAATATGTTGGCGACCCATCGCATGTGTTGGACTTTAGCACTATTCAAGCTTGATGATGACTTGACCTACGATGTGGAGCCTATAGCTATATTGGGTCGTCAAGTGAGGAGATTAAGATCCAAGGACATTGCATCAGTTAAGGTTTAGTGGAGAGGTCGACCCGTGGAGGAGGCCACTTGGGAGATCGAGCGGGAGATGCAGAGAAGATATCCTCACTTATTTGAGTCTTCAGGTATGTTTCTTGACCCGCTTGAGGACGAGTGTTTGCTTAAGTGGAGGAGAATGTGATGACCCGGCCCATCATCACGGGAATTACCACCCCGTTACCTTTCATTTACATGTTTCATGTTTCCGTATCGGTGTTAGAGTCTATCGGGTGAGTTAGGAGGGATTCTGTTTGAAATTGAGGCAAATATTCTTTTGAAAGGAAGCTTAAATATAGAAAGTCAACCTGGAGTCGACTATTTAGTTAGAGGGCTCGGAATCGGATTCTAATGATTTGGTTAGTTCCAGGAGGTGATTTGTGACTTAGGGGAGCAATCGGAATTGAATTTGGAGGTCCGGTGTAGAAATAGGCTTGAATTGGCCAAGGTTAAATTTTGCCAAAATCCGAATGGTAGGTGAGATTTTGATCCGGGAGTTGGAATGGAATTCCTACAATTTCTGTAGCTTCGTTATGTGATTTTGGATATGTCTGCAAATTGTCAGGTCATTCCGACGTCGTTTGGTCGGGTTTTTGATTGAATGTTAGTTTCGAAAGTTTGAGTTGAATACTAGGCTTGAATCCGCTATAATTCGATGATTTATGTGTTTAAGGGCGTGTTGGTATGATTGGAACAAGTTTGTATCGTGTTTTGGAGTAGGTTGGTGGTTTTCGTTGGGGTCCCGGGGGCCTCGGGATTAATCAGGGGGTCCAAATGGACCATTTTGTGCCTAATGCACTGTTGTTTTGTGCTGCAATAAGTGCAGAACACTTTTGTTCTTCACGATCGCGGAGGTCCCTATGCGATCGCGTAAGGCTATGTTAGGATGCATCGCGATCGCGATGTCTTGTGTGTGATCGCGTAAGTCTGGAAATTAAAGCAATGCGATCGCGGGTGTAAGCATGCGATCGCGTAGTGTTGAGGTCTGAAGCAGTGCGATCGTGTAGTGCATGTCACGATTGCGTAGAGTAATTTTGGAGCCTAGTGAGTTTGTTCATCGCGATCGTGAGCCAGTGGCTGCGATCGCATAGAGATGCCTGGCAGTCAGAAATATTAATATAACAGAACAGTCTATTCGCGAACCTCATACCCATAACCTCCATTTCTTGAGTTCTAAGAGAGCATATTGACGGGAATTGAAGGGAATTTCACCGGATAATCATCGAAGATAAGTTTTATGGCCTAATTACGTTATTTTATCATGGAATCTTCGAGTATTTCACTGTTAATGGGAGATTAATGGGGGATTTTATCCCTAGGTCTAGATTATGGAAAATCAATCATTTGAGTGGGCAAATGGAGTTCGATTTTGGTAAATTTTATATGCATGAACTCGTGTTGAGACGAAGATTCTGAATATGTGACTTTCGTAAATTTTCAAGAAGCGTACCGAAAGTCGGGTTTTGCCAACTTTGTAGTTTTTGGTGTAATTTGAATTGTTTTGACTAGGTAACATCCCATTGGCCTATTTTGATGTATTTCTACTACATATGATCAGATTCTACACCTGTGGAGGTTGATTCTCTTGGAAAGGGCATCGCAGATTAGTCATCGAGCCGAGTCGAGGTGAGTAATCGATGTGGGTGATGACCAGCGGGTTCGAAACCCCAGTATACCACTTTGTGATGCTGTATTGTGGCGAGACACGTACTCTCCTGTGAGTGCGGGGTCGAATGTGATTGGGGACTATGGCTTAGTCCGACATGTTGATATTATACTGTGTTATTGGCTATTCTTGAGCCGGTGAACCTCCTTCTTGGATGGTTGTGAACATTTATGGGTTGTGAGCCAGTTATTGGGATCCTGCGAGGATCGTTATCATTTTTTCTGTGATATTGACATGCTATTTTTACTACCAGTCCTGAACTATTACTGTCATTATGGTTTTCCAAACTCTGGAACTTCTGATATACTGCTTTCTACTGAAAAATGATAAAAAGAGCTTTCATAAACTACTTTTGAGCCTGTGAGGCTGCATTTGCATATTAGCTGACTGGTAGTGGATCGGGCTGCGCGCCGCAATATATTCATGCCCTCCAGAGTCTGAACCCCCACAATGAGCACGGGTACCCAAATTGGATCGGGCTACGCGTCGTAGCGGTCATTTCATGCATTGCATTGCATTTATCTACACCTGTTAGCTGTTATATTGTCTTGTTGGTACTTGCCGGTACAGATACTGTTGATATTGATATTGTTGCAGGGTATTTGATTATAGCTTTGCATAGTTCTATACTGTGGTTTCTTACCTTTCGTTGTCTTACCCATGTTCATTACCACTGAGTCTGGAAGTACTCACTTTACTCCCTGCACCTTATGTGCAGATCCAAGTACGTCACAACAGACCTGACCAGTAGCCGCTCGGAGATACTTTCGGGATAGTCAAGGTAGTTGTCGCGTCCGCAGGACCTGACTCCCCTTCCAGCTTACTTTTATTCATGTTGTTATCTTTTTTCGCACTGAGTACTAATGTAGACACTATTACACTTGTATTTTCTTTAGAGGCTCATGACTCATGACCCCTTGATCTTTGGGGAGTTCTTATTGTTTTTGGGACGTGATCCCCGTACTTGGTACTTCTATTACTGTTGTTCTATCTTTGTTGATGCCTAAAATGGTTATAAGCGAGCTAATAGCTCCGTGCGTTCTGTTGATTAGTCGGGCTGTCCTAGCAGTGTGCTCGGCGCCATCACGACCTGGTTTGAGGTCGTGACAATGTGTTTCAATTATACAACTATTTCCTATCAAATTACAAAATATCTACTTGTGTAATAAAACAAGAACAAATAACAGAAACAGTTTCTAAAATCAATTCATGTCATTTATTTCTTCGAATCAACTGCAGTTACATGCTTGAGTAGTAGCTGTGTACCTGATTTAGCAAAAGAAATCTATGAGTCTAAGGATGCAAGTGAGGAAGAATAATCAATGATCACATCAGCAAAACACAGCAACATAATTGAATCAACAATGCAAGCACATCAATCACAGTTGAATCAACACAGTCGAACAAAGCTTTCAAGTTCGGCAAATAGCAATCCAATAGCAAACTTGAAGAAACCTGTAACGACCCGGCCTGTCGTTACGGGAATTTACCACCCCGTCAGGTTGCAATTACATGTTTTATGCTTTTATATCAGTGTTAGAGCCTATCGGGTGAGTTAGGAGTGAATTGAATTGAAATGAAGCAAATAGCATGTTTGAAGGAGGTTTGAATATGGAAAGTCAACCTAGAGTTGACTATCGAGTTAGAGTGCTCGGAATTGGATTCTGATGATTCGACAAGTTTCGAGGGATTATTTATGACGTAGGAGAGCAATATGAATTGAATTTGGAGATCCGGTGTAGAAATAGGCTTGAATTGGCTAAGGTTGAATTTTGGCGAAATCCGAACGGTAGGTCAGATTTTGATCCGGGAGTCGGAATGGAATTCTGACAGTTGCAGTAGCTCCGTTAGGTGATTTTGGATGTGCCTGCAAAATTTCAGGTCATTCGGACGTCGTTTGGTCGGGTTTTTGATGGAATGTGTAATTTGGAAGTTTTGAAGAAACTTAGGCTTGAATTCGTGTGTAAATGGTGATTTTGATGTTTAGTATGGTGTTTTCATGATTGGAACAAGTTCGTATCGTGTTTTGGAGTATGTTGGTGGTTTTCGTTGGGGTCCCGGGGGTCTCGGGATGAATCCGGGGGTCCAAACGGACCATTTTTGGGAAAAATGAGAAGGCTGGTTGCTGTCATAAATGCAGCAGGATTTTGCCCTCCGCGATCGCGGGGAGGGGGACGCGATCGCGTAGGGTTAGCGGCTAGACCAATGCGATCGCAGGAGCACCAGTCGCGATCGCGTAGAGTTAACCGGGTGGCCATCGCGATCGCATGAGCATCTACGCGATCGCGTAGAAAAGAAATGGGGTCCAGGGGAAATTTGTGCTACGCGATCGCAGGAAGAGAGACGCGATCGCGTGAAGCCGGATGTTTGAACATCGCGATCGCGTGAGGCGAGTCGCGATCGCGTGAGGCCGAATTTTTGAACATCGCGTGAGGCGAGTCGCAATCGCGTAGAGCAAACGGGTCTGGCAGTGAATTAAATCACAGAACAGAAGGCTCACGGGTTTATACCCCAAAAACACAATTTTGAGTCCTAGAGAGAAGAAAACTCGAGGAGAACACTGAGAAATCATCGGGAATTCGTCGGAGGTAAGATTCTTGACTCAAAAACATCATTTTATGGTAGAATTAACATCAATCTTCATGAAATTGGGTTGAAATCTTGAAGAAATGTGGCCTAGATATTGAAAACGGGATTTTGAGTTTTGGAAGGCCATTTGAACTCCGATTTTAGTAACTTTTATATGTACGGACTCGTGACGGGACGAGGGTTCTGGAAATATGAGTTTCAAGATTTTTCGAGATGTGGGCCCGGGGCTCGGGTTTTGCCAATTTCGTGATTTTTGATATTTTTCGAGTTCTTTCGATTGGGTTATGTTCCATTAGCCTATTTTGATATATTTGTGCTGATTTGTGCTAGTTTTGACGTGCGTGGATGCCGGTTCGAGGATCTAAGGCATCGCGGGCATGAGCTTTCGTCGGTTCGAGGTGGGTAATACTTGTAAATGATGTCCTGAGGGTTAGTAAACCCCGGACTTGCACATCTTAGTGCTGTGTCGAGGTGACTTGCACGCCGGATAACGGGCGTGGGGTAGAGCACCATTGGGGATTGTGACTTGGTCCGTCCCGCGTAATAAATAATAACACCTAATTGTTGAAATGAATTAGACTAATTATCATGTTTGGGCTTCGTGCCAATTATTTGAATCCTTCAGGGATTGGTATCACTGTTTTGATAACACTGTGCATATTTTATTCTAAATTTAAGTTTTAAAATGGTATTTTTGCTATTCAGCATTTTTATAAGGTTATGAAAAACTTGAACAAGGTCTTAATAACATTTTTAGCCGTGAGCTAATATGATATTGTTGCCGTAGGGCTTTCTTGATTATTTGTTAGACCGATTGGGGCCGAGGGCCATATGTTAGGGCATGACATTCATGTGAGCATATGCATACACATGCATGGATCGGACTGCACGCCGCAGTGGTATATGGATCGGGCTGCGCGCCGCAGCAGGTGTGATATTAATATTGTGCTTGGGCCGTAGGAGCCCCTCCGGAGTCTGGACACCCCCAGTGAGCACGGGTACCCAAAAGGATCGGGCTACACGCCGTAGCGGTCATATGCATTGCATGGCATACATACATTGGTTTACGTGTACTACGTGGCATAACATTTTAGCACTCATACTTCACTGGCACATGTGCATTTGTTGCTTTATTGACCAGATCTCCTGGTATAAATTGTTAAGGAGTGCTGAGCCCGAGAGGCTGATTTGAGTGCTGACTTGCACTGCTTGAGATTCTCCCCGGTATTGGTATGTTATAATGAAAGAAAGTAGCTAAAAATTGAGATTTCTAAATAATCTACTCACATATGCTGAAAAGGAATAAAATGATAGTGTTTTGAAGTTTTATGATAGTTCTGTATTGTGTAGCAAGAGATAGTGCCTTGCGTGGTTTTCTTCCCTTCAGCATTATTTACTTTTATTACCGCTGAGTTGGAAGTACTCACACCCGACTCCCTGCACCTTGTGTGCAGATCCAGGTACATTACAGCAGAGCTGATTCCATTGCGGCTCGGGAGTGCTTTTGGACGGTCGAGGTAGCTGCCAGCGTTCGCAGGACCTGATTCTCCAGTTTGTCTATATTTTGTTTTGATCATCCCACACTTGTGCACAATTATATTCACTATTTACACTTGTATATTCCGTAGAGGCTCATGACTCTTGACCATTTGGTCTATGGGAGTTGGCACGTGTTAGGACTGGGTTCCCTGTTTTTAATATATCTATCACTGTTGTGTTTAAATTGGATAAAGTGAGCTTGTGGCTCCGTGGTTATTGTTGATTGGGCTGGCCTAGCAGTGTGTTGGGCGCCATCACGACCGGTTTTGGGGTCGTGACAAAACTCTATAGAATCCAGCAAATAAGGGTAATAGAGAACTCTAATTGAGCTTCAGAACTATGCTCGACCAATACCCAGCAATTCACTCTTAGAATATGATAGTTTACTCTTAATTTCAGAAGTTTTCTCTGAATTCAAAAAATCCAGCCCTTATTCAGGCTTAATTACAGCCTATTTATAGGTGTGAATGGTGAAATTTTGAGTGGGAAATTTAAAAATCTTATTCCCAATCCCCCCCCCCCTTAATTCTTTAATTTACTGCAGTTTGGTACTTCTTTTTAGATTAAAAATGCCTTCCAGCCCTTGCTGGAAGGTTCTAGGGGGATCTTTTGGCTTCTATTAGGGGCCTATTACTATAGTACCCTCACTTGCTAAGGTTTTTAACCATTAAGCCTTTTTATTAGGTCTGTTTTACCCTTTGTTTTGTGAATTATTACAGAAATACTAGGCCTGAATGTCTAATTTATCCCTATAGGCTCTATTAAATCTACAATTATGCCATTTTCATTCCTTTTTATACCCATGCTATTATCTAGTTATTACCCGACCTATCCAAAGGTCTGGGTATTCAGATTTTATGTATTATTTAACTACTGGCCATTAATTACAAATTATTTAAGACTTAGCCAGATTTAAACCTTGTTTTCTTTCAATTTTAACCTCTTTTAAGAGGTAACCTTTTATTATTGCCTATTAAATTGAATTGCAGGACTAGCCTGCTTATTTCCTAAGTCTAAGACTTTACAGCATTAGCCAGTCCAGTGTTTGGACCTAGCTTTGCAAAATTAGTCTTTTTATTATTCAGAGAATAGCTATTTTTAGACTTAGCATTAAGCTTTCACAACTATCCATTTAGACTTAGGCTCAGTATTAGAGAGTTGGCCATTTTCAGAATTAGCCACTTCTTTAAATCATTTCAATTGTAGCCATTTTTAGATCATTTTTCAATTTTAACCAATTAGAGTACTTTCAACATTAGCCATTTATCTAATCAACTATCTATTATAGCTATAACCAATACCCTAAAGCACAATAGGACTAATTATAGTCTAAAACATAAATTCATCACAAATACAGCATACTTATGTCAATTTGCACACATAGCCACAATCAGAAATCATTTATCATTTAATCAAAACTCAGAGAGAAATTGGATATTGGTTGAATTTCAATTAAACAACTTACAACTCAAATTCAAGCATAGCTAACAAATCTTACATAAGGAAACATACCCATAATATATTCATGCTCAGACTTATAAGAAATCCTAAAAGGCTCAAATATAGCAGTCGAGTATAGTAGACAGGATTGATAACAGACTAGTGATAGCAATTTTATTAGACGAGAATATCAGAAGATGAACTAGAGAAAACGAGTTATAACAGGAATCATATAAAAGGTAAAATGAAGAGAAGATGAAGAGAATCTAACATGCAAACAGACTAATTTCAACTAACAAAGAAACAAAATAATCACAGAAATCATGCTAATCAATCAAAAACAGAAAAAACAAAGGATGGGGACTTAGCTCGCAGAAACGGTCTCCTGAGCTTCCTCATTCTTTCTTTCTTTTCTTTTTTCCTTTTCTTGTTTCTTTTTTTTTTCCAGTTTTCAGACTTCAAAGACTTGAAGTCTTTATTTTCCGATTTTCTTGAATCAGATTGTTTTCTTGGGTATTTTGGTAGAGAAGAGTGTTTAGAGGTCATAGGGGTATATTTTGGGGTGGGTGTTGTCAGGTGGTTCGTCGGAGTTAGGGTTCTGGCGGATTAAATTTGAAGATTCGATGGGTTCCAGTGAGATTCGAAGGAAACCAGTCATGTGGGTTTAAAGATCCCCGCATGGAGGTCCGGTGGTGTAAATCTGGGAGGTTATCTCATAAGTTAGTGGTCACCGGAGAAAATTTTTGGTGGCCGGAGTTTCAAGAACAGGGGATTTTCTGGGGTTTCTTTGAGGTTTCATGGTGGCTTAGTGTAAAGAAAGAAGAAGAGAAAGGTTCTAGGGTTAGGGGTGGCCGGAGATGGCCATGGGAACCGACCAGTCTCCATGATCGGAGACGGAGAAGAAGACGAAGAAGAAAGGGTATGGGCGGCTAGGGTTTGCAAAATGACGAAATGGCTGGTCTCTGAAGAGACCAAGCCTTATATACCCTGAGGGACTTGAGTGATCCTGACCCTTAGATTATTCTTGATCAACGGCCAGGATCCAAAGGTCCTAGACGACATCGTTTGGCATTAAATGGAGATGGCCTGGTCTCCGTTGGATTATTATAAATGGACGGCCAAGATTCACTTGATGAAGCTGTATCGTTTGGTTTAACTTCAGAGATTTAAAATCAACCGTTGGATTTAATACATGGATAGCCAGGATTCAGTTCTATATAATTTGGACCGGATAATAGAGTCTCTTGGGCTGAGGTGTTCTGGGCTTGACACTTTGGCCAAATTATTGTATTTATACGTATTTTTTGTGTATTTTAATTATTTTTGTATTTTCTTGTTGTATTTTTTTTCTCTTTTTATATTCTTTTTCAATTATTAATTCTCTTTTAATTTCCTATTTTCCCTAATTTTTCTGGTATTTTTTTGACATTTTTTGCTATTTTTCTTTAATTTCCGATATATATGTATTTTTTGTTGATTTTCTTTTAATTCCTTTATTTTGTGACATTTATAATTAACCCATTTTTTTAATTTTCTAATTTTAATTTCTAATTGTTTCAATCACACACATACACTTTATTTCAATCAAACATATAATTGCAAAAAAATATTATTTATTTTAATTTTGGAATTTATTTGCCTAGGGCAAAAATCACGTGCTCACAGCTGCCCCTCTTTGCTCGGGAACACGAAGAGTTTCAATGCAAAGACAAGTGAGCAGTAATGAGAGATTTTTTCCCACTAGCATATTCCGTGAGAAGCATTTTGAAAAACCTTTTGACCGCACCCTGCCTTAGAGGTTGCCTACATATCCTGGGTTAAACAGGAATCAGGTCAGTGTAGTTCGGGAAGGTCTGGTAGTTTGAAACTACCAAGACTTTGCTGCTGCTATTGCTATTGCTATGACCACTGACTTACTCCTTATTACACCAGGGATAAAAATGAAAAATGAAGAAGCTATTCTAAGCTATAATCCTATGAATTAAAATGATTCCTATCCACTTCTTGTCTTCTTATTCTTCCTTGTTTTTTTCTTGATTTTCCATCTCTTATGTTATCATCCTTCTTTTTTGATGATTTTTGATTTTCTTTCTCTTGCCTCTGATATATTGCTTCTTTCCATTCGGTGCGACTTCCAATTGTATTCCCTGCTTTCGGGTTGGTACCTACTTAAAACAAAACAAAACAACAAACCTTTGTCTCTGCCCCAGTATGGGCTTTTCTCATGTTATGGTGTTACTCATGTTAGATAAAACAAATTGAAAATTGCAGAAATATGTTCCCTTGTTATACAGGTGGGCGCCTGAACAGAAATTAAAATTGTCAAAATGTATTCCCTTGTTATACAGGTGGGCGCCTGAACATAAATTAAAATTGTAGAAATGTATTCCTTTGTTATACAAGTGGGCGCCTGATGCATGAAAAATGAAATGCAGAAAAATATTCCCTTGTTATCCAGGTGGGCGTCTGATGCATGAAAAATGAAATACAGAAAATATTCCCTTATTATCCAGTTGGGCGCCTGATGCATGAAAATGAAATGCAGAAAATATTTCCTTGTTATCCAGGTGGGCGCCTGATGCATGAAAAACGAAATGTAGAAAAATATTCCCTTGTTATCCAGGTGGGTGCCTGATGCATGAAAAACGAAATGCAGAAAAATATTCCCTTGTTATCCAGGTGGGCGCCTGATGCATGAAAAATGAAATGCTTACAATTTATCATGTTGTTACTTGTTAGATAAAAGAAAAATTTTATATTGCAAAAAGTATTCCCTTGTTATACAGGTGGGCGTCTGATGCAAAAATAAAGAATGTAGAAAATTACTCCCTTGTTATCCAGATGGGCGCCTGATGCAGAAATTAAAAATGCAGAAAAGTATTCCCTTGTTATCCAGGTGGGCGCCTCATGCAAAACATTAAAAATAAAGAAATGTATTCCCTTGTTATATAGGTGGGCGCCTGATGCAAAAATTTAAAATATGGAAAAGTATTTCCTTATTATCCAGGTGGGCGTCTGATGCAGAAATTAAAAATGCGAAAAAATATTCCCTTGTTATCCAGGTGGGCGCCTCTGATGCATGAAAATGAAATGCAGAAAATATTCCCTTGTTATCTAGGTGGGCGCCTAATGCATGAAAAAATGCATAAAATATTCCCTCAGTTTAATAACTGGGGTATGTGTTTTTGAAAAGATGATACCTTCTTGCTATTTTTTGGGTAATTTTCTTGCTTGATTGAGTGAATCCTCCTCTAAGGGTTCCTTCTTTTATTGCTGTACTTATTTTGTGTTTTTCTTCTTCCACGTTGGTCACATTCACCTTAAAGTGATTATCAAAATTTGAATCTTTCTGTTCCTGTCTAAATCAGAGAACAATCTTATTAGCTATAAAATGCTGGCAACTGGCTTTTTGCTGATTTTGCTTCCGTTGCCTGCCTCCTCTTATTTATTCTGCTATGCAGCCTTTTGCCAGATTTCCACTGTAATCTCCTTTTGTCTTTCCTTTGTTTTTTTTTCATTTTCTTTGGCTCTGATTGTCATCCTTCTTTATTTGTTTTTCTCTCCTTTTCTCTTTTTTTTCGACCCAGCGTTATTGCACCTCTTAACAAGAGAAGCTGGTAGTTAGTCTTCAATGGGTAGATTGTTTTTTTTAATCAATAAAATGCAGGAAAATATGAATTTCAAAAAGGGGTAAGGGTAATTTGGAGTAGTGACAGAACTTATCTGGTTATGACGGCTGATTCCTCTGACCATGCCATGTATTTAAACTCCGACCCAGTCTGTCCAATCGAATTGTCATTATCTCAACTCCAACTTTCTTTTAACCCAAACCAATCTTGTTTTTTGTTGTTTCTCTTTTTCCTCAAAATAATCCTCACAGTCGCCTTACGGTGCAGGTTAAGCTTTTCACCAATAAGACTCTCTCATTTATTCTCTCAATCTCACAATCGCCTTACAGTGCCGGTTAAGGTTTTCACTGATAAAACTCTATCATTTTTATTCTCTTAGTCTCACAATCGCCTCACGGTGCCAATTAAGGTTTTTACTAATGAGACTCTCTCATTTTTTTTTCTTTTCTTTTTGTCCTCTTATTTTCGGAACCACTGGTACTGTCCATGCCCTGTTTTTCCTTATTCTCATTGTATTGTCATTTTCTTGAAATTGATTAGAATGTCTTTCTTTGGACCGTAATGTGGCTTTTGGATGGGTTCAGGAAGAAGGGTATAAAAGGCTCAAAATTTTACGAGGGTTCAAAAATATTTACAACTCTCGGAACCATAAACATAACTTTTGCCGCAGTTTCAATATGTGGGGGAATTTTGGGATTTTTCCTTTATTGTGACTGAACCTCAATGAGGCTGCCTACATACCCTTTCGGGATCAAGTCAAACGTAGTTCAAACTACATCTGAATTCATTGTTACATCTTGACTTTTCCCGATTTTCTTTTGCCTTTTATATGCATTTTCTTTTGTTTGCATTTTACTTTTTTTTTTCTCTTTTTCTTTTTTTTACATCATTTTCCATTTTTTTCATTTTTGCATCATGAAAAATTTCGAGAGAGGGATGTGAAAGAATAGAACAAATAAGGCTCAACGGGGATGTCAATGGACAAAATGTTTGGATAGAGAATAAAATGTCTTCATCATTTCAATTCCAAAATCATGACAAATACAATTATACAAATGAAAAGGAATCATACACAATATCTCTTGACTGCATCTGAATTGATAGCAGTCTCTACACACTTTCCTTTAACATCTGTCAGATATAGGGCTCCATTGGACAATACTCGTGATACCATGAACGGTCCTTGCCAGTTCGGTGCAAATTTGCCTTTCGCTTCAGCCCAATACGACAGAATACGCCTCAATACCAATTGTCCCACTTCAAATTTTCGAGGACGTACCTTCTTATTGTATGCTCTAGCCATTCTCCGCTGATATAATTGCCCATAGCAAACCGCTGCTAACCTCTTTTCGTCAATCAAATTCAATTGTTCCAACCAGGCCCATTCATCATCATCCATTTCAGCTTCAGCTATGATTCGAAGAGATGGTATCTCGATTTCTGCGGGTATAACAACCTCTGTTCTATAAATCAATGAATAGTATGTGGCACCAATCGAAGTAAGTACGGTTGTACGATAACGTCACGACCCAAATCCGATCGTGATGTCGCCCAACAATCAAGCTAGGCCAGCCAGACCAACAATTACTTATCGCATCGAATACCAGTCCCAAATGGACAACCCAAGAAGAATATATGAGTTTAAGAACTCCAATAATAATAATAATGAACAAAAGTATCTGACACTCCCAAAGATCCGGAGTCACAAGTCTAGAGCCTCTAACAAATCCCAACAGGAATAGGGAGTACTAAATAGAAATACTCAAGTCCGAATACAAAATACAAAATAACAACTCGGAAAGGAGAGGAGAAGCTAGGTTCTGCGAACGTAGGCGACTACCTCAACGAACTCGATATGACATCGCGAACGCCGGAAATGCATGTCTCATCGCTCCCGTGTACTCGCGTCCGCACACAAAAGGTGCAGAGGGAGTAGGGTGAGTATTAAGTACTCGGTGAGTAATAAATATAAAACAGCAACTGAAAATAAGAAATCCACAGAATACCACAATATGAAGCTACACTACGGTCCGAATCTCCTACGAACTAGCATCAACCAGTACAATTCAGCTACCACAGAGTAATTTAACAAATAAAGATGCAATGCAATGCACATAACCGCTACGGCGTGTAGCCCGATCCAATTTAACGTCGACGGCGCTCACGGGGGTGTGTACAGACTCCGGAGGGGCTCCTACAGCCCAAGCGCAATACTGCTGCGGCGTGCAGCCCGATCCTCACATCAACCACTGCGGCGTGCAGCCCGATCCCATGCTCAGTCCACAATAAGCAAATAAGTCACAAAACAATTCATTTTTCTTAATTCCAGTTCTCAATTCATAATTTATGAAAAATACTTTAACTTTATTAAATTTGCAAAAGCCGGTGACTTAGCATTTCAAAAGTGTGATTTCAATTTCCAGGACCGAGATCAGTGATTTAAGCAATTATAGCTATCACATAATTATTGTCCTCTAAGGACACTACAGGTCGGCACAAGGCCCCAAACAAGGCTTACAGCCCACAAATATATCAAATACAATGTATTTCCAACACTAACAACATATTATTCACATCCGGGATGGACCAAGTCTCAATCCCTAGTCACAATCAATCCCGCACCTGCCACGGTGTGCGAGCCACGCCTTACTAGCGTCACAATGTGCTAAGCCGGGGTTTCGAACCCTCAGGCTACCATATACACAAACTACTCACATCTAGCCAGCCGTAGACTCGTCCGCGATGCCTTTTCCTTTGAAATTCGTTGCCTCGTGTGTAGGATCTAGTCAAATAACAATAATTATATCAAATACGGGTCAAAGAATCATAACCCACTTCAATTTACATGAAATTCGCATAATTACACCAAGTTGGTAAAACCCGACCCCGGGCCCACTGTTCGGAAAATTCCGAAATTAGTACCAACGTGACCCTCATCTCGCCACGAGTCCGTGCATATAAAATTTATCGAAATCGGAGTTCAAATGGCCTTCCAAATCTAAAAATCCCATTTTCAATACTTAGGCCACAATTCTTCAAAATTCTACCCAAATTCATGAAGATTGATATTAATTCTACCATAAAATGATGTTTTTGAGTCAAGAATCTTACCTCCGACGAATATCCAATGACTTCTCAGTGATTTCCTCGAGTTTTCTTCTCTCTAGGGCTCAAAATTATGTTTGGGGGTGTAAACCCGTAAGCCTTCTGTTCTGTGATATAAATTCACTGCCAGAACATTTTGTTCTACGCGTTCGCGTAAGCTCCCACGCGTTCGCAATGAACAACTCCCTTTTTACTCTACGCGAACGCGACGACTCCCACGCGTTCGCGATGCTCGACCCGGACTTACCCTACGCGAACGCGAACTCCTCCACGCGTTCGCGATGAACAAGATTCCCAGTCGCCCAAAATCCTTCTACGCGTTCGCGACTCCCAGTCACGCGAACGCGATGGTTCACTCCAACTGACCTATGCGAACGCGACACCAGGAATGCGATCGCGAAGCACAAGGTTCCTGGCCTACGCGAACGCGACACACCTGATCGCTAACGCGATGAATGATCCGCCTGGCCTTCACGAACGCGGCCCATGCCACGCGAACGCGAAGGCTTAAATGCCTGGACAGAACCTGCAGTTTTTCTGCAGATTTTTGCCAAGACCAAATGGCCGGTTGATGGTCCGAAACCATCCCGAGGCCCCCGGGATCCCAACCAAAACCACCAACATACTCCAAAACATGATACGGACTTGTTCCAATCATAAAAACACCATACTAAACATCAAAATCACCATTTACTCACGAATTCAAGCCTAAGTTTGTTCAAAACTTTCAAAACTAACATTCAATCCAAAACCCGATCAAACGACGTCCGAATGACCTAAAAATTTGCAGACATATCCAAAATCACATAACGAAGCTACAGAAATTGTCTCGGAATTCCATTCCGACCCCCGGATCAAAATATCACCTACCATCCGGATTTCACCAAAATTCAACCTTCGCCAATTCAAGCCTAAAACTACACCGGACCTCCGAATTCAATTCCGATTGCTCTCCTAAGTCATAAATGATCCCCGGAACTAGTCGAATCATCAGAATCCGGTTCCGAGCACTCTAACTCAATAGTCAACTCTTGGTTGACTTCCCATATTCAAGCTTCCTTCAAACATACTATTTGTTTCATTTTCAATCCAAATCACTCCTAACTCACCCGATATACTCTAATACTGTTATAAAAGCATAAGATATGTAAATGCAAGGTAACGGGGTGGTAATTCCCGTAACGACAGGCCGGGTCGTTACATTCTCCCCAACTTAAACAAACGCTCATCCGCGAGCGGGTTAAGAAACATACCTGGAGTCTCAAATAAGTGTGGATATCTGCTCTGCATCTCCTGTTCGGTCTCCCAAGTTACTTCCTCCACGGTACGACCTCTCCAGTGCACTTTCACTGAAGCTATGTCTTTGGATCTCAGCTTACGAACCCGTCGACCCAAAATGGCTACCGGTTCCACATCATAGGTCAACTCCTCATCTAGTTGTATCGTGCTGAAGTCCAACACATGAGACGGGTCTCCGACATACTTTCGGAGCATAGATACATGGAACACCGGGTGAACTCCCGACAAACTGGGTGGCAAAGAAAGCATATAAGCCACCTCCCTAACTTTCCTAAGCACCTCAAAAGGTCCAATAAACCTTGGGCTCAACTTCCCTTTCTTTCCAAACCTCCTGACACCCTTCATAGGCGAGACCTTCAGCAACACCTTCTCACCTACTGAATAAGACACATCTCGGACCTTTCGGTCTGCATAACTCTTCTGACGCGACTGAGCTGTGCGAAGTCTCTCCCGAATCACCTTCACCTTGTCTAAGGCATCTTGGACTAACTCTGTCCCCAACAACCTAGCCTCGCCGGGCTCGAACCAACCGACCGGAGACCTACACCGTCTCCCATATAAAGCTTCATACGGTGCCATCTGAATGCTGGACTGATAGCTATTATTATAAGCAAACTCCGCAAGAGGCAAATAATCAGCCCACGAACCACCGAAATCAATGACGCAAGCACGCAACATGTCCTCTAATATCTGAATAGTACGCTCAGACTGCCCATCCGTCTGTGGATGAAATGCTGTGCTCAATTCTACCCGTGAACCCAATTCTCGCTGAAATGTCCTCCAGAACTGAGAAGTGAACTGGGTACCTCTGTCCGATATAATAGAAATGGGAACTCCATGCAATCTCACTATCTCACGGATGAATATCTCTGCCAACCGCTCTGAGGTATAGGTAGTACACACTGGGATGAAATGAGCTGACTTGGTCAACCTATTCACCACCACCCAAACCGAATCAAACTTCCTCGCTGTCCGAGGGAGTCCACTAACAAAGTCCATAGTTATTCTTTCCCACTTCCACTCCGGAATATCAATACGCTGGAATACACCACCAGGTCTCTGATGCTCATACTTGACCTGCTGACAGTTTAGACACCGAGCCACATAGTTCACAATATCCTTCTTCATCTTTCTCCACCAGTAATGCTGCTTCAAATCCTGATACATCTTCGCGGCTCCTGGATGGATAGAATACTGCGAGCTGTGGGCCTCCTCCAATATCAATTCACGAAGGCCATCAACATTGGGCATGCATATCCGGCCCTGCATCTGCAATACACCATCACTATCAATAGTGACATCTCTGGCATCATCATGCTGAACTCTGTCCTTAAGGACAAGTAAGTGTGGATCATCATACTGGCGCTCTCGAATACGATCATATAAAGAAGAACGAGCTACTACACAAGCCATCACCCGACCGGGCTCAGAAATATCCAGCCTTACCATCTGATTAGCTAACGCTTGAACATCAACTACTAGGGGTCTCTCCCCAACTGGAATATACGGCAAACTGCCCATACTAATAGCCTTCTGGCTCAATGCATCAGCCACTACATTGGCTTTCCCGGGATGATACAAGATAGTAATATCATAGTCTTTAAGCAATTCAAGCCATCTCCGTTGCCTCAAATTTAGATCTTTTTGCTTAAACAAATGCTGAAGGCTGCGGTGGTCTGTATATACATCACAAGATACACCATATAGGTAATGCCTCGAAATCTTCAAGGCATGAACAATAGCAGCTAACTCCAAATCATGAACAGGGTAGTTCTTCTCGTGGGGCTTTAGCTGACGAGAAGCATATGCAATAACTCTACCCTCCTGCATCAACACACAACCAAGTCCAACTCTAGAAGCATCACAATACACCGTATATGACCCTGAGGCTGATGGCAACACAAGTACTGGAGCTGTGGTCAAAGCCTCTTTGAGCTTCTGGAAGCTCTCCTCACATTCATCAGACCACACAAATGGAGCATTCTTCCGTGTCAACTTAGTCAACGGTGAAGCAATAGATGAGAAACCCTGAACAAACCGACGATAATAGCCTGCCAAGCCAAGAAAACTCCGAATCTCTGTAGCTGAGGAAGGTCTGGGCCAATTCTGCACTGCCTCAACCTTCTGTGGATCAACCCGAATACCATCACTAGACACTACATGTCCCAGAAAACCCACAGTATCAAGCCATAACTCACACTTAGTGAATTTTGCATAGAGCTTCTCTTCTCTCAACCTCTGCAATACCACCCTCAAGTGCTGTGTATGCTGCACCTGGCTGCGTGAATATACCAGAATATCATCAATAAACACAATCACAAAGGAATCAAGATACGGCCAAAATACACTATTCATCAAGTGCATGAATGCAACTGGGGCATTAGTCAACCCAAAAGACATCACCAGGAACTCGTAGTGCCCATATCGCGTCCTGAACGCTGTCTTCATAATATCCGAGTCCCTAATCTTCAATTGATGATAGCCCGATCGAAGATCAATCTTAGAAAATACACTAGCTCCCTAGAGCTGATCAAATAGGTCCTCAATACGAGGCAATGGGTACTTGTTCTTCACTATTACCTTGTTCAGCTGCTTGTAATCAATGCACATTCTCATTGTGCCATCTTTCTTCTTCATGAACAACACCGGTGCACCCGAAGGTGACACACTCGGACGATTGAAACCCTTATCTAAGAGTTCCTGAAGCTGTTCTTTCAATTCCTTTAACTCCGCTGGTGCCATGCGATATGGAGGAATAGAAATGGGCTGAGTGCCCGGCACCAAGTCAATACCAAAATCGATATCTCGGTCAGGCGGCATGCCTGGTAGGTCTGTTGGAAATACATCCGGAAACTCCCTCATAATGGGGACCGAATCAAGACCTGGGTGTCTCGGCCTCAACATTTCTAATGAAGGCCAAATAAGATAAACAACCCTTGCCAATCATTCGTTGGGCCTTTATATAAGAAATCACCTTGTCGGACACATAATCAGTCAAGCCACGCCACTCGATCCTCGGATTACCCGAAATAGCTAGTGTGACTGTCTTGGCATGACAATCCAGAATCGCATGGTAAGGAGATAGCCAATCCATGCCTAGAATTACATCGAAATCTACCATGCCCAGTAGTAATAAATCAACTCGGGTCTCCGGACCCCCAATAGTAATAATACAGGATCGATATACCTGATCCACAACAACAGTATCCCCCACTGGGGTAGACACATGTACGGGCAAAGCAAGAATACCACGGGTCATACCCAAATGATGTGCAAAATAAGTAGAGACATAAGAATAGGTGGATCCGGGATCAAATAAGACGGAAGCATCCCTGTGGCAGACTGAGATAATACCTGAAATGACCGCATCTGAAGCACTAGCATCCTTCCTATCCGGAAGAGCATAGAAACGAGCCTGGCCTCCACCAGTACGATCCTCACCCCTAGGGCGACCTCTGGATACCTGGCCACCAGTCCTAGCCGACTGTGCTGGCGCCGAAGAAACAGGAGTAGAAGACGAGGGTTAATCCCTCTGCTGAGACCGCTTACGAAGCCACTGAGGGCACTCTCTCCTGATATGGCCCAAGTTATCTCACTCAAAACAACGGCCCGAAGATGGAAGAATGGGCTGCTGAGGACCCCTCGCTGTAGATGAATCCTGTGCTGAGGAAGCAGGAGCAGAGCTATGAGCTGGAAGAGCACTTAATGCAGGCTGACTCTGTTGACGGCTCTGCTGACCCTGATAACCCTGATGGCCCTGACGACCACCATCTGATGAAACCCCACTGGACTCTGCACGTCCAGACTGATGAGACCTGAAAGAACGACCCCTGCTATGCTGAGGTTGGCCCCTAGACGGAGCACCACTGTAACTGCCAGTACCACGAGGCCTCTTAGCCTCTCTCTCCTCCCGCTCTCTGCGGCGATCTGTCTCAATATGACGGGCAGCATCAACCACCTCCTCAAAGGTAACCGCCGAAACTCTCTCCCTGGTCATCAATATGCGGATGGGATAAATAAGGCCATCAATAAATCTCCGAATCCTCTCTCTGTCTGTAGGATCCATCCACATGGCATGACGGGCCAACTGTGTGAATCTCATCTCGTACTGATTAACCGTCATATCTCCATGCTTCAACCACTCGAACTGACGTCGCAGCTCCTCTCTCTGAGACTGAGGCACATACTTCTCCAAAAACATCGTGGAGAACTGCTGCCAAGTGAGGGGTACTACCCCAGCGGGCCTACGCCTCTCGAAATCCTCCCACCACTGAAATGCTGCACCTCTGAACTGAAAAGTGGTGAATGAAACACCGCTGGACTCTAGAATACCCGCGGTGCGAAGCATGCGCTGACATCTGTCAAGGAAACCCTGGGCATCCTCGCCCTCAGCACCACTGAATGTCGGAGGCCGTAGCCTCTCAAATCTCTCCAAACGACGTTGCTCATCGTCGGGCATAGCTGGAACCATATAAGCAGGAGCTGGTGCAACGGGCACAACTGGCTGGACTGGCTCGGGTGTGTGAGCCACGGGGGTCTGATTCCCTCCCCCTGCCTGTGAAGAAGATACTGCAGCAGTAGCTGCAACTACCTGAGCCAAGCCTGATCTAAGCCAGTTCTGGACCAAAGTCTCCTGAAGACCCGGTATCTCAATAGAAACTACCGGTGCCTGAACCTGAGCTGCTGGAGCGTCTGCAGCTGGAACCTGATCCTGAACCTGGGCCACCGGTGCTGGAATCTGACCCTGAGTCTGGTCAGCTGGTAGGTCAGCAGGTGCTGGTACTGTTGCCCTACCTCTACCACGACCACGGCCTCCGGGTGCCAATGGTGGTCGTCCGCCACGTCCGCTAGCACGTGTTCTCGCCATCTGCGAGAGAATAGAATATGGAAAAATTTAATTTCATAATAACACAAATCGCACGATATGAATCCAAGAAAATGAGGTTTTTCCTAAAGTTTCTGTAGCCCTCCGAGGATAGATACGGACGTCCACGTACCGATCCGCGAAAGCCTACTAAACCGGCTCATGACTCGCGAGTCCTAATAACCTAGGCTCTGATACCAACTTGTCACGACCCAAATCCGGTCGTGATGGCGCCCAACAATCAAGCTAGGCCAGCCAGACCAACAATTACTTATCGCATCGAATACCAGTCCCAAATGGACAACCCAAGAATAATATATGAGTTTAAGAACTCCAATAATAATAATAATGAACAAAAGTACTGACACTCCCAAAGATCCGGAGTCACAAGTCTAGAGCCTCTAACAAAACCCAACAGGAATAGGGAGTACTAAATAGAAATACTCAAGTCTGAATACAAAATACAAAATAACAACTGGAAAGGAGAGGAGAAGCTAGGTTCTACGAACGTAGGCAGCTACCTCAGCAACTCGATATGACACTGCGAACGCTGGAAATGCCTGTCTACTGCTCCTGTGTACCTGTGTCTGCACACAAAAGGTGCAGGGGGTAGGGGTGAGTACTAAGTACTCAGTGAGTAATAAATATATAACAGCAGCTGAAAATAAGAAATCCACAGATTACCACAATATGAAGCTACACTACAGTTCGAATCTCCTACGAACTAGCATCAACAGTACAATTCAGCTACCACGGAGTAATTCAACAAATAAAGATGCAATGCAATGCACATAACCGCTACGGCGTGTAGCCCGATCCAATTTAACGTCGACGGCGCTCACTCGGGGTGTGTACAGACTCCGGAGGGGCTCCTACAGCCCAAGCGCAATACTGCTGCGGCGTGCAGCCCGATCCCATGCTCAGTCCACAATAAGCAAATAAGTCACAAAACAATTCATTTTTCTTAATTCCAGTTCTCAATTCATAATTTATGAAAAATACTTTAACTTTATTAAATTTGCAAAAGCCGGTGACTTAGCATTTCAAAAGTGTGATTTCAATTTCCAGGACTGAGATCAGTGATTTAAGCAATTATAGCTATCACATAATTATTGTCCTCTAAGGACACTACAGGTCGGCACAAGGCCTCAAACAAGGCTTACAGCCCACAAATATATCAAATGCGGTGTATTTCCAACACTAACAACATATTATTCACATCCGGGATGGACCAAGTCTCAATCCCTAGTCACAATCAATCCCGCACCTGCCACGGTGTGCGAGCCACACTCTACTAGCGTCACAATATGCTAAGCCGGGGTTTCGAACCCTCAGGCTACCATATACACAAACTACTCACCTCTAGCTAGCCGTAGACTCGTCCGCGATGCCTTTTCCTTTGAAATTCGCTGCCTCGTGTGTAGGATCTAGTCAAACAACAATAATTATATCAAATACGGGTCAAAGAATCATAACCCACTTCAATTTACATGAAATTCGCATAATTACACCAAGTTGGTAAAACCCGACCCCGGGCCTACTGCTCGGAAAATTCCGAAATTAGTACCAACGCGACCCTCATATCGCCACGAGTCCGTGCATATAAAATTTATCGCAATCGGAGTTCAAATGGCCTTCCAAATCCAAAAATCCTGTTTTCAATACTTAGGCCACAATTCTTCAAAATTCTACCCAAATTCATGAAGATTGATGTTAATTCTACCATAAAATGATGTTTTTGAGTCAAGAATCTTACCTCCGACGAATATCCGATGACTTCTCAGTGATTTCCTCGAGTTTTCTTCTCTCTAGGGCTCAAAATTATGTTTTGGGGGTGTAAACCCGTAAGCCTTCTGTTCTGTGATATAAATTCACTGCCAGGACATTTTGTTCTACGCGTTCGCGTGAGCTCCCACGCGTTCGCGATGAATAACTCCCTTTTTACTCTACGCGAATGCGACGACTCCCACGTGTTCGCGATGCTCGACCCGGACTTACCCTACGCGAACGCAAACTCCTCCATGCGTTCGCGATGAACAAGATTCCCAGTCGCCCAAAATCCTTCTACGCGTTCGCGACTCCCAGTCACGCGAATGCGATGGTTCACTCCAACTGACCTACGCGAACGCGACACCAGGAACGCGACCGCGAAGCACAAGGCTCCTGGCCTACGCGAACGCGATGCACCTGATCGCGAACGCGATGCATGATCCGCCTGGCCTTCGCGAACGCGGCCCATGCCACGCGAACGCGAAGGCTTAAATGCCTGGACAGAACCTGCAGTTTTTCTGCAGATTTTTGCCAAGTCCAAATGCCCGGTTGATGGTCCGAAACCATCCCGAGGCCCCCGGGACCCCAACGAAAACTACCAACATACTCCAAAACATGATACGGACTTGTTCCAATCATAAAAACACCATACTAAACATCAAAATCACCATTTACTCACGAATTCAAGCCTAAGTTTCTTCAAAACTTTCAAAACTAACATTCAATCCAAAACCCGATCAAACGACGTCCAAATGACCTGAAAATTTGCGGACATATCCAAAATCACATAACGAAGCTACAGAAATTGTCGGAATTCCATTCCGACCCCGGATCAAAATCTCACCTACCATTCGGATTTCGCCAAAATTCAACCTTCGCCAATTCAAGCCTAAAACTACACCGGACCTCCGAATTCAATTCCGATTGCTCTCCTAAGTCATAAATGATCCCCCGGAACTAGTCGAATCATCAGAATCCGGTTCCGAGCACTCTAACTCAATAGTCAACTCTTGGTTGACTTCCCATATTCAAGCTTCCTTCAAACATACTATTTGTTTCATTTTCAATCCAAATCACTCCTAACTCACCCGATATACTCTAATACTGTTATAAAAGCATAAGATATGTAAATGCAAGGTAACGGGGTGGTAATTCCCGTAACAACAGGCCGGGTCATTACAGATAACCCATAATAGCGAAAGGTAACTTCTTATGCCATTGCCTTTGCTCTTCTACCATTTTTCTGAGAATCTTCTTTATATTTTTATTCGCAGCTTCTACCGCTCCATTCGCTTTAGGCATGTAAGGTGTAGAGTTACAATGCAGGATTTTGAATTTTTGACAAGCTTCTGCCATGAGGTGACTGTTCAGATTTGCGCCATTGTCTGTGATAATCACTTTAGGAATTCCAAAGCGGCATATGATATTTTCATGCACGAAATCCACCACCGCCTTCTTTGTCACTACCTTAAATGTCTTCGCCTCCACCCATTTGGTGAAATAATCAATCATGACCAAGATAAATCTATGTCCATTAGATGCTGCAGGCTCTATTGGTCCGATGACATCCATGCCCCAGGCAACGAATGGCCAGGGTGCAGATATTGTATGCAATTCATAGGGTGGAGAGTGAATCAAATCTCCATGTACTTGACATTGAAGGCATTTCCTCACATATATAATACAATCATGCTCCATAGTGAGCCAATAATATCATGCTCTCAGTATTTTCCTCGCTAGAATGTATCCGCTCATATGAGGTCTGCAAACTCCCGCATGTACCTTAGTCATAATTGTGTCAGCTTGTTGTGCATCTATGCATCTCAATAACCCCAAATCTGGTGTTCTTTTATACACAACTCCTCCAGTGAGGAAAAATCCATTTGCCAATATTCTCCTGCTCTCAGTATTTTCCTCGCTAGAATGTATCTGCTCATATGAGGTCCGCAAGCTCCCGCATGTACCCCAGTCATAATTGTGTCAGCTTGTTGTGCATATATGCATCTCAATAGCCCCAAATCTGGTGTTATTTTATACACAACTCCTCCACTGAGGAAAAATCCATTTGCCAATCGTCTTATAGCCCTCTTATGATCTCCAGTGGCTTGTTCTGGGTATTTCCCTGTCTTCAAGTATTCTTTGATATCATGATACCATGGCTCTCCATCAAAATCTTCTTCCATAGCAAAACAATAAGAATTTTGATCGTGCACCTGTATTTGTAATGGATCTAATAAGCTTTATTTGAATGATGCAACATGGAGGATAATGTGGCTAAAGCATCTGCTACTTCATTGTGCATTCTTGGGATGTGTTTGAACTCTATAGATTGAAATATCTGGGACAGTTCATGTAGACATTGTCGATTAGGTATCAACTTTAAATCTCTTGTCTCCCATTCTTCCTGAATCTTATGTATCAAGAGATCCAAGTCACCCATGACCAAAATCTCTTGAACACCCATATCTATTGCCATCCTCAGTCCCAATATGCATGTTTCATATTCTGCCATATTGTTGGTGCAGAAAAATCGAAGCTGAGCGGTAACAGGATAATGCTGACCCATTTTTGAAATAAGTACTGCTCCAATTCCAACTCCTTTACTGTTGACGGCTCCGTCAAAGTACATTCTCCAACCTGGTTTGTCATCTTGCTCTACTTCTTCAACATTCATTGCCTCCTCATCCGGAAAATATGTTTTTAGCGGCTCATATTCATCATCCACTGGGTTCTCTGCTAGATGATCTGCAACTACCTGCGCCTTCATTGCCGTACGTGCTACATAGATGATGTCAAATTCTGTGAGCAGAATATGCCATTTAGCAAGTCTTCCTGTAGGCACAGGCTTCTGAAATATATACTTCAATGGATCAAACCGTGATATCAGATATGTGGTATAAGCTGACAGGTAATGTTTCAGTATCTGAGCAACCCAGGTTAGTGCACAACACGTTTTTTCCAACTGAGTGTATTTTACCTCATAAGATGTGAACTTTTTACTGAGGTAAAATATCGCCTGCTCTTTCTTTCCCATCTCGTCATGCTGCCCCAGTACGCAGCAATAAGAATTGTCTAGCACAGTCAAATACAAGATCAGAGGTTTTCCCGATTTCGGAGGAACCAATACTGGAGGATTAGCCAAATATTCTTTAATCTTGTCAAAGGCTTCTTGGCATTCATCAGTCCAATTTACCGCAACATCTTTCTTAACAGTTTGAAAATAGGCTCACATGTTGCCGTTAGCTGAGCAATTAACCTGCTGATATAGTTCAACCTGCCAAATAGACTCATCACTTCTTTCTTATTCTTCGGCGGAGGCAAATTCTGGATTGCTTTTATCTTTGACGGATCCAATTCGATGCCATGCCGGCTTACTATTGTCACACCTCATTTTTCACACACATACGTAAATACGTAATGTGTCACTGTTTACTACTACACCCCGGGAAGAGATATAATAATAATTAGGGAAGGAGTTTTTCCAATTAAAGGACAGTCGGAACGGGATCAATTTATTTAATTTTTCAGAGTCGCCACTTGGGAAAATAATGGTGTCCCAAGTCACCGGTTTAATCCCGAACCGAGGAAGTTTATGATTCTGTAATACAGTCTGCGAAACTAGAAACCTGTATAAGGAATTATGTTAACCCGGGAGAAGGTGTTAGGCATTCCCGAGTTCCGTGGTTCTAGCACGGTCGCTCAACTGTTGTATTTGGCTTGATTATCTGATTTTTAACAATTTTGAACTTATGTGCAAAATTTCACTTTTAACCGCTTTTAACAAATTATTCGTTATTTTAGTAAAAGAATTGCAACATCATGAGAATGTGTTTCAAATCACGTCACAATCAATGTACCCGTGATTATCAATACATTTCAACTTTGTTGAGATTTGGATTTGGGTCACATAAATGTGCACCCGAGTTTAGGGAGGTACAATTATTAAATACGCGCTTAAAGCTACTAACGCGTTATTATTTTGAGAAGGCCGTGAAAATTCACTAAACGGTCAATCTCGGATTTCTAAGTAAATATATACACTTATGAGAGCCTCACAACTTTTGCGATTTATTTGGCGAGTCTCGTCTCATTTATTAACAATATAATCCTAAAATGACTACATTTCCTATTTTTTAGTTTTCATAAATAAAGAAATCTCATAATTAATTTAGAAATTAAAAATGCAATACTTATCTAATTTATGACAAAAAAACTTAATGAAACATATTTTAATCTATGTTTAAACAGAAAATATTTTTTTTTTGGAATTATTTTTTTATTATTTTTTTTATTTTATTATTTTATTAAATACGAAATTTCATAACTTAATAATAAAAGAAGCTAATTCAGAATAATATTAAAACTTGAATATATAAAAAGAAAAACCAATAAAATCATTTATTCAAAACTATCAAAATTATAGCCATATTAACAGCAATTACAAAATGACTATAATTTTATTTAAATTCGTTTTTTATAAGCTAAAAGAAAAAAAATATATTATTTGTTATGTTTAGATAAATATTTAATAAAAATAAACATTACTTAAATAAATCTAAAAATAAAAGTGCAAAATCAACAACTAATATATATATATACAAACTAAACCAATTATCTTACAACTAACTTAAACTCATATTTTTTAATTTTTTACTATTTTTGACTTAAACCCTTGATGTTAACTAATTACAACTATTATTCAAAACCATAATCAACCTTAATTATTTACACCTATATTTTGAGATGGTTAAACTTGAAAAGAAACAATTCTTGTATTATTGAAAACTCAAATCGTACCTAAATGCCTAATTTACGCAAAATAATTAAAATTTACATTTTTATTGAACTATACTACATGTTAACAACTTAATTTATTAAAGACAATATTAAAGAAGTTCTAATTAATTCGATTAACAAAAAGAGTAATTCATTCTTCCTTTTATTTACTAAACGGTTTGAACATTAATAAACATATTTATAATTATACTATTTAATAACCGTTTTTAGAAGTGAATTATTATTACTACAACAAGACTTAATTATTTAAAGTTATCACAAAACTTACAGAATATTAATACGGAATTATTTAAAACATAATCTGTAAAAGAAGATAGAAAAACTATTTAAAATTTCAACAAAATTCTCATTTTTCCCATGTATTCATCTTATCATTTAAACATGATTAAGTATGCACCTGATATTGGAAAGAAAAGAATACCAGTGATCAACACAGCAAATAACAACACAGCAATATCACAAAATACCAAGTGTCCGAATTTTAATCAGTGAGAATCAATAACAATTAATAACCAGAATTGAACTTCAGAATAAGATTTGTAAAATGGAAGACTAATTTTTTTTCAGATTTTTTTTTCGTTCTTTTTTTTTGTTTTTGTTTTTGTTTTTGTTTTTTCTTTCTTCACTATTTGCTAACACTCTTAAGATTTTTTCAAATTCTTCTCTCTAAGATTTTTCTTCTCTATTTTTTTAAAATTTTTATTTTTATTTATTATGAAAGAAAATGTTAAGATTAAATTATAAAACCCGAAATTATCTTAAAAACACTAATTAACTCATAATAATAATTATTACACAAAATTAGACATTAATTAAAATAAAATCGCACAAATTGGATATTGCAGGCTAAAAATACAAAAATACATATTTTTGTGATTTTCATTTTTGTAAAATAAACTTAACTAACCCTAACTGCAAAGTCAAATAAAAAATGTCAACACGACATATTTTTGTATTTCTATTAATTTAAACACATATAATCATGCATATACGAATGCAAACAATTACCAAAAATAACATGAAAATTCACAAAAATACACACCGTAAAGTAGACAATTTTTGTTTTGGTTTTGTGGGAGTAATTCTCGTTAGACAAAAACCATATGCTCACAATGAACATATGAAATCAATTTCCAATCAAATTCAACAATTAATTTCATGAACAAACACATAATCAACAATATACAAGGATCAAAGTCCAATCAAACTAAAAACAAAACTTAATAGAACTCAATAATTAATTGAACTACAAATTAAATCTAACAACACTACAATCAAATAACCATCCAAGTGATTAACTACACATTCTTATGTTAAAAACTTAAACAAAATAAATAAACAAGTTTCATGAATAATCTGGAATCATGATGAACAACAAATCAAGAAGATAATCCAGCCAACATACAACAATTTCGGATCTGAAAATACTAACAAAGTATGGACAAGAACAAAAATTGAAATCGACTAACCGGATCGAAACAACGATCATGCGACCAACTTCATTATATATATATATATATATATATATAGGAGGGGAGGGGTGGCTCCCCAATTACTGCCTGGTGGTTGTTCCTGGGAGGCATTATATATATAAAAAGAAAAAGAACATAAGGAAAAAGAAAACGTAGGAGGGGAGGGCTGGCTCCCGAATTGCTGCCTGGCGGTTGTTCATGAGAGGCATTCCGGCGGGTGTTGTTGGAGGGTTCGTGGTGTGTGATCTTCGAACTATTCTCCTTCAAAGTCTGAATCTATCTTTTCTGATCCTTGTTGCCTTCCTTCTGATTATGAACTTGGATTCATGCTGGGGATTTTCGTTACATTCTCACTTTCCGATTGTTCACTATCCTTATCAAATCTTGGAAACTGAGGCGCCGTTCTGCTTTTCCGGCGGGCTTCTGACTTTAATGACAAACTCTAATCATAAATCGCCATTCCATTCTTCAGGCGGGCACATGACTTCAACAACAAACTTCGAAAATAAATTGCCACTCCATTCTTCAGGCGGGCACCTGATTACCAAAACTTGAAATGTATTCCCTTGTTATCCAGGTGGGTGCCTACCTTCAACAAAATAATAAACAAAGAAAATTTCTTGCCCCGATTTGGTGACTGGACGTGTTATGTTACCAAATATTAAAACTTGAAAGATGAAATTTGCATTATACTTCCCTTGTTCTCCAGGTGGGTACCTGCTCAAAACAAAACAAAAACAACAAACTTTTTCTTCTGCCCAAGTGTGGGCTTTTTTAGGTTACGGTGTTACTCATGTTAGCTAACACAAAACAGAGTTGCTATAACGACCCGACCGGTCGTTTTGAGCCCCGACGCGTCATTCAGCAGATTGAGGCCATGAACAACTTCATCTCAAGTATATTGACTTGTGTGTATGGTCAGAATTAAAATTCCGGAAGTTTGGAGTCAAATCTAAATGGAAATTCTCATTTTGAAAGCTTAAAGTTGAAGAAATGAACTAGGATTGGAATTTTGAGTAAATGACCTCAGAGAATTGGGATCTAAAAGTTCCAGTATGCTCGTATGATGATTTTGAACTAGGGCGTATGTCCGTATTTGGTTTTTGATAAACCGTGAGCATTTCGGCGTATATGGTGGAAGTTAGTATTTTAGAAAATTTTCATAAATTTGGGTTGGAATGCATTTTAGAGTTATAGATGTCCAATGGGATTTCGAGTCTGGGAATAGATCCGTATGGTGATTTTGGAGTTGGGAAAGCGATCGGAAGTGAATTCGGATGTCCGGAGGTCATTTTGAAGTCATTTGGCTAAATATAGGAATTTGAAGGTTTATGAGAAAATTCGACCGGAAGTGAAGATTTTGATATCGGGGTCAGAATGCGATTCCGAAAATTGGTATAAGTCCGTAATGTCGAATGTGACTTGTGTGCAAACTTTGAGTCAATTCGGATCGATTTTGGTAGGAAAAGGGACAATTAATCTCTTTAAGGAAAGCTTAAGTTGGAAAAGTCAACCCAACGTTGACTTATGAGTTAGAGGGCTCGGAACTGAATTCCGATGATTCGGTTAGTTTCGAGGGATGATTTAAGCTTAGAAGCGCAATTGAAAGTAATTTTGGAGGTCCGGTGAAGAAGTTAGCCTATTTTCGCGAAGTTGGAATTTTGGCTAGTTTTGACGTGCGTGGATGCCGGTTCGAGGAGCTAAGGCGTCGCGGGCATGAAGCTTCTACCGGTTCGAGGTGAGTGGTAGTAGTAAATAATGTATTGAGGGTTTGAAACCCCGTACTAGCACTTCACCAGTGCTATATTGAGATGAGACACGCGTTCTATGACGGGCGTGGTGACATTGTGATTGGGGGTTCGGACTTATTCCTTCCCGACTAATAGTATACTGTGTGTTATGACTGATAATAAGTTTATAACTGTGCAATTGGGCTGATAGCCATGTTTGGGGCCTTGTGCCGATCCGTAGAGCATTAGGGAACCTATAGAGCTAGGTGACCCTTATATCGTGTTGGAGACATACACTCAGCCGTAGCTCTAGCTGTATAGCATAATATGAGCCCGTACTAGATGTGTACATTGAGAGAGATTATCTAGGGTGGAATTCCCTGTTCTAGCTGAGCAGACCTAAAAGGCCAAGTCTATACCGATTGAGATGAGATAGGGTCAAGGACCCACTATGAGATGTTATATTGGGCCTGAAAGGCCAAGTCTATATTGACTGAGACAGGGTCTAGGACCCACTGTGATATATTATATTGGGCCTGAGAGGCCAAGTATATACTGACTGGGATAGGGTCGAGGACCCATTATAAGGTATTATATATATATACCTATATTGGATCGGGCTGCACGCCGCAGAAGTATATATATTGGATCGGACTGCACGCCGCAGTAATATACATGTGGATCGGACCGCACGCCGCATTATTATTGCGCTTGGGCTGTAGGAGCCCCTTCGGAGTCCGAGTCCGCACACATTCTCAGTGAGCGCTGGTGTATATCATGGGATCGGGCTACACGCCGATATATATATAGATATATATATATATATATATATATATATATATATATATATATATATATATATATATATATATATATATATATATATATATATATATATATATATATATATATTGGATCGGACTGCACGCCGCAGTAATATTTGTGTGGATCGTGCTGCACGCCGCAGTATTATAGTGCTTGGGCCCAGGGAGCCCCTCCGAAGTCCGTATACACCCCCAGTGAGCGCCGTCGACGTTAAATGGAGCGGGCTGCGCGCCGCAGCGGTATATGTATTGGAGCGGGCTGCGCGCCGCAGCGGTATATGTATTGGAGCGGGCTGCGCGCCGCAGCATTATACTTATTCATATTCATATATATATACTGAAATATTTATATGTTATAGACAGATGTATATGTCTCCATATATTGAGATGGCTGTATACCGTAGTGGTACGAGCGAGGATGTGGTCAGTGTGGGACCTAGATGAGATAGATGTGGACTGGGGATCAGAGTACTCATTATAGTGATGACTAACCTGTGGGGGTTGCCTTAGAACTGTTTAGTGATAGTACAGGAGTTCTTATTTTCAGTTATTGTTTATTATTGTTACTCACTGAGTTGAAATATACTCACCCTATTCCCCTGCACTTTTTGTGCAGATATACAGGTTCAGGAGGGCAGTTGAGCTATCGCAACTGCTTTATTATCCCAATTCTGTGGAGACTTCGAGGTAGCTGCCAACGTCCGCAGTACCTGACCTCTTTCTTTTTATCATTTTGTTGTCTCCATTCTGGTTAGACTTGATTTTGTAGTAGATCTCACTTGTAGAGGCTCAGATTTGTGACGCCACGATTTGGTTGGGACTGTGTTCTTGTATTTCAGTTCTACACTTCTTGATTTGTTATGAAAACAAGCTAATCACGCCGATTAATCAGTATTAATTATACTTGGCTGGTTTAATTGGATAAGATGGTCGGGCTTGCCTAGCAATGTGTTGGGCGCCATCACGACCGGGGTTTGGGGTCGTGACAAGTTGGTATCAGAGCCTAGGTTAACAGGTCTCGCGAGTCATGCAGGTGGGTGCCTGATGCATGAAAATTAAAATTTTGCAGAAAAATATTCCCTTGTTATCGAGGTGGGCGCCTGATGCAAGAAATTAAGAATTTTGCAGAAAAATATTCCTTGTTATCCAGGCGGGCGCCTGATGCAAGAAATTAAGAATTTTGCAGAAAAATATTCCCTTATTATCCAAGTGGGCGCCTGATTTAAGAATTTTGCAGAAAAATATTCCCTTTTTATCCAGGTGGGCGCTTGATGCATGAAAATTAAAATTTTGCAGAAAAATATTCCCTTGTTATCCAGGTGGGCGCGTGATGCAAGAAATTAAAAATTTGCGGAAAAGTATTCCCTTGTTATCCAGGTGGGCGCCTGATGCAAGAAATAAAAAAATTTTGCGGAAAAATATTCCCTTGTTATCCAGGTGGGCGCCTGATGCAAGAAATTAAGAATTTTGCAGAAATATATTCCTTTGTTATCCAAGTGGGCGTCTGATGCAAGAAAATAAAAAATTTCAGAAAAATATTTCCTTGTTATCCAGGTGGGCGCCTGATGCATGAAAATTAAAAATTTTCAGAAAAATATTCTCTTGTTGTCCAGGTGGGCGCCTGATTTGAGAATTTTGCAGAAAAATATTCCCTTGTTATCCAGGTGGGCGCCTGATGCATGAAAATTAAAATTTTGCGGAAAAGTATTCCATTGTTTTCCAGGTGGGCGCCTGATGCAAGAAATTAAAAATTTTGCGGAAAAGTATTCCCTCGGTTTGATAACTGGGGAATGGATTTTAAAGATGCTACCTTCCTCTTGTTTTTGGTATTTTCTTTGACTGAATGATTTTCACTTGTGAATTCCTTCACTTATTACCGACTTTTCTCTTTTTGGTGTTTTCTACCTTTCCACATTGGTCACATTCACTTTAAAGTGATTAATGACAATTTGTTCCTGTCTAAATCACAAACAGAAATTTATTAGATATAAACTGCTGGCAACTGGCATCTGACATCCCCGCCTCTTATTGCTTTCCACTTTCTTGCTTTTTCTCCCATTGGGTCGTTTTTCAGTTGACTATCTTCTGCAAGCTCTTTTTGTATTTTCTTGTTTTTCACTTTTTGTTTTTCTCTTCTTTCAGCTCTGTTTGCCAACCTTCTTTATTTTCCTTCCGCCTCTTTTCCTTTCCTTTTCCGATCCAGTGTTATTTCAGCTCTTATCATCGGAGATGGTAGTTAGCTCTCAAAAAGGCAAACAATGAAATGCAGAAAAATAAAATAGGGTAAGGGTGTTTCAGAGAAGTGGTACAACTTATCTGGGTATGTTGGCTGATTCCGTTGACCATGCCATGTATTTAAACTCCGACCCAGTTCGTTCAAACCATTATTTTGACTCCGGATTGTTCTCAACCCAAACCGATCCTATTTTTGTTGCCTTTTCTTTTTCCATAATGATCCTTACGATCGCCTCATGGTGCCTTAAAAAGTTTTCACCAATAAGACTCTCTCATTTATTCTCTCTCAGCCTCACAATCGCCCTGCAGTGCCGTTGTCACGACCAGGGATTTCCCACCATCGGGGGTCATGATGGCGCCTACTAATGGAAGCTAGGCAAGCCAAATATTAATTACACCTCCATTAATTACCGAATTCTTATTAAGACTTTAAAATTAAAAACATATAAATTACAGCGGAATAATCAAACTTAGCGGAAAACTTAGTCAATCTTATCAAATATGATAAAGAAAACCCAAACATGATACACTACCCAAGACTGGTGTCACAATACTCACGAACTTCTAAGAATAATACACACAATTGTCTGAAAGAAACACAAGCTGTTTATCTCGAATACATGAGATAACAAAATGAAAAACATAGATAGAAGAGACAACGGGTCCTGCGGACGCCTGCAAGACTACCTCGTAGTCTCAGTAGTCGGAAAATCCACAAATCGCTACTGCCGCTGCTGTTGTCCGTAACCTGTATCTGCGCAAAAAGAGCGCAGAGTGTAGTATCAGCACAACCGACCCCATGTGCTGGTAAGTGCCTAGCCTATCCCAACGAAATAATGACGAGACTAAGGCCAGTCACCCACATAAACCTATACAGATTGCAATATATATATATACATGTACCAAAAACATTTATAAGGAAAGACTCTACTCTGAAATAATAATCAATAACTCGTGATATCCAGAATAATCTAGTCAATAGAATAAATCTTACTTTCATATCTCAATTCCTTTCTTATTTCATATCTCGTGGTAGGCGTACCATCCGCTCCCAACTATCACAGTAATTATATCTTGTGGTAGGTGTACCACCCGCTCCCAAATATATCAATAGATTATATCTTGTGGTAGGCGTACCACCCGCTCCCAAATATGTCAGTAGGCTACCGGCAACTATGGCCAATGCCAAGATTTAAATCACTTTGTGGTCGGCATGCCACATGATCCCATTTCTTATTATATAAGTGGTCGGCGCGCCACACGATCCCAATTCATAAATATATAAGTGGTCGGCGCGCCACACGATCCCAATTCATAAATATATATATATTACCGACATTTAGCCAATAATCTCTGCATCAACAATATTTATAATTACCGGTTTTGAACCAATAATTGATAATAATTTCAACAATTTATCTCCATTACCGGTATAACACCAATAACTCTTAATCAACAATTTATACATAACTAAATTCCTGTTTCTTCAAGTTAGGATAGAACAAACACTTACCTCGAAAGTTTACGAACGATTCAATCCGTAGCAATGCCTTTTCCTTTCGAATTTGACTCCAATCCAATTGTATCTATACACAATTGATTTAATATCATCAATTCTACTTAACAAACTAGTTCATATTGCTAAATATGATTTTCACAACATTCTGCCCGGAATAGTAAAAATCGACCCCGGGCCCACATAATCGAAACTCAAGTTTCGAACCAAAATAAGTTCACCCAATCTTCCATGAGTTCAATTATACAATTTGTTCTTAAGTTTAACTCCAAAACGAGGTCTAGATCGCAAATTCTTTGAAAACCCTTACTACTCAATTCTAAATTTTTCTACCCATTTACACCTATTTAGGCTTAGGAATTCAAATAATATTGATGGAAAATAAAGAAAAAGAGTTAAGAATCACTTACCCAAGAAGTATGAAGAAGGATTGCTCAAGAATCGCCCAAGAAGCTGTGGAGAAGAGGGGTTTTTGTGAAAATGGGATAAAATCCCGTAAGTGTTCTGTTTTGGGTATTAATTCACTAGGCGAAAATTTGTTCTATGCGATCGCGGAGCTACTGATGCGATCGCATAGAGTAAGGTCATTTGTACTCTGCGATCGCATTGAAGAAGTTGCGATCGCATAGAATGGGCAGGCTAACTTATGCGCTCGTAGGACACACCGTGAGATCGCATAGAGGAGAAATAAGGGGCTGGCTTTTTACACAATGCGATCGCATTACATGGTATGCGATCGCATAAAGGAAAAATGGCAAGCTATGCGATCGCAGGAACAATAATGCGATCGCATAGAAGGATTTTCAGGACTCCTAAACTTTGCTCTAAGCGATCGCAGCTACACCTATGCGATCGCATAGAAGAAAATCTCTGTGCAAAAATTGCAGAATTTCTACTGCATTTCCAAGTCCAAAATCACCCCGAACCACCTCCGAAACACTCTTGAGCCCTCGGGGCTCCAAACCAAATATGCACACTAACTCAAAAACATCATACGAACTTGCTCGCGTGATCAAATCGCTAAAATAACATCAAAATCAATGAATTGAGCCTTAAAACTCAAGAATTCTTTCAAATTTCATAATTTCCAAAATTTCCAATTTAAGGCCGAAACACGTCAAACGACGTCCGTTTTCAACCAAACTTTACAGGAAGCGCTTAACCAATATATATGACCTGTACCGGCGTCGGAACCAAAATACGAGCCCGATACCAGTACTTTTTAATCAAAATTCAGTTTCATTTTCCTTAAATATTTTCAAAAAACAATTTAACAGAAAAATTCTTTTACCGGGGTTCTAGACCTCGGATTTCAATTCCGGGCATACGCCCAAGTTCCATATTTTTCTACGGATTTTCTGACATCGTCAAATCACGGATCCGGGTCCGTTTACCAAAAATGTTGACCAAAGTCAACCATATCAATATTCTTCAACTTTTTCACATATTTCACATATTTCAACATAAACATTTTCCAGCTTGTGCCCGGACTGTGCATGCAAATCGAGGCAACTATAAAATGAGGTTTTCAAGACCTCAAAAGCTCGAAATAATTAATAAAACAAGTGATGACCCTTTGGGTCGTCACAACCGTTAAAGGTTTTCACTAACAAGACTCTCTCATTTTATTTTCTCTCAACCTCACAGTCGCCTCACGGTGCCGGTTAAGGTTTTCACCGATGAGACTCTCTCGTTTTTTCATTTTTTCATTTTTTTCCTTTTGTATTTTGTTTTCTATACCACGGGTGTTGTCCAATGTTTCGTTCTTCCTTCATTTCATTGCATTTGTTATTCTCTTGAAATTGATCTGAAGGTCTTTCTTTGGACTGTAACATGGCTTTTGGATGGGTTAATAAAGAAGGGTATAAAGGCTCAAAAATTTGCGAGGGTTTAAAATATTTACAACTCTCGGAATTATAAAACATAACTCTGCCCCAGTTTCAATATGTGGGGGATTTTTGGATTTTTTCTTTATTGTGACTGAACCTCAGTGAGGCTGCCTACGTACCCTTTCGGGATCAAGTCAAACGTAGTTCATTACTACATCATCTATTAATGAATTTCTTTTTGTCTTTTTCCCGATTTCGTTGTCTTTTCTTTTCTTTTTGTTTTTTTTTCTTTCATTTTTAATTTTATCATCATTTTTTCATTTTCTGTATTGTGCCTTAAGTAATTCCGAGAGAGGGGTATGAAAGAATATATCGAACATGGCTCAAAGGGGATGTCAATGGATAAAGTGTTTGGACAGAGAATAAAATGCTTTCGTCATTTCAATTCCAAAATCACAACAAAATACAATCATACAATTGAAAAGGAATCATACATAGTATCTCTTGACCGCATCTGAATTGATAGCAGTCTCTACGCACTTTCCTTCAATGTCTGTCAAATATAATGCCCCATTAGGACAACACCTGTGATACCATAAATGGTCCCTGCCAGTTTGGCGCAAATTTGCCCTTTGCTTCGGCCCAATACGGTAGGATACACCTCGATACGAGTTGTCCAACTTCAAACTTCCGAGGACGCACCTTCTTATTGTATGCTCTGGCCATTCTTTGTTGATACAACTGCCCGTGGCAAACTGCAGCCAATCTCTTCTCATCGATTAGACTTAATTGTTCCAGCGGGCTTTTACCCATTCTTCGTCATCTATTCCAGCCTCAACTATGATTCGCAGTGACGGTATCTCTATTTTCGCGGGTATAACGGCCTCTGTCCCATATACCAATGAATAAGGTGTGGCGCCGATAGAAGTGCACACTGTTGTGCGATAACTCATAAGAGCAAAAGGTAACTTCTCATGCCATTGTCTGGATTCCTCCACCATTTTCCTGAGGATCTTCTTGATATTCTTATTTGCAGCTTCTACTGCCTCATTTGCCTTTGGCCTATAGGGTGTGGAGTTGCGGTGTGTGATCTTAAATCTCTGGCAAACTTCTACCATGAGGTGACTGTTCAGATTGGCTCCGTTATTTGTGATCACCACCTTGGGAATTTCGAACCGGCATATGATATTTTCATGCACAAAGTCGACTACAGCTTTCTTTGTCACCGCCTTGAATGTCTTCGCCTCAACCCACTTAGTGAAGTAATCAATCGCAACCAAAATGAATTTGTGCCCATTAGAAGCTGCTGGCTCTATTGGTCCAATAACATTCATGCCCCAAGCAACAAACGGCCAATGTGCAGACATTGTATGCAATTCATAAGACGGGGAGTGAATTAGATCTCCATGTACTTGGCATTGGTGACATTTCCTCACGTACCTGATACAATCTCGCTCCATGGTGAGCCAATAATACCCGGCTCTCAGAATCTTCTTTGCTAAGATGTACCCGCTCATATGGGGTCCACAGGCTCCAGGATGCACCTCAATCATAATCTCATTAGCTTGTTGCTCATCCACACACCTCAAAATCCCATGTCTGGTGTTCTCTTATATATGATTCCTCAGGAAAACACTATTAGCCAAGCGTCTGATAGCTCTTTTCTGATCTCCGGTAGCCTGCTCCGGGTATTTGCCTGCCTTCAGGTATTCCCTAATGTCGTGATACCATGGTTCTCCGTCAAATTCTCCTTCCACAGCAAAGCAATAAGCATTCTGATCACGCACCTGGATCTGGAGTGGATCTATATAGGCTTTGTCCGGATGATGTAACATGGAGGACAACATGGCCAGAGCATCTGCAACTTCGTTGTGCATTCTTGGGATATGTTTTAATTTTATGGACTGGAATCTTTGGGACAACTCATGCAAACAACGCCGGTAAGGTATCAATTTCAGATCCCTTGTTTTCCATTCTCCCTGTATTTGGTGTATCAAAAGATCCGAGTCACCCATGATTAAAATCTCTTGAACACCCATATCTATTGCCATCCTCAATCCCAAGATACATGCCTCATATTCGGCCATATTGTTGGTGCAGAAAAATCGAAGCTGAGCAGTGATGGGATAGTGTTGACCCATTTCTGGGATGAGTACTGCTCCGATACCAACTCCCCTACTGTTGACGGCTCCGTCGAAATACATCCTCCATCCCGGCTTCTCGCCCTGTTCTATTTCTTCGACATTCATTGCCTCCTCGTCCGGAAAATATGTCTTTAATGGCTCGTATTCATCGTCCACGGGATTCTCTGCTAAGTGATCTGCAACTGCCTGCGCCTTCATCACCGTACGAGTTACATAAATGATGTCAAATTATGTGAGCAGAATCTGCCATTTAGCAAGTCTTCCTGTAGGCATGGGCTTCTGGAAATATATACTTCAGAGGATCCAACCGTGATATCAGGTACGTGGTGCACGCTGACAGATAGTGCTTCAGTTTCTGAGCCACCCAGGTCAATGCACAACATATTCTCTCTAACTGAGTATATTTTACCTCGTAAGATGTGAATTTCTTACTAAGGTAATACATAGCCTGCTCTCTCTTGCCCGTCTCATCGTGCTGCCCTAACACACAACCAAAAGAATTGTTAAGCACTGTCAAATATACGATCAAAGGTCTCCCCGGCTCTAGAGGAACTAGTACTGGAGGATTTGCTAAATATTCCTTGATTTTGTCGAAGGCTTCCTGACATTCGTCGGTCCATTTCACCGCTGCATCTTTCTTTAATAACTTGAAGATCGACTCACATGTTGATGTCAACTGAGCAATGAACCGGCTAATATAATTTAGCCTTCCCAATAAACTCATTACTTCCTTCTTGTTCTTCGGCGGAGGTAGACTCTGGATAGCTTTGATCTTTGTTGGATCTAATTCAATACCCCGCCGACTTACTATGAATCCCAACAGCTTCCCTGAAGGCACTCCAAAAGCGCATTTTGCAGGATTGAGTTTAAGATTGTACCTCCGGAGTCTCTGGAAAAACTTCCTCAAATCCCTCACATGATCATGTTGCTTCTTGGACTTTATGATGACATCATCCACATACACTTCGATTTCTCGATGCATCATGTCATGGAACATTATGGTCATTGCCCTCATATAAGTTGCTCCGGCATTTTTTAATCCAAATGGCATCACCCTATATCAATATGTCCCCCAAGGCGTAATGAAAGCAGTTTTCGCGCATCTTCTTCATCCATCAGGATCTGGTGATAACCGGCGTAACAATCTACAAATGAACCGATCTCGTGCTTGTCGCAATTATCGATCAATATGTGGATGTTTGGCAACGGGAAATCATCTTTTGGACTGGCTTTGTTAAGGTCTCTGTAATCTACGCACACCCTGGTTTTTCCATCTTTCTTTGGGACTGGCACAACATTTGCCAACCAGGTGGGGTACTTAGTAACTCGTATGACCTTCGCCTCAAACTGCTTATTCAACTCTTCTTTTATCTTTATGCTGATGTCCGTTTTGAATTTTCGCAACTTTTGCTTTACTGGCCGGCATTCGGGATAGATAGGCAACTTGTGTACCACCAAGTCAGTACTAAGTCCGGGCATGTCATCATAGGACCAAGCAAAGATGTCCTTGAATTCATGCAACAACCTTATCAACTCTTCCCTGAGGGAGGTTTCCAAATGAACACTGATTTTCGTTTCCCGGACATTATCTTCGCTTCCCAAATTGATGGATTCTGTCTCACTCAAGTTCGGTTTGGGTTTTTCCTCATATTGGTTCAGGTCCTTACTTATTTCCTCCAGGGTTTCCTTATCCTCATATTCGTTCTCACTATCATTCTCAATTTCTTGTATGATAATTCGATTGTCAGAACTGGGTCGGGAATTCTTCATGCATGACATGTCATCAGAATCAGCACATATGGAACTGTACAGAAGAAAAGATAAAAAATAAGGCAAAAAATGAAGAAAGAAGACAACTGCATTTCATTAATATCTCAAAGATGAACAAAGTTTTGGGTACATTTTTATTTCCATGGGGGTGGGGAACTACAAAAAATAAAATTGCTTTTTTTTTCGGGGAAATGATGATGAATTTCAAGAGCTAACTACCAAGACTCCTTCCTGATTGGGAAAGGAGTGGCTTCCCAGTTGTTGAGCATAACACCAGATCCCACGAACTGAACGTCCATCCTGCTAGTACCCTCTCCCATTTCTACCATGTTCACATCCTCAAATAACATTTCGAACCTCATCAAGAGCTCCTCATCAGGTCTGGTCTCAACATACCTAGATGCAGCATATGTCAGATGTGATTGTAGTCATAACAGATTGAGAGTAATGTAATACGATTGTAGTAGGACGCATCGGCCTATGACAACCACATAAGTCCATTTGACTAATACGATTGTAGTCATAAAAGATTGGGAGTAATGTAATACGATTGTAGTGGGACGCATCGGCCTACGACAACCACATAAGTCCATTGGACTAATATGATTGTAGTCATAGGAACTTCCGTTTTTTATATCGTGGTTGTTAGTTAGTAATTGATCGTGAATGAATATGATATCATTCATATATTAGGATGCATCGGCCTACGACAACCACATAAGTCCATTGGACTAATACGATTGTAGTCATAGGAACTTCCGTTTATATATCGTGGTTGTTATTAAGTAATTGACCATGAATGAATATGATTTCATTAATATACTAGGACGCATCGGCCCACGACAACCACATAAGTCCATTTGACTAATACGATTGTAGTCATAACAGATTGGGACTAATGTAATACGATTGTAGTCATAGGACCTTCCGTTTATATATCGTATTGGGAGTAATGTCATACGTTTATGCTTGGACGCATCGGCCTACGACAACCTCATAAGTCCATTTGACTAATACGATTGTAGTCATAACAGATTGGGAGTATTGTCATATGTTCATACTAGGACGCATCGGCCTACGATAACCACATAAGTCCATTTGACTAATACGATTGTAGTCATAACAGATTGGGAGTAATGTAATAAAATTGTAGTCATCGGGACCTTCCATTTATGTATCGTATTGGGAGTAATGTCATACGTTCATACTAGGACGCATCGGCCTACGACAACCACATAAGTCCACTTGACTAATACGATTGTAGTCATAACAGATTGGGAGTAATGTAATACGTACTCCCAATCTGTTATGACTACAATCGTATTAGTCAAATGGACTTACGTGATTGTCGTAGGCCAATGCGTCCTAGTATATGAATGAAATCATATTCATTCACGGTCAATTACTAAATAATAACCACGATATATAAACGAAAGTTCCTATGACTACAATCGTATTAGTCAAATGGACTTATGTGGTTGTCGTAGGCCGATGCGTCCTAGTATATGAATGAAATAATATTCATTCACGGTCAATTACTAACTACAATCGTATTAGTCCAATGGACTTATGTGTTTGTCGTAGGCCGATGCGTCTTAGTATATGAATGAAATAATATTCATAGACAGTAATTAAATAACAACCACGATATTGTAAGGCCCCGGAAAGTTTTTTCGAGTTATTTAAGATTTCGTCGTGCTAATGTAGGCTCAATTATTTTATCTCGTGTGCAAATAAGTATTTATAATATTATGGATATCAATTAGATATGTTAATAAGGGTATAAGTCTTATTATAAGTGATTTGGGGTCTAAGGAGAGGCCTAAGTCTAATACAAGATGGAAAAGTGCATTTAGACGAAATCTTTAAAAGAGTGCGCACAAGACCTTACTTTGAACGATCGTATCTCCAATTATATAAGGCGTTATGTGAGGATCAACCTATAAAATTAAATCCCTTTGAGTCTAGTTTCCAAAGCAACAAACCGTCCGTCATTTGGAGGTGTATACATAAAGTTATGATCATTTTACTCGTCAGGTGTCAGCTGCGCGAAAACCTGCGCGAAATAAACTACCCGCATACTTCGCGCAGCTGAGGCAGAATACTCAGGAAAATGCGCGAAGTTTGCACAATCCGCGCATCTGGGCAACATTTCGTGCACCTGGAAAGTTTTAATACCCCAAAACCAGTCTAGAGTGTTCCCAACTCATTTTTTGGGGTTATGACTTGCTCTCTCAAGAGGGTTTCATCCCAAACTTCATCCCTATGATCTAAGGTAAGGTTTTTATAGTTCTTTGAGTAATTTCTACCTCTTAAACACTTATACTAACAAGGATTAATCTTCAAAATCCTTAGATTTTCCTTCTAATACTTGAATTTTTCAAGAACACCTCAAGTGGGGATTCTTAAGATTCTTACTACAAGAGGTATGTTTATCATCTCCAACTACTCTATGGTGATTATTTATGTAAGATACATACATTAGAACTCCAAATACGAATGATATTGTAACTATGGTAATTATACAATAACTAAATATATGTGTATCAACAGAGTTACTAAGAATTAACCAACAAGGATACCCACTAAGTACTTATCATAATTACAGTGAAAGAAATTTACAAACACACCACGAGTCCACAACGGCACCACAATGCCACAAATATGTAACAGAGCATACACAATGCTCGGGTGATGTACAAAGGCATACACAATGCCGCAGTATCCTGGCACACAGCCGCATCAAACTCAATATCATGGATGACAGCCGTATCAAACTCAACATCATGGCGTACAACCGAATCAAACTAAATATCATGGCGCACAGCCGTATCAACTATAAAACTCAACCTCATGGCGCACAGCCGTATCACACTATCAAACAACTTATAAAATAATTTTTTTTCTTCATAAAATAATATATTTGCGGCTAGTCTAAGACCGCCGATTCTGCCAAGCGCACGCTTGTCCCAACACATGGACCAGGCAGAAAAAAATATATTTTTTTCAAAGCGGATTTTAAAAAAGCAAGTATCAAAGCTTAAAGTCTCACTTAATTCGCTAACGAGAAGTTCCCCAGCTTTGCAACGATTATAACACCAACCAATCGGCCTTCAATGACCTCAATCTTATAAAGCTATGAAGAACCTTCACAATGGCAACTCCCTGATGTGGTTCAACCACCCAACGCCGTTTAGCTATTTTTTTTGTGTGTGTGTGTTTGTGAACCAAGAACGTGAGCAGCAATTTGGAATAATGCCCTCTTTCTTCAATGCCCTAATGTCTTCCAAAACGTGAGCAGCAACTTTAGGGTGGATGGGCTCAATTCCTTTCTTTTATTGACTAGAGTCCAGAATTATCCAACTATTCCTATGTAATATGAATTGGCCCACTAGTAAATTAACTAGTACACTATTTTACTTTTATTATAATGAATCGTGTTCCAATTTCTTAGTGCTAGACCCAATAATTATTAATAAAATTGATCCTCCAAATTTTAAAATTAATTAAGTATGAAATATTTTGGTTATTACACAACCACGATATATAAACGGAAGTTCCTATGACTACAATCGTATTACATTACTCCCAATCTGTTATGACTACAATCATATTAGTCAAATGGACTTATGTGGTTGTCGTAGGCCAATGCGTCCTACTACAATCGTATTACATTACTCCCAATCTGTTATGACTACAATAGTATTAGTCAAATGGACTTATGTGATTGTCGTAGGCCGATGCGTCCTAGTATATGAATGAAATCATATTCATTCACGGTCAATTACTAAATAACAACCACGATATATAAACGGAAGGTCCTGTGACTACAATCGTATTAGACAAATGGACTTATGTGGTTGTCGTAGGCCGATGCGTCCTACTACAATCGTATTATATTACTCCCAATCTGTCATGACTACAATCATATTAGTCAAATGGACTTATGTGGTTGTCGTAGGCCGATGCGTCCTAGTATATGAATGAAAACATATTCATTCACGGTCAATTACTAAATAACAACCACGATATATAAACGGAAGGTCCTATGACTACAATCGTATTAGTCAAATGGACTTATGTGGTTGTTGTAGGCCGATCCGTCCTACTACAATCGTATTACATTACTCCCAATCTGTTATGACTACAATCGTATTAGTCAAATGGACTAATGTGGTTGTCGTAGGCCGATGCGTCCTAGTATATGAATGAAATCATATTCATTCACGGTCAATTGCTAAATAACAACCACGATATATAAACGGAAGGTCCTATACTACAATCATATTAGTCAAATGGACTTATGTGGTTGTCGTAGGCCGATGCGTCCTACTACAATCGTATTACATTACTCCCAATCTTTTTTGACTGCAATCGTATTAGTCAAATGGACTTATGTAAAAAACCCTATTTTTCTCTCTCTAGGATTTTTTTCTTTGCCTTCTCTCTACCCAGCCGTCACTGTAGCAGTCATGGTTTGCTTGGTAGTGTAGAAATTAATGCAGCAACTACGCAAATATTAATCGCGATTACTGCAGCAACCTCTATGTTGACTTCACTGTAGCGATTTCACTGTAGCTAGCCTATTTTGCATTACTGTAGCAAATTGCGATTACTATAGCATCGCGAATTTTTCACTTGAAGGAACATACTGTAGCAACAGCCTTTGCAACGTGAACAAGTTTCATAATCATCTCAATTGATTTACTGGAGAAGCACATTGCAACTAAGAAACAAACTTTCAGTTTTGAACTTGCTTGAAGTTCACTTGCATTCAGTGGTGCAAGTGAGTTCTTATTTGTTACTTCATGCTGAGATATAACTGCTGCGATCGAGATTTGTGACAATGGCCTCGCCGGCCACTGCCCAGCCCTCTCTTGAGGTTGGGCAGTCGTCTCTCAAACCCACAACAACCCTGCAGCCTCCCTTTAATCCAAAATCAATACAATCATATGCACAACTTCTTCAACCACAAACAATAAATACTCCCATGTACGTTCAAAGTTTAAACTTGAAGCCTGTCGAGATGTTACATGGAGAACCGTTAGTTCGATGGAAAAAAGCAGAAGTTAAACAATCTATAATACAGCAAGGATTGAATCTAGCAGTGATTGGAAAGTTTTCGTATGGGAAGCCTGTGATTCAAGAATTGAGAAAGGCTATACCAATCCAATGTGAGCTTAAGGGTGCTTGCTCAATTGACTTGATCGAAGAGTCTCATGTACTAATTAAATTGTCGCTAATCGAGGATTATATTCACCTACTGTCAAAACCAGCATTCTACTTGAAGGCACAAGGTGAATATTGGCAGATGCGATGCACGAAGTGGAGTCCATGGTGGTCTCCGGATGTTGAGACACCAATTGCGATTGCATGGATCTCTTTCCAAGATCTCCCACCTAATTTCTTTGGTAAGGAGTTTGTATTCTCATTGGCAAGTGCAGTAGGTAGGCCGTTACATGTTGATTTGGCTACTCAAAATGGCACACGACCTAGTTGTGCTAAAGTGAAGGTGGAGGTGAATTTACTTGCAACCTTGCCACAAAGGATTAAGATTATTGAAGAAGCTGATGAAACAGGTCCAGAGGAGTCGAAATGGATCAAAATTAGGTACGACTATATGCCTAAATATTGTAAGACCTGTAAAAAGCAAGGCCATAATGAACGAGAATGCTGAATAATTCACCCAGAATTACATAAGAATGCTACTGGAGCAGGCAAGGAACAGGCGAAGGAATAACCAATCATTCTGAGTACTGATGTTGTTGGCACAGCAGCAAACTCTACCAAGGTATTATCAAGTGGTAAAGTACTTGGGAAGCCAGTCACTAATCATGCTAAACAGGAGTGGATGAAGGCCAGAAAGAATAAGTATCATAGAGATAAACGAGGCTACATAATTGAGGAGAATAAGGAAAATGAAGATCACAAGGGTAAAGGGAAGCTTAAAGAAGGTGTTGTGATTTCAAATAACAGATTTGGAGCATTAGAGATGGAAGAAGAAGTGCAACCAATTATGCAAATTATAGATGGAACAGAAGATAGAGGACACAAGGCAATAGGACAAGACCAAAATAATAAGGAGAATAACAAAGTAAAGCAGTGGGAAAGTAAGGGGAATTGCTCTCCTAATCCTACTTCATTTGGGATTGGAGAAGGTCATACAGGAAATTTTGATCAAAAGGATGGTGGAAAAGGATCTGTTGGCAAGGAGGAAATTGCAGCTAGGAAAATAAAAAGGGAAGCAGTGGAGAAGAGCAATATGGTAAGGGAATCAGGTGGTGAATCTACTAATGATGTTGCAGTCAGAAGGGAACAAACCATAGATTGGGTGCATAGGAGATTTGGGACAAGTAAAGAGGAGCTTCAATTATGTAATGTGGCTACAAATCGATCCTGTCAAGAAATACCATCACAAACTCATGAGAACTCTGGACAAAAGGAAGATTTTCATGAGGTCAACTCTGTTAAGACCTTATGGAGTGAAGAGATTGAGATTATAGATAAGCAGACGGCAAAAGAGCAAGTGTTTGGAGGCAAGGAAAAGGAAAACAATGCTAGACATGCTGCCAGGGGAGATGCTACAGTAAACGATAGCACTGGTAAAGCTAATGATGAAGATAATGCAAACTGCATGATGAATCAACATGAAATATCACCGGGGAGAGTTCAAGGAGTAAGCAAGGAAGATCTACAACAAGATGGAACAGCTTTACAAGTGAAGTCTACACAGCAAGCCAATGGAACGGTAAAATCTAGTGTACTTGGGAAGATTTTGGCATCTGTATATGGGAAAGAGATTGATGGGGATGTTTCTACAGATGTATTAAAAGAATCAGAGGTTATACACACAAACAACTAGAGCAAGACACAGGAGTTGGTCGTAAAGAAACAATAAATGCTGCATGTAATGCTACAGTGAACCCCGACCTAGGATCTGTGTATGAGCTGCAATTTAAACTTATGCAAGAGAATTTAGAGACCATGGGAAATACCTCAGGATTGCAACATGGTACTGAGGTCACAGAACATGCAATTGTTGCCAAGGATACTGGAGAGATTGAACCTATTCCTGTGGCATGTGCCTCAAGCACAGGATTGCCAATGCAGATCCATCTTAATATGCCATTAAGGACTCCAAATCAAGTGTTGCATGATATTATTACTCATAAGGAGCTACCAGTTGATATACAACAGACCATATTGAAACAACAAGCACAGATAGAAGATGAGGAAGAAAATGAATCTCTAGCTGAAAATTTCAAAGCTATTGCAAGGGAGGGGATTTATCTCCTAAGTCAGCAGTTGGAAGTGGGAAGAAAAGCACAAAAAAACAACATAAAGAGCTGCAACCACCTGTTAGAATTTTGCTCGGAAGGGCAGCCTCTAATGTGTCAAGATGAAGGTCAAGACTCTCATTTGGAACATAAGGTCTGTAAAAACTCAGCAGGCCTTTCAAAGGGTTATTAATATGCAGAAGGAGCATGGTTTCTTTATTGTTGCACTGATGGAACCAATGCAAAAGTTGAAATTTCTCCAGAAGTATAGAAGAAGGCTAGGTATGGAAGCTGCAATCTCAAATGTGAATGGTAAGATTTGGTTGTTCTTTGATGCTGTGGTAGAATGAGATCTATTAATAGACACTGAACAACAAATGACACTAAGAGTATATCATCGGGAACTTGGTAAATTCATAATGATGATATTTGTATATGCCAAGTGTTGTGCAATTGAAAGATTAGAATTATGGGATAATTTATACTATCTGGCAAGTGATATGGATTTGCCTTGGCTAGTTGGTGGTGACTTTAATGTTGTGATGGGAGAGGAAGAGAAGATAGGTGGTCTGCCAGTATATCCTCCTGAATATGAGGATTTAGCCTTCTGTGCTAATTCATGTGGGCTTTTTGATCTTGGTTACAAAGGGAGCCCTTTTACATGGTGGAATGGTAGGCCAAATGCAGAGTGCATTTTTAAAAGGCTTGATCGAATTCTGGTGAACATGCCATTTCAGAACTTATTCCCAACGATTGAAGTGGAACATCTTATTAGAACAGGCTCTGATCATGCTCCTCTGTTGATGAGCTGTGGTGAAGAAGCAATGAGCTTTATAAAGCCATTTAATTTTCTGCACTTCTGGACACAACATGAAGAGTTCTTAGGGGTGGTGAAGCAGAACTGGGCTGCTGACTTCACTGGAGATCCTTTCTTGATGTTCAAGCAGAAGTTGAAAAGAGTCAAAATTGCTTTGTCAAAGTGGAGAAAACTCACTTATGGGGATATTTTCAAACAGTTGGCTATCAGAGAAGACGTGGTGAGAATCAAGGAGCAGCTATTTGAGGAGGAACCATCGATTGAAAACAGAATAGTCCTACAACAAGCTCGGGCAGAGTTGAAGAAGTATTTGACCCTTGAAGAACAATATTGGAAACAAAAGGCAGGTATGAATTGGTTTGAAGAAGGAGATAGAAATACAAGGTTCTTTCATAACTGTGTAAATGGAAAAAGACAAAAGTTGAAATTGAAAAGGATCATGGATAGTGATGGTGCATGGATAGAAGATCAAGATAAGCTATCACAGTCTGCTGTAGAATTTTACCTAAAGCAATTCACAAGTGAGGGTGATGCTGAGAACTTTGAAATGCTGAACAATGTGCCTACCATGGTGACAACAGAACACAACATGGAGTTATGTAGAATTCCAACTCAGAAGGAGGTTAAAGATGTTGTTTTTGCACTAAGTGGTGAGAGTGCAAGCGGGCCAGATGGTTTCTCGGGCTTATTCTTTCAAGCATGCTGGGAGATTGTGGGGCAGAATATCCATGAGTTGGTTGTGTTGTTCTTTGAGGGTAGACCTTTGCCCAAATCAATAACACACACAAACTTAGTATTGCTACCTAAGAAGCCTCAAGTGCAAACATTTTCTGATCTTAGACCCATCAGCTTGAGTAATTTTATCAACAAAATCTTCTCCAGAGTAGTACATGATAGGCTTGAAAAGATACTACCCTTATTAGTTTCATTGAACCAGTCTGGCTTTGTCAAAGGAAGGAGCATTTTTGAAAACATCTTACTGACTCAGGAGATTGTGACTGACATCAGAATAAGAGGAAAGCCAGCAAATGTAGTGATCAAGTTAGATATGGCCAAGGCATATGATAGGATGTCTTGGAAGTTTTTGATGCATGTACTAAGGAAGATGGGATTTGCAGAGTGTTTTATACACATGGTGTGGAATTTGATATCAAATAATTGGTACTCAGTGATGGTGAATGGCCAGGCTACAGGTTTCTTTCACTCGACAAGAGGGGTGAAGCAGGGAGACCCTCTATCCCCAGCATTGTTTGTTCTATCAACAGAGGTGCTATCTAGATCACTGAATAAGTTATTTGAAGACAGGCAGTTTAGAGGATTTGGAATGCCAAAGTGGTCTGATCCATTGAACTACCTTGCTTATGCAGATGACACTATAATATTTGCCTCAGCTGATCCTTATTCCTTGCAGAAAATTATGGAAGGCTTGGCATTATATGAGAAAACATCAGGACAGTTGATAAACAAGGCAAAGAGCTCTTACTATGTACATTCAAAGATTGCAGCAGGATTGAAAGCTACGGTAGCTAATATAACTGGTTTCTCTAAAGGCACATTCCCATTTACATACCTAGGATGTCCAATCTTTTACACAAGGAGGAGGAAGAACTACTATAATGATCCGATTCAGAAGGTGAAGGCAAAGTTGCACTCATGGAAAGGGAAGTTACTGTCATATGGAGGAAAGGCTACATTGATATCAAGTGTATTACAAAGCATGCCAACTCACATTTTATCTGTCCTAGATCCACCAAACAATGTCATTGAGCATCTCCATAAGACATTTGCAAGTTTTTTTTGGAGTAACAAGAAAGAAGGAAGAAGTAGGCACTGGACAAAGTGGCAGAACTTATGTCTGCCAAAGGAAGAAGGTGGTGTAGGTTTCAGATCTCTCTTTGATGTGTCTAAAGCCATGTTTGCAAAGCTATGGTGGAGATTCAGGACAACAAAATAATTATGGTCCAACTACATGTGGAACAAATATTGCAAGAAAGAGGCACCTACTGTGGTTCAATATAGGAATGGTTCTCATGTTTGGAGAAAAATATTTAAAGCCAGAGATGAAGTCGAGCATGAAATATTTTGGGAGATGAACAGGGGAGCTACTAATATATGGCATGAAAATTGGACTGGATTGGGGCCTTTGTATCATGTAGTCCCTTCGAATGTTCACATCAATGAGGAGCTTCAGGAGGTGGCAGACTTAAGAGAAGAAGGGCAGTGGAATGATGCACTGTTGAATCAAACTTTTCCAGCAGATATTGTAAATCACATCCGAGAAGAAGTACAGTTTATGCCTACTGATGAGTACTGGGACACTCCAAGGTGGATGCCTTCAACATCAGGAAAATTTACGGTGAGTAGTGCTTGGAAAATACTGAGACATAGAGAACCAGTTAGTTCAGAATATGCAAGGCTATGGACAAAAGGACTGCCCTTCAAAATCTCATTCTTTTGCTGGAGAGTTTGGAAAGGAAAGGTTCCAATAGATAATATATGGAGAAATGGAGGATATATGGTGGTTTCTAAATGCTGGTGCTGTCTTTCACCTAGAGAAGACTCTTTTCAGCATCTTTTCTTGCACAGTGATACTGCACAAAACGTGTGGAGTACATTTAGCCAGCTGCAGGTTTAATGATCAACATGATACAAGTGCATCAAATTATAAGGGAGTGGTGGAATGCTAAATGTTGTCCCAAGCTGAAACCTTTGTTTCAGGCAGTCCCTGCAGCTATTCTATGGGAGATATGGAAGAGGAGAAATACAATGAAACATGGAGGCTCAGTGTCTTGTAGGAGGGTTATTCATGAAGTAAATAGGACACTGCATTATTTGGCTAAGGTAAGATATCCATGGCTCACTGGGATTCCAATGTTGTGGCCAGATATGATCAAATTCTTCGAGCAATACAAGCCAGTTATAGTGACAAGAAGAGTAACATGGCAGACTCCATATGATAGATGGTTCAAATGCAACACCGATGGTGCATCGAGGGGGAATCCAGGCCTTAGCTCTTTTGGTTTTTGTGTGAGGGATCACAATGGAGATATGATTTTTGCTAGTGCAAGGGAGATAGGTGAAACAACAAACATAGTAGCAGAGGCAAAGGCAATAGTACATGGGTTGTCATACTTGTGTGGAGAAGGAGTTACACCCATTGATCTTGGAAACTGACTCGTTGGTGATGACAAAAGTGATTGAAGATGAATGGGAGGTACCATGGAGTATAGCAGCAGATGTGAAAAAGATCAAGGACTTCAAGAGGACATACAATGTCATATTTCAGCATGTACTAAGGGAGGGAAACACAGTAGCAGACTATTTAGCTAACTTGGTTTTTTCTTTTGCAGGTACAGTTAACTTTCATTCATTTCAAGAATTACCAGTTAAAGGAAAAGCATTGATCAACATGGACAAAGCTCAAATTCCTAATTTAAGAGTTCGGATTGCTAAAAGAAAAGCACCGGACTAATGGAGAGGCAACCATCGTCAGCACTGTGCTCATTAACTTACTGGAGGTTGTTAAATCACTGCTCAGTGGTATCAGCATGTATTCATGCTCAATCTGAGAGTGTTTTGATAATTTTCAGGAAGGGAGTGTGCACAGTAAAGGTTTCACTAGATGAGCAGATCAATTGTGAAAGCAATACATGCAGGAACATCATGAGCATTATTTGCGGGATCATTTGTTTTGGCATGGGAATGGAGATAGTATTAGCTATTCTAATTACCAGTAACATCAATTGGCTTCTGTTGATTTCACTAATTCATCGAAAAGGATTAAGTTTGAAGGTTTTGCAGCACACCATAAAAATCATAACAATTCCTTGGAACTCACGATCATTCACAGACATGGTATGGTTTCTGAGCAGTTTTGGACACTTTGACATGAGTGGCATTGGAAGATCAACTGTGCTATTGCTAGGCATGGTATGCACTCGAACTACATTGTCTCATCGAACAAGGACAGATATGAAAATGGAAGTTACAACAGCCATTTGGAATTCACGATTACATACTGTTATGATATGGTTGCTTTATATGTTTGGAATATGTTGGATATTGCTGTGTCATTTTCCAGTGGTATTAGTATGTTTTCATACTCAGTCTGGAGATGATATAGTAGTAGACAATATATATGTGCTATGGTTATTGCAGGAAATCGAGGCAAGAGGTGAAAAGCACACATGCAGCATCATCATCGGCATCATTGGCTGGGCTTTCTGCATTGCAATGACAAAGATGTCACTGTTTTTCATTGCAGTGAATTATCGGATGGGAAGTCAATTCTTGTTCCTATACTGTGGTACTCTTGGATCAACTTGATCATTGCATATACTCCGCATACCTTGGCACCTGGTGAGAGCTTGAGTGGTGCTACATGGTACTTGAAATGGGCAGGAGAAGTCAATCATAGTTGCAGGACATGGAAATATTCATTTAGACTTCATGTTATAGATGATATTAGTTTTTTCTGATTAGATTCTATGTTTACATAGATTTATTTCACAGTCAAAACAAAAAAATGGACTTATGTGGTTGTCGTAGGCCGATGCATCCTAGTATATGAATGAAATCATATTCATTCACGGTCAATTACTAAATAACAACCGCGATATATAAACGGAAGTTCCTATGACAACAATCGTATTAGTCCAATGGACTTATGTGGTTGTAGTAGGGCGATGCGTCCTAGTATATGAATGAAATAATATTCATAGATGGTCAATTACTAAATAACAACCACGATATATAAACAGAAGATCCTATTACTTCAATCGTATTAGTCAAATGGACTTATGTGGTTGTCATAGGCCGATGTGTCCTGCTACAATCGTATTACATTACTCCCAATCTGTTATGACTACAATCGTATTAGTCAAATGTACTTATGTGATTGTCATAGGCCGATGCGTCCTAGTATATGAATGAAATAATATTCATAGATGGTCAATTACTAAACCACGATATATAAACGGAAGTTCCTATGACTACAATCATATTAGTCAAATGGACTTATGTGGTTGTCGTAAGCCGTTGCGTCCTACAACAATCCTATTACATTACTCCCAACCGGTTATGACTACAATCGTATTAGTCAAATGGACTTATGTGATTGTCGTAGGCCGATGCATCCTAGTATATGAATGAAATATTATTCATAGATGGTCAATAACTAAATAACAACCACGATATATAAACGAAAGTTCCTATGACTACAGTCGTATTACATTACTCCCAATCTGTTATGACTACAATCATATTAGTCAAATGGACTTATGTGGTTGTCGTAGGCCGATGCGTCCTAGTATATGAATGAAATCATATGCATTCACGGTCAATTACAAAATAACAATCACGATATATAAACGGAAGGTCCTATGACTACAATCGTATTAGTCAAATGAACTTATGAGGTTGTCGTAGGCCGATGCGTCCTACTACAATCATATTACATTACTCCCAATCTGTTATGACTACAATCGTATTAGTCAAATGGACTTATGTGGTTGTCGTAGGCCGATACATCCTAGTATATGAATGAAATCATATTCATTCTTGGTCAATTACTAAATAAAAACCATGATATATAAACGGAAGGTCCTATGACTACAATCGTATTAGTCCAGTGGACTTATGTGGTTGTCGTAGGCCGATGCGTCCTAGTATATGAATGAAATCATATTCATTCACGGTCAAATGCTAAATAACCACGACGATATATAAACGGAAGGTCCTATGACTACAATCGTATTAGTCAAATGGACTTATGTGGTTGTCGTAGGCCGATGTGTCCTACTACAATCGTATTACATTACTCCCAATCTGTTATGACTACAATCGTATTAGTCAAATGGACTTATGTGGTTGTCGTAGGCCGATGCGTCCTACTACAATCGTATTACATTACTCCCAATCCGTTATGACTACAATCGTATTAGTCAAATGGACTTATGTGGTTGTCGTAGGCCGATGCGTCTTAGTATATGAATGAAATAATATTCATAGATAGTCAATTACTAAATAACAACCACGATATATAAACGGAAAGTCCTATTAGTATAATCGTATTAGTCAAATGGACTTATGTGGTTGTCGTAGGTCGATACGTCCTAGTATATGAATGAAATAATATTCATAGATTGTCAATTACTAAATAACACCCACTATATATAAACGGAAGGTCCTATTACTATAATCGCATTAGTCAAATGGACTTATGTGGTTGTCGTAGGCCGATGCGCCCTACTACAATCGTACTACATTACTCCCAATCTGTTATGACTACAATCGTTTTAGTCAAATGGACTTATGTGGTTGTCGTAGGCCGATGCGTCCTAGTATATGAATGAAATCATATTCATTCACGGTCAATTACTAAATAACAACCACGATATATAAACGGAAGGTCCTATTACTACAATCCTATTAGGCAAATGGACTTATGTGGTTGTCATAGGCCGATGCGCCCTGCTACAATCGTATTACATTACTCCCAATCCGTTATGACTACAATCATATTATTCAAATGGACTTATGTCGTTGTCAAAGGACGATGCGTCCTCCTACAATCGTATTACATTACTCCCAATTTGTTATGACTAGAATCGTATAAGTCAAATGGACTTATGTGGTTGTCGTAGGCCGATGTATCCTAGTATATGAATGAAATCATATTCATTCACGGTTAATTACTAAATAACAACAGCGATATATAAACGGAAGGTCCTATTACTACAATCGTATTAGTCAAATGGACTTATGTGGTTGTCGTAGGCCGATGCGTCCTAGTATAGGAATGAAATCATATTTATTCACGGGCAATTACTAAATAACAACCACGATATATAAACGAAAGGTCCTATTACTACAATTGCATTAGTCAAATGGACTTATGTGGTTGTCGTAGGCCGATGCGTCCTACTACAATCGTATTACATTACTCCCAATCTATTATGACTACAATCGTATTAGTCAAATGGACTTATGTGGTTGTTGTAGGCCGATGCGTCCTAGTATATGAATGAAATCATATTCATTCATGGTCTATTACTAAATAACAACCACGATATATAAACGGCAGGTCCTATGACTACAATTGTATTAGTCAAATGGACTTATGTGGTTGTCGTAGGCCGTTGCGTCCTACAACAATCCTATTGTCACGACCCGGATTTTCCACCATCGGGGGTCATGATGGCGCCTACTAAATGGAAGCTAGGCAAGCCAAATATTAATTACACCTCCATTAATTACCAAATTCTTATTAAGACTTATTATTAAAACATATAAATTACAGCGGAATAATCGAAATTAGCGGAAGACTTAGTCAAATATGATAAAGAAAACCAAAACATAATACACTACCCAAGACTGGTGTCACAATACTCACGAACTTCTAAGAATAGTACACATAATTGTCTGAAAGAAAATACAAGCTGTTTATCTCGATTACATGAGATAACAGAATGAAAAGCATAGATAGAAGAGACAACGGGTCCTGCGGACGCCTGCAAGGCTACCTCGTAGTCTCGGTAGTCGGAAAATCCACAAATCGCTACTGCCGTTGCTGTTGTCCGTAACCTGTATCTGCACAAAAAGAGCGCAGAGTGTAGTATCAGCACAACCGACCCCATGTACTGGTAAGTGCCTGGCCTATCCCAGCGAACTAGTGACAAGGCTAAGGCCAGTCACCCACATAAACCTGTACAGTTGCAATATACATATATATACAATACATTTATAAGGAAAGACTCTGCTCTGAAATAATAGTCAATAACTCGTGATATCCAGACTAATATAATCAACAGAATAAATCTTACTTTTATGTCTCAATTCCTTTCTCATTTCATATCTCGTGGTAGGCGTACCACCCGCTCCCAACTATCACAGTAACTACATCTTGTGGTAGGCGTACCACCCGCCCAACTATATCAATAACTACATCTTGTGGTAGGCGTACCACCCGCTCCCAACTATATCAATAGGCTACCGGCAACTATGGCCAATGCCAAGATTTAAATCATTTTGTGGTCGGCGTGCCACACGATCCCATTTCTTTTTATATAAGTGGTCGGCGCGCCACACGATCCCAATTCATAAATATATATATTACCGGCATTTAGCCAATAATCTTTGCATCAACAATATTTATAATTACCGGTTCTAAACCAATAATTGATAATAATTTCAACAATTTATCTCCATTACCGGTATAACACCAATAACTCTTAATCAACAATTTATTCATAACTAAATTCTTATTCCTTCGAGCTAGGATAGAACAAACACTTACCTCGAAAGTTTACGAATGATTCAATCCGTAGCAATGCCTTTTCCTTTCGAATTTGACTCCAATCCAATCGTATCTATACACGATTGATTTAATATCATCAATACTACTCAACAAACTAATTCCTAAGACCAATTACAACTTTTACAACATTCTACCCGGAATAGTAATTTTCGACCCCGGGCCCACATGGTCGGAACTCGGGGTTAGGACCAAAATTCGGTTACCCATCCCCCACGAGTTCATGTATATGATTTGTTTCAAAATCGGACCTCAATTCGAGGTCCAATTTCCCAATTTACGAAAAACCCTATATTTTAACAAAAATAAGAAATTCTACCATGAAAACCTTTGATTTCTATTGAAAAACATGTTTAATGATGTTAGGAATTGAAAGAATTAAGTAAAAAGTGACTTACAATTGTTTTGATGAAGAAGGAATCCGTGAAGAATCGCAAATGGGTGTTTTTATTTTGTAAAAAGTGAAGAAATGAACTGAAAATCGTGTTTTACAAGTCTCTGTGTTCGCATTTGCGAACATGGGTTCGCAATTGCGAAGCCCGACCAATTTCTGAAGTTTGAAAAATAAGCTAAGGCTGGGAAGTTCGCATTTGCGAACTTTTGTTCGCATTTGCGAAGCCAAGGCAAATCTGGGGTCTTCGCAATTGCGAACATATGTTCGCAATTGCGAACTAGGCTGCTTCCAGGGACTTTCGCATTTGCGAATGTTTGTTCGCATTTGCGAACAAGGCTGGGCTGAGGGACCTTCGCATTTGCGAAGAATGCTTCGCATTTGCGAAGCAGGCCTTTTCACTGGAGGCCTCGCAATTGCGAGGTTTGGTTCGCATTTGCGACCAAGGGTTCGCATTTGCGAACCCTGCCTTGACCTGCCAGCTTCGCAATTGCGAAGACAACAGCTGGGTGAAAAACCAGCAGTGCAAAAACTCGGAATTTCATCCAACGGCCTATCACATCTTTACCCGAGCTCCCCGGCTCCAAACCAAAATACGCACACTAACTCAAAAACATCATACGAACATGCTCGCGCGATCAAATCGCTAAAATAACATCAAAACCAATGGATTGAGCCTTAAAACTCAAGAATTCTTTCAAATTTTATAATTTCCAAACTTTCCAATTTAAGGCCGAAATGCGTCAAACGACCTCCGTTTTCAACCAAACTTTACAGGAAGCGCTTAACCAATATATATGACCTGTACCGGGCGTCGGAACCAAAATACGAGCCCGATACCAGTACTTTTTAATCAAAAATCAGTTTCATTTTCCTTAAACATTTTCAGAAAATAATTTAACAGAAAAATTCTTTTACCGGGGTTCTAGACCTCGGATTTCAATTCCGGGCATATGCCCAAGTTCCATATTTTTCTACGGATTTTTTGAGACAGTCAAATCACGGATCCGGGTCCGTTTACAAAAAATATTGACCAAAGTCAACCATATCAATATTAATATCAAAATTCTTCAACTTTTTCACATATTTCACATATTTCAACATAACTATTTTCCAGCTTTGTGCCCGGACTGTGCACGCAAATCAAGGCAACTATAAATAAGGTTTTCAAGACCTCAAAAGCTCGAAATGATTAATAAAACAAGTGATGACCCTTTGGGTCGTCATACCTATTACATTACTCCAAACCGGTTATGACTACAATCGTATTAGTCAAATGGACTTATGTGATTGTCGTAGGCCGATGCATCCTAGTATATGAATGAAATAATATTCATAGATGGTCAATAACTAAATAACAACCACGATGCATCAAATTATAAGGGAGTGGTGGAATGCTAAATGTTGTCCCAAGTTGAAACCTTTGTTTCAGGCAGTCCCTGCAGTTATTCTATGGGAGATATGGAAGAGGAGAAATACAATGAAACATGGAGGCTCAGTGTCTTGTAGCAGGGTTATTCATGAAGTAAATAGGACACTGCATTATTTGGCTAAGGTAAGATATCCATGGCTCACTGGGATTCCAATGTTGTGGCCGGATATGATCAAATTCTTCGAGCAATACAAGCCAGTTATAGTGACAAGAAGAGTAACATGGCAGACTCCATATGATAGATGGTTCAAATGCAACACTGATGGTGCATCGAGGGGGAATCCAGGCCTTAGCTCTTTTGGTTTTTGTGTGAGGGATCACAATGGAGATATGATTTTTGCTAGTGCAAGGGAGATAGGTGAAACAACAAACATAGTAGCAGAGGCAAAGGCAATAGTACATGGGCTGTCATATTGTGTGGAGAAGGAGTTACACCCATTGATCCTGGAAACTGACTCGTTGGTGATGAAAAAAGTGATTGAAGATGAATGGGAGGTACCATGGAGTATAGCAGCAGATGTGAAAAAGATCAAGGACTTCAAGAGGACATACAATGTCATATTTCAGCATGTACTAAGGGAGGGAAACACAGTAGCAGACTATTTAGCTAATTTGGTTTTTTCTTTTGCAGGTACAGTTAACTTTCACTCATTTCAAGAATTACCAGCTAAAGGAAAAGCATTGATCAACATGGACAAAGCTCAAATTCCTAATTTAAGAGTTCGGATTGCTAAAAGAAAAGCACCGGACTAATGGAGAGGCAACCATCGTCAGCACTGTGCTCATTAACTTACTGGAGGTTGTTAAATCACTGCTCAGTGGTATCAGCATGTATTCATGCTCAATCTGAGAGTGTTTTGATAATTTTCAGGAAGGGAGTGTGCACAGTAAAGGTTTCACTAGATGAGCAGATCAATTGTGAAAGCAATACATGCAGGAACATCATGAGCATTATTTGCGGGATCATTTGTTTTGGCATGGGAATGGAGATAGTATTAGCTAGATATGGCTTATTTATGTGTTTGGAATATATTGGATATTATTATGTCATTTTTCAGTGGTATTAGTGTGGTTCCACACTCATTCTGGAGGTGACATAGTAGTATACAATGTACAAGGGCAACATATACTAAAGGGGAGACAGCCTATACTCCGCATTGCAGTGAATTCCTATATTGTGGTACTCTTGGATCGACTTGATCATTGCCTATACTCCGCATACCTTGGCACCTGGTGAGAGCTTGAGTGGTGCTACATGGTACTTGAAATGGGCAGGAGAAGTCAATCATAGCTGCAGGACATGGAAATATTCATTTAGACTTCATGTTATAGATGATATTAGTTTTTTCTGATTAGATTCTATGTTTACATAGATTTATTTCATAGTCTACTGGTAGTAGCAGGACAAATTGTATCCTTTTGGACCCGGATTGGGATTTTTATTCGTTTATTTATATATTAGCCACTAGGTACAATGCCTAGTGGTATATTTTGCTAAAAAAAAAAAAATAACAACCACGATATATAAACGAAAGTTCCTATGACTACAATCGTATTACATTACTCCCAATCTGTTATGACTACAATCATATTAGTCAAATGGACTTAGGTGGTTGTCGTAGGCCGATGCGTCCTAGTATATAAATGAAATCATATGCATTCACGGTCAATTACAAAATAACAACCACGATATATAAACGGAAGGTCCTATGACTACAATCGTATTAGTCAAATGAACTTATGTGGTTGTCGTAGGCCGATGCGTCCTACTACAATCATATTACATTACTCCCAATCTGTTATGACTACAATCGTATTAGTCAAATGGACTTATGTGGTTGTCGTAGGCCGATGCATCCTAGTATATGAATGAAATCATATTCATTCTTGGTCAATTACTAAATAAAAACCATGATATATAAACGGAAGGTCCTATGACTACAATCGTATTAGTCCAGTGGACTTATGTGGTTGTCGTAGGCCGATGCGTCCTGGTATATGAATGAAATCATATTCATTCACGGTCAAATGCTAAATAACCACCACGATATATAAACGGAAGGTCCTATGACTACAATCGTATTAGTCAAATGGACTTATGTGGTTGTCGTAGGCCGATGTGTCCTACTACAATCGTATTACATTACTCCCAATCTGTTATGACTACAATTGTATTAGTCAAATGGACTTATGTGGTTGTCGTAGGCCGATGCGTCCTACTACAATCGTATTACATTACTCCCAATCTGTTATGACTACAATCGTATAAGTCAAATGGACTTATGTGGTTGTCGTAGGCCGATGCGTCTTAGTATATGAATGAAATAATATTCATAGATAGTCAATTACTAAATAACAACCACGATATATAAACGGAAAGTCCTATTAGTACAATCGTATTAGTCAAATGGACTTATGTGGTTGTCGTAGGTCGATACGTCATAGTATATGAATGAAATAATATTCATAGATTGTCAATTACTATATAACACCCACTATATATAAACGGAAGGTCCTATTACTACAATCGCATTAGTCAAATGGACTTATGTGGTTGTCGTAGGCCGATGCGCCCTACTACAATCGTACTACATTACTCCCAATCTGTTATGACTACAATCGTTTTAGTCAAATGGACTTATGTGGTTGTCGTAGGCCGATGCGTCATAGTATATGAATGAAACCATATTCATTCACGGTCAATTACTAAATAACAACCACGATATATAAACGGAAGGTCCTATTACTACAATCCTATTAGTCAAATGGATTTATGTGGTTGTCATAGACCGATGCGTCCTGCTACAATCGTATTACATTACTCCCAATCCGTTATGACTACAATCGTATTATTCAAATGGATTTATGTCGTTGTCGAAGGACGATACGTCCTCCTACAATCGTATTACATTACTCCCAATCTGTTATGACTAGAATCGTATAAGTCAAATGGACTTATATGGTTGTCGTAGGCCGATGCATCCTAGTATATGAATGAAATCATAATCATTCACGATCAATTACTAAATAACAACAATGATATATAAACGGAAGGTCCTATTACTACAATCGTATTAGTCAAATGGACTTATGTGGTTGTCGTAGGCCGATGCGTCCTAGTATAGGAATGAAATCATATTTATCCACGGTCAATTACTAAATAACAACCACGATATATAAACGAAAGGTCCTATTACTACAATTGCATTAGTCAAATGGACTTATGTGGTTGTCGTAGGCCGATGCGTCCTACTACAATCGTATTACATTACTCCCAATCTATTATGACTACGATCGTATTAGTCAAATGAACTTATGTGGTTGTTGTAGGCCGATGCGTCCTAGTATATGAATGAAATCATATTCATTCATGGTCTATTACTAAATAACAACAACGATATATAAATGGCAGGTCCTATGACTACAATCGTATTAGTCAAATGGACTTATGTGGTTATCGTAGGCCGATGCGTCCTACTACAATCATATTACATTACTCCCAATCTGCTATGACTACAATCGTAGTAGTCAAATGGACTTATGTGGTTGTCGTATGCCGATGCATCCTAGTATATCAATAAAATCATATTCATTCACGGTCAATTACTAAATAACAACCACGATATATAAATGGAAAGACCTATTATTACAATCGTATTAGTCAAATGGACTTATTTGGTTGTCGTAGGCCGATGCGTCCTACTACAATCGTATTACATTACTCCCAATCCTGTTATGACTACAATCGTATTAGTCAAATGGACTTATGTTATTGTTGTAGGCCGATGCGTCCTAGTATGAACGTATGACATTACTCCCAATACGATATATAAACGGAAGGTCCTATGACTACAATCGTATTACATTACTCCCAATCTGTTATGACTACAATCGTATTAGTAAAATGGACTTATGTGGTTATCGTAGGCCGATGCGTCCTAGTATATGAATGAAATCATATTCATTCACGTTCAATTACTAAATAACAACCACGATATATAAACGGAAGTTCCTATGACAACAATCGTATTAGTCCAATGGACTTATGTGGTTGTCGTAGGCCGATGCGTCCTAGTATATGAATGAAATAATATTCATAGATGGTCAATTACTAAATAACAACCACGATATATAAACAGAAGATCCTATTACTTCAATCGTATTAGTCAAATGGACTTATGTGTTTGTCATAGGCCGATGCGTCCTGCTACAATCGTATTACATTACTCCCAATCTGTTATGACTACAATCGTATTAGTCAAATGGACTTATGTGGTAGTCGAAGGCCGATCCTCCTGCAATCGTATTACATTACTCCCAATCTGTTATGACTACTATCGTATTAGTCAAATGGACTTATGTTATTGTCGTAGGCCGATGCGTCCTAGTATATGAATGAATCATATTCATAGATGGTCAATTACTAAATAACAACAATGATATATAAACGGAAGTTCCTATGACTACAATCGTATTAGTCAAATGGACTTATGTGGTTGTCATAGGCCGATGCGTCCTACTACAATCCTATTACATTACTCCCAATCTGTTATGACTACAATCGTATTAGTCAAATGGACTTATGTGGTTGTCGTAGGCCGATGCGTCCTACGACAATCGTATTACATTACTCCCAATCTGTTATGACTACAATTGTATTAGTCAAATGGACTTATGTGGTTGTCGTAGGCCGATGCGTCCTAGTATATGAATGAAATCATATTCATTCACGATCAATTACTAAATAACAACCACGATATATAAACGGAAGGTCCTATTACTACAATCGTATTAGTCAAATGGACTTATGTGGTTGTCGTAGGCCGATGCGTCCTAGTATAGGAATGAAATCATATTTATTCACGGTCAATTACTAAATAACAACTACGATATATAAAGGAAAGGACCTATTACTACAATCGTATTAGTCATATGGACTTATGTTGTTGTCGTAGGCCGATGCGTCCTACTACAATCGTATTACATTACTCCCAATCTATTATGACTACAATCGTATTAGTCAAATGGACTTATGTGGTTGTCGTAGGCCGATGCGTCCTAGTATATGAATGAAATCATATTCATTCATGGCCAATTACTAAATAACAACCACGATATATAAACGGAAGTTCCTATGACAACAATCGTTTTAGTCCAATGGACTTATGTGGTTGTCGTAGGCCGATGCGTCCTAGTATATGAATGAAATAATATTCATAGATGGTCAATTACTAAATAACAACCACGATATATAAACAGAAGATCCTATTACTTCAATCGTATTAGTCAAATGGACTTATGTGGTTGTCATAGGGTGATGCGTCCTGCTACAATCGTATTACATTACTCCCAATCTGTTATGACTACAATCGTATTAGACAAATGGACTTATGTGATTATCGTAGGCCGATGCGTCCTAGTATATGAATGAAATCATTTTCATAGATGGTCAATTACTAAACCACGATATATAAACAGAAGTTCCTATGACTACAATCATATTAGTCAAATGGACTTATGTGGTTGTCGTAGGCCGATGCGTCATAGTATATGAATGAAATCATATTCATTCACGGTCAATTACTAAATAACAATCACGATATATAAACGGAAGGTCCTATTACTACAATCCTATTAGTCAAATGGACTTATGTGGTTGTCATAGACCGATGCGTCCTGCTACAATCGTATTACTTTACTCCCAATCCATTATGACTACAATCATATTATTCAAATGGACTTATGTCGTTGTCGAAGGACGATGCGTCCTCCTACAATCGTATTACATTACTCCCAATCTGTTATGACTAGAATCGTATAAGTCAAATGGACTTATGTGGTTGTCGTAGGCCGATGCATCCTAGTATATGAATGAAATCATAATCATTCACGGTCAATTACTAAATAACAACAACGATATATAAACGGAAGGTCCTATTACTACAATCGTATTAGTCAAATGGACTTATGTGGTTGTCGTAGGCCGATGCGTCCTAGTATAGGAATGAAATCATATTTATTCACGGTCAATTACTAAATAACAACCACGATATATAAACGAAAGGTCCTATTACTACAATTGCATTAGTCAAATGAACTTATGTAGTAGTCGAAGGCCGATGCGTCCTCCTGCAATCATATTACATTACTCCCAATCTGTTATGACTACTATCGTATTAGTCAAATGGACTTATGTTATTGTCGTAGGCCGATGCGTCCTAGTATATGAATGAAATAATATTCATAGATGGTCAATTACTAAATAACAACCACGATATATAAACAGAAGATCCTATTACTTCAATTGTATTAGTCAAATGGACTTATGTGGTTGTCATAGGCCGATGCGTCCTGCTACAATCGTATTACATTACTCCCAATCTGTTATGACTACAATCGTATTAGTCAAATGGACTTATGTGGTAGTCGAAGGCCGATCCTCCTGCAATCGTATTACATTACTCCCAATCTGTTATGACTACTATCGTATTAGTCAAATGGACTTATGTTATTGTCGTAGGCCGATGCGTCCTAGTATATGAATGAATCATATTCATAGATGGTCAATTACTAAATAACAACAATGATATATAAACGGAAGTTCCTATGACTACAATCGTATTAGTCAAATGGACTTATGTGGTCGTCGTAGGCCGATGCGTCCTACTACAATCCTATTACATTACTCCCAATCTGTTATGACTACAATCGTATTAGTCAAATGGACTTATGTGGTTGTCGTAGGCTGATGCGTCCTACGACAATCGTATTACATTACTCCCAATCTGTTATGACTACAATTGTATTAGTCAAATGGACTTATGTGGTTGTCGTAGGCCGATGCGTCCTAGGATATGAATGAAATCATATTCATTCACGATCAATTACTAAATAACAACCACGATATATAAACGGAAGGTCCTATTACTACAATCGTATTAGTCAAATGGACTTATGTGGTTGTCGTAGGCCGATGCGTCCTAGTATAGGAATGAAATCATATTTATTCACGGTCAATTACTAAATAACAACTACGATATATAAACGAAAGGTCCTATTACTACAATCGTATTAGTCATATGGACTTATGTTGTTGTCGTAGGCCGATGCGTCCTACTACAATCGTATTACATTACTCCCAATCTATTATGACTACAATTGTATTAGTCAAATGGACTTATGTGGTTGTCGTAGGCCGATGTATCCTAGTATATGAATGAAATCATATTCATTCACGGCCAATTACTAAATAACAACCACGATATATAAACGGAAGTTCCTATGACAACAATCGTATTAGTCCAATGGACTTATGTGGTTGTCGTAGGCCGATGCGTCCTAGTATATGAAAGAAATAATATTCATAGATGGTCAATTACTAAATAACAACCACGATATATAAACAGAAGATCCTATTACTTCAATCGTATTATATATAAACTGAAGGTCCTATTACTACAATCGTATTAGTCTAATAAACTTATTTAGTTGTTGTAGGCCGATGCGCCCTGATAGCATCACTGATAAGGATAGAGTTTTGGAAGCTCCAAGAAGGTCATTTACAAGATCTCAAGCTAAGGAATTGCAAACTAAGGTTGCTGGACTTCAATGGCAAATAAAGAAGCTTCTAACTATGGAGGAAGAGCTCATGCCCAAAGGAGAAGAGTTGTCGAAGTTTTACAACTATTTGGTTGCTCAAATTGAAGTCCAAGAGGAGGAAGATTTGGTTACCCAAATCTGCCCATGGAGTCACCAAATGGGCTCAAAATGAGCTTAATGAGTTCCAGAAAGAGGTGTTACAAGAGCAGCCAAATTGGAGTCCAAACAAATGGCCCAAAACTAGTTGTTTAAAGGCCCAAATCTGCCCCAAAGGGTCTTGGCCGCCCCTCACCTACCAAAGACTTTTCTTACACTTTAGCAACCACCTACCTCATTGTAATAATTGTGTTTTCCACTACAACCACCCCACCTAGTTTTTAATGTTATTTTTATGCATTTGTACTCCTATAAATAGGGTGTTCTTCTCCTTCATAAGACACATTATTATTGATTGAGTATATCATACTTTGAGAGTTCTTTTGAACCTTTGTTCTTGTGCTTTGAGATTTATCTTTCAACCTTTACTAGTTCATAGTTCAAGGTAGTAAGATTACTTCTCTTTTGTGATATCTTTGATTCCTTTGTGGTATTCTTAGAAGGCGATTAATACTAGTATTAATTGTTGTCTCAAGTTACTCGTAAAGTGGTCAAGATCCGAATCTATTGTTTTGATTTGCTTTTAAGTAAAGGCGTTTGATTTCTTTCATAAATCAAGACGTTGTTACTTTGATCTTGTCAAGGCTATAGAACTTGCATTCTTGAAAGTTCTCGGAATCCTTTCCTTGAATCTTTCCCATATCCTTTAATTTCGTCTCTTTAATTCTAGTTGTTCAATTCCTGTTGTTATTGCTTCCGCATTTACTTCTCAAATTCTTACTCTAGTTTGGATTCCCGACCTAGTTGTTATCAAGTGGTATTCAGAGTGGTTCTATCAAGATTTTGTTCTTGATAATTCTTGGGATATTTTGAAAACAAAAAAAAAAAGAAAAACAAAAAAACAAAAAAAAAACAAAAAAAAACGAAACCCAATTTAAAACAACAAGAAATACAATTGCTTGCTCTCAGGATATATCTTTTGTATCTAAGTGTTTCCAAAAATTAACAAAGGAAACAAGAAGAGGGGATCCTTGATTTTGTTACTCTCTGTATTCTACACATTTATATTCTTTCCTTTTTGTTCGTGTCTTATTTCTACCGAGCCTAAAGTTCTAGGATTTGGTTCTTTCTTCTTTTAATTGTTCCCAAAAAAACAAAAGAAAAATCTGAGTTTTACTACTAAGAACTACATACAAGTTAGGTTTAACTATAAATCTATAAAGTACTTGTTTTTTTTTTTTTTTTTTTTTTTTTTTTGGGAAATTGATTTTCATATAATATAAAACAAGGATACAAAGTGGAGGGGGGCATAAACCTGACCTCCATGATAGTGAACATGTAAAACCTTTCATCATTTTGAAAGGAAAAACCTGTGATCTATGGTAGTTTACATAATGCACGGTGTCTCTACTAACAAAGTGTAAGAGACCTACTGAGATACAAAAGGAGATACATTTAGGCTACCTATACATAAGGTAAAAGACCTAAGTATACTAATCAGTTGGATTGGAAACGTGGTTCCAAACAATCTTGAAAGTCCAATGATTCTCTCTTTGATTTAGGCTACCTATACATAAGGTAAAAGACCTAAGTACTTGTTCAAAGGTTTTTTCCGAGAGAAAAAAAAGAAGCTAATTTGTGTGATACAATTTTTAAAGATGTCACATACAAGTAGTGATAATGAACGAATGGTTCTCCAAGAAGCTGAAATCAAAGCAAGGAATGATTTTACCTTGCAAGCCATGCATCAACAGTTTGAAAGGCTGAATCTCCAACTCCAAGAAATGAGGGATACCATTGCGGATCAAAATGATACAATAGCTGAACTTAGGAGGGATAATAATGTTAGGCCACCTGCTAGAAGAAATGATAACAACTAGGTCGGGAATCCAAACTAGAGTAAGAATTTGAGAAGTAAATGCGGAAGCAATAACAACAGGAATTGAACAACTAGAATTAAAGAGACGAAAATAAAGGATATGGGAAAGATTCAAGGAAAGAATTTCGAGAACTTTCAAGAATGCAAGTTCTATAGCCTTGACAAGATCAAAGTAACAACGTCTTGATTTATGAAAGAAATCAAACGCCTTTACTTAAAAGCAAATCAAAACAATAGATTCGGATCTTGACCACTTTACGAGTAACTTGAGACAACAATTAATACTAGTATTAATCGCCTTCTAAGAATACCACAAAGGAATCAAAGATATCACAAAAGAGAAGTAATCTTACTACCTTGAACTATGAACTAGTAAAGGTTGAAAGATAAATCTCAAAGCACAAGTAACAAAGGTTCAAAAGAACTCTCAAAGTATGATATACTCACTCAATAATAATCTGCCTTATGAAGCAGAAGAACACACTATTTATAGGAGTACAAAGGCATAAAAATAACATTAAAAACTAGGTGGGGTGGTGGTAGTGGAAAACACAATTATTACAATGAGGTAGGTGGTTGCTAATGTCTAAGAAAAGTCTTTGGTAGGTGAGGGGCGGCCAAGACTCTTTGGGGCAGATTTGGGCCTTAAAACAACTTGTTTTGGGCCATTTGTTTGGACTCCAATTGGGCTGTTCATGTAACACCTCTTTCTGGACTCTTTTAAGCTCATTTTGAGCCCATTTGGTGACTCCATGGGCAGATTTGTGTAACCAAATCTTCCTCCTCTTGGACTTCAATTTGAGCAACCAAATAGTTGTAAAACTTAGACAACTCTTCTCCTTTGGGCATGAGCTCTTCCTCCATAGTTAGAAGCTTCTTTATTTGCCATTGAAGTCCAGCAACCTTAGTTTGCAATTCCATAGCTTGAGATCTTGTAAATGGCCTTCTTGGAGCTTCCAAAACTCTATCCTTATCAGTGATGCTATCATTCCCCTCTTCTTGAAAAGAATTCGTCCCCGAATTCGATCCTACGTCAAACAAAGATAAGTCAGCAACATTGAATGTAGCACTTACTTGAAACTCACCAGGAAGGTCCAACTTGTAAGCATTGTTTCCAATCCTTTCAAGGACTTGAAAGGGGCCATCTCCTCTAGGATGCAACTTTGACTTCCTTTTGGAAGGAAATCTCTCCTTTCTAAAGTGAACCCAAACTAAATCTCCAGGTTTAAAAATAACTTGTTTTCGACCCTTATTCTTTCTCAAGGCGGTTTGCTCATTTTTCTTCTCAATTGCAAGCCTTGTTTGCTCATGAATTTTTTTCATCATCTCAGCCTTCGTCCTACCATCAAGACTAGCAATATCATTAGTAGGTAATGGTAATAAATCAAGTGGAGTAGAGGGATTAAAGCCATAAACAACTTCAAAAGGAGACATACCTGTAGAAGAATGGATTGTTCTATTGTAAGCAAATTCAATCATAGGTAAGTGATCTTCCCATAAAGTTAATTTACCTTTCAAAACAGCCCTCAACATGTTTCCTAAGGTTCTATTAACTACTTCAGTTTGTCCATCAGTTTGTGGGTGACAAGAAGTGGAAAACAACAATTTAGTGCCTAACTTCCCCCAAAATACACGCCGAAGTGACTCAAAAACTTTGCATCCCTATCACTAACAATAGTTCTAGGTATACCATGCAATTTCACAATCTCTTTTACAAAAAGATTAGCAACATGTGAGGCATCATTAGTCTTTAAACAAGGAATAAAACGAGCCATCTTGGAGAACCTATCTACCACAACAAATATACTATCCTTACCATACCTTGTTCTAGGCAAACCTAACACAAAATCCATAGATATATCAATCCAAGGTGAAGTAGGAACAGGTAATGGCGTGTAAAGACCATGTGGTAACACTTTAGATTTAGCTTGTTTACATTCCAAACACTGTGTGCACATTCTTTCAACATCTTTTCTCATTCCAGGCCAAAAGAAATTTTCAGCAAGTATGTCTAATGTCTTTGGGACCCCAAAGTGTCCCATAAGCCCTCCACAATGTGCTTCCCTTACAAATACTTCACGTAAAGAGCAATTAGGGATACACAACTTATTTTCCTTAAAGAGAAACCCATCTTGTAGGTTAAACCTATCAAGAGGACCCAACTTACAATCTGCAAAAGTTTTGCCAAAATCAACATCATTAGCATAAAGTTCCTTGATTTGTTCAAAACCCATCAATTTAGAAGTGAGGGTAGAAACTAAGACATACCTCCTTGAAAGTGCATCAGCAACAACATTATCTTTCCCTTGTTTGTAAGAAATTACATAAGGAAAAGTTTCAATAAATTCAACCCACTTAGCATGCCTTCTACTAAGCTTACCTTGACTTTTCAAGTATTTCAAGGATTCATGGTCAGTTTTAATGACAAACTCCCTTGGCCACAAGTAATGTTGCCATGTGGCTAAAGCCCTTACCAAAGCATAAAGCTCTTTGTCATAAGTTGAATAGTTCAATGTGGCTCCATTCAACTTCTCACTAAAGTAGGCAATAGGTTTAGAATCTTGCATCAAAACAGCACCTATTCCCTTGCCGAGAAGCATCACATTCAATTTCAAAAGATTTAGAAAAATCAGGCAATTGTAATAACGGAGCAGAACATAACTTTTCTTTCAACAAGTTAAAAGCATCATCTTGTTCTTTTCCCCATTTAAAAATCCTATCCTTTTTGATAACTTCAGTTAAAGGAGAAGCAATGGTGCTAAAGTCTCTCACAAACCTCCTATAAAAACTAGCAAGTCCATGAAAACTCCTAACTTCAGTTACACTCTTAGGTTTAGGCCATTCTTTAATTGCTTTGATTTTCTCTTCATCAACCTCAACACCCTTAGAGCTAACCACAAAACCCAAGAAAATCACACGATCCACATAAAAAGTACACTTTTTAAGATTAGCAAATAACAAGTGCTTTCTAAGAACTTCAAAAACTTGTCTTAGGTGTTCTACATGCTCTTCTAAAGTATTAGAAAAGACCAAGATATCATCGAAGTACACCACAACAAATTTTCCATGAAAATCCTTAAAAACATGATTCATTAATCTCATGAAAGTGCTAGGTGCATTAGTCAAGCCGAAAGGCATAACTAACCACTCATAAAGCCCATATTTGGTCTTAAAAGCAGTTTTCCATTCATCTCCTGGATTCATTCGAATCTGATGGTAACCACTTTTTAGATCAATTTTAGAAAAGATTTTGGATCCATGTAATTGATCCAACATGTCATCAAGACGAGGAATAGGGTGGCGATACTTTACCGTAATCTTGTTGATTGCTCTACAATCCACGCACATCCTCCAAGTTCCATCCTTTTTGGGTACCAATAGGACCGGAACAGAGCAAGGGCTCATGCTCTCTCTCACAAAGCCTTTCTCAAGCAACTCCTCAACTTGCCTTTGAAGTTCCTTTGTCTCTTCTGGATTACTCCTATAGGCTGGCCTATTTGGGATTTGTGATCCAGGTACAAAATCAATTTGATGCTCAATGCCACGTAAAGGTGGCAATCCACTAGGAATATCTTCTGGAAAGACATCTTCAAAATCCTGCAAAAGAGAAGAAATACTACTTGGCAAAGAAGAAGTTAGCAACTCAGAGTTAATCAAAGCCTCTTTGTAAGTAAGTAGTATTATGGGCAGCCCCTCTTTTCTTGCATTTAAACACTCTTTGGCTTTTATATAGAAACTCTCTCTTTTTCTTTCCTTAGCCTCTTTCCTCTCACCAAGACTGTCTATTTTTTTATTCGAACCCTCTTTTATCTCTTCTCTCAAATTGCTGCCCTCTCTCTCTTTCTTTTCTTTTTCCTCAAGCTCACTTTTTATCCCTCCCCTTGACTTTCCCATTGTTTCCTTTAATCTCTTCTGATCTTCAAACACTTGAGAAGGAGATAAAGGTGCAAGAGTAAATTTCCTGCCATTTAGTTCAAGCGAATATCTATTCTTTCTCCCATCATGAAAAACATTCCTGTCATACTGCCAAGGACGACCCGGTAATATATGACAAGCTTGCATAGGCACTATGTCACAAAGAATATCATCCTCATATCTACCAACGTTAAATGAAATCATACACTGTTTATTTACCTTTAGTTCACCACTATCATTTAACCATTGGAGTCTATAGGGAGTAGGGTGTTTCATGCATGCAAGTCCGAGTTTTTCCACAAAGTATGAACTAACCACATTAGCACAACTACCACTATCAATGATCATAGAGCAAGTTTTTCCTTTTATCCCACACCTAGTATGGAATATATTCTCTCTTTGTGCTTCACTATTGCTTCCTAAATTGATAGTCATAATCCTCCTAACTACCCCAACCATTCCATCATTAGGTAGTTCTAAATCACCTTCATCACTCATATCTCCCTCTTCATCTCCCTCACTCTTTTCACTCTCATATCCTCCATCTTCTTTTAGAATGATGTTCCTTCTACTTGGACATTCATGCATCATATGTCCCCTTCCTTTACATTTATGACACTTGAATAGAACTAGAAGGTGTAAAAGGTTTAGGGTTGAAGGTTTTACCTCCCTCTTTGTTCTCCGAGTTTACCTTTTCCCTTGTCTTCTTGAGGCCGAGAAAAATTCTTCATCTCATGATTTGGCCATGGTTTCTTAGGCATGGTGCTTGTTCGATATCTCCATGAGCCAGTTTGCTTTCTTTTATTTTGATTTTCTACCTTTATACACAAATCAACTAACTCATCTATTGTTACATATTGTTGTAATTCAACTACATCAGCTATTTCCTTATTTAAACCATTTAAAAACCTAGCCATTGTAGCCTCTTCTTCCTCCATACAATTAGCTTGGATCATAGCTATATCCATAGCCTTAAAGTAATCATCTACTGACATGGACCCTTGCTTCAATGTTTGAAGACGTAGTTGTAGCTCTCTTTGAAAGTGTGATGGTACGAATCTCTTCCTCATCACCCTTTTAGCCTCAGTCCAAGTAGCAATTGGTGCTTGTCCTTCTTGCAGTCGATCCCTATTAAGCTTTTTCCACCAAATAGAAGCATAATCAGAAAACTCAACAACAGCAAGTTTAACCTTCTTACCTTCAGAGTAGTTGTGACAGTCAAAGATTGCTTCAACCTTTCTCTCCCAATCAAGATACAAGTCCGGATCCCTTGTTCCCTTGAAAGATGGCATCTGCATCTTTATATTACTTATATTATCATCCTCTATCCTACCTCTTTGTCCCCTCCTATCTCCTCTCACCCTATCAAAATCAATATCATTAAAATCATCAATAAAGTTTGCTTGATTTACAATAGGAGCATGGGGTACATTTCTTCTAGCAGGTGGCCTAACATTATTATCCCTCCTAAGTTCAGCTATTGTATCATTTTGATCCGCAATGGTATCCCTCATTTCTTGGAGTTGGAGATTCAACCTTTCAAACTGTTGATGCATGGCTTGCAAGGTAAAATCATTCCTTGCTTTGATTTCAGCTTCTTGGAGAACCATTCGTTCATTATCACTACCTGTATGTGACATCTTTAAAAATTGTATCACACAAATTAGCTTCTTTTTTTTTCTCTCGAAATAACCTTTGAACAAGTACTTTATAGATTTATAGTTAAACCTAACTTGTATGTAGTTCTTAGTAGTAAAACTCAGATTTTTCTTTTGTTTTTTTGGGAACAATTAAAAGAAGAAAGAACCAAATCCTAGAACTTTTAGGCTCGGTTGAAATAAGACACGAACAAAAAGGAAAGAATATAAATGTGTAGAATACAGAGAGTAACAAAATCAAGGATCCCCTCTTCTTGTTTCCTTTGTTAATTTTTGGAAACACTTAGATACAAAATTTATATCCTGGAGAGCAAGCAATTGTATTTCTTCTTGTTTTAAATTGGATTTCGTTTTTTTTTTGTCTTTTTTTTTGTTTTTATCTGTTTTTTTTTGTTTTTTTCAAAATATCCCAAGAATTATCAAGAACGAAATCTTGATAGAACCGCTCTGAATACCACTTGATAACAACTAGGTCGGGAATCCAAACTAGAGTAAGAATTTGAGAAGTAAATGCGGAAGCAATAACAACAGGAATTGAACAACTAGAATTAAAGAGACGAAAATAAAGGATATGGGAAAGATTCAAGGAAAGAATTTCGAGAACTTTCAAGAACGCAAGTTCTATAGCCTTGACAAGATCAAAGTAACAACGTCTTGATTTATGAAAGAAATCAAACGCCTTTACTTAAAAGCAAATCAAAACAATAGATTCGGATCTTGACCACTTTACGAGTAACTTGAGACAACAATTAATACTAGTATTAATCGCCTTCTAAGAATACCACAAAGGAATCAAAGATATCACAAAAGAGAAGTAATCTTACTACCTTGAACTATGAACTAGTAAAGGTTGAAAGATAAATCTCAAAGCACAAGTAACAAAGGTTCAAAAGAACTCTCAAAGTATGATATACTCACTCAATAATAATGCTGTCTTATGAAGCAGAAGAACACACTATTTATAGGAGTACAAAGGCATAAAAATAACATTAAAAACTAGGTGGGGTGGTGGTAGTGGAAAACACAATTATTACAATGAGGTAGGTGGTTGCTAATGTCTAAGAAAAGTCTTTGGTAGGTGAGGGGCGGCCAAGACTCTTTGGGGCAGATTTGGGCCTTAAAACAACTTGTTTTGGGCCATTTGTTTGGACTCCAATTGGGCTGTTCATGTAACACCTCTTTCTGGACTCTTTTAAGCTCATTTTGAGCCCATTTGGTGACTCCATGGGCAGATTTGTGTAACCAAATCTTCCTCCTCTTGGACTTCAATTTGAGCAACCAAATAGTTGTAAAACTTCGACAACTCTTCTCCTTTGGGCATGAGCTCTTCCTCCGTAGTTAGAAGCTTCTTTATTTGCCATTGAAGTCCAGCAACCTTAGTTTGCAATTCCTTAGCTTGAGATCTTGTAAATGGCCTTCTTGGAGCTTCCAAAACTCTATCCTTATCAGTGATGCTATCATTCCCCTCTTCCTATTGTAAATCAAGCAAACTTTATTGATGATTTTAATGATATTGATTTTGATAGGGTGAGAGGAGATAGGAGGGGACAAAGAGGTAGGATAGAGGATGATAATATAAGTAATATAAAGATGCAGATGCCATCTTTCAAGGGAACAAGGGATCCGGACTTGTATCTTGATTGGGAGAGAAAGGTTGAAGCAATCTTTGACTGTCACAACTACTCTGAAGGTAAGAAGGTTAAACTTGCTGTTGTTGAGTTTTCTGATTATGCTTCTATTTGGTGGAAAAAGCTTAATAGGGATCGACTGCAAGAAGGACAAGCACCAATTGCTACTTGGACTGAGGCTAAAAGGGTGATGAGGAAGAGATTCGTACCATCACACTTTCAAAGAGAACTACAACTACGTCTTCAAACATTGAATCAAGTGTCCATGTTAGTAGATGATTACTTTAAGGCTATGGATATAGCTATGATCCAAGCTAATTGTATGGAGGAAGAAGAGGCTACAATGGCTAGGTTTTTAAATGGTTTAAATAAGGAAATAGCTGATGTAGTTGAATTACAACAATATGTAACAATAGATGAGTTAGTTGATTTGTGTATAAAGGTAGAAAATCAAAATAAAAGAAAGCAAACAAGCTCATGGAGATGTCGAACAAGCACCATGCCTAAGAAACCATGGCCAAATCATGAGATGAAGAATTTTTCTCGGCCTCAAGAAGACAAGGGAAAAGGTAAACTGGAGAACAAAGAGGGAGGTAAAACATTCAACCCTAAACCTTTTACACCTTCTAGTTCTATTGAGTGTCATAAATGTAAAGGAAGGGGACATATGATGCATGAATGTCCAAGTAGAAGAAATATCATTCTAAAAGAAGATGGAGGATATGAGAGTGAAAAGAGTGAGGGAGATGAAGAGGGAGATATGAGTGATGAAGGTGATTTAGAACTACCTAATGATGGAATGGTTGGGGTAGTTAGGAGGATTATGACTATCAATTTAGGAAGCAATAGTGAAGCACAAAGAGAGAATATATTCCATACTAGGTGTGGGATAAAAGGAAAAACTTGCTCTATGATCATTGATAGTGGTAGTTGTGCTAATGTGGTTAGTTCATACTTTGTGGAAAAGCTGGGACTTGCATGCATGAAACACCCTACTCCCTATAGACTCCAATGGTTAAATGATAGTGGTGAACTAAAGGTAAATAAACAGTGTATGATTTCATTTAACGTTGGTAGATATGAGGATGATATTCTTTGTGACATAGTGCCTATGCAAGCTTGTCATATATTACTGGGTCGTCCTTGGCAGTATGACAGGAATGTTTTTCATGATGGGAGAAAGAATAGATATTCGCTTGAACTAAATGGCAGGAAATTTACTCTTGCACCTTTATCTCCTTCTCAAGTGTTTGAAGATCAGAAGAGATTAAAGGAAACAATGGGAAAGTCAAGGGGAGGAATAAAAAGTGAGCTTGAGGAAAAAGAAAAGAAAGAGAGAGAGGGCAGCAATTTGAGAGAAGAGATAAAAGAGGGTTCGAATAAAAAAATCATATTCATTCGCGGTCAATTACTGATAACAACTAGGTCGGGAATCCAAACTAGAGTAAGAATTTGAGAAGTAAATGCGGAAGCAATAACAACAGAAATTGAACAACTAGAATTAAAGAGACGAAAATAAAGGATATGGGAAAGATTCAAGGAAAGAATTCCGAGAACTTTCAAGAACGCAAGTTCTATAGCCTTGACAATATCAAAGTAACAACGTCTTGATTTATGAAAGAAATCAAACGCCTTTACTTAAAAGCAAATCAAAACAATAGATTCGGATCTTGACCACTTTACGAGTAACTTGAGACAACAATTAATACTAGTATTAATCGCCTTCTAAGAATACCACAAAGGAATCAAAGATATCACAAAGAGAAGTAATCTTACTACCTTGAACTATGAACTAGTAAAGGTTGAAAGATAAATCTCAAAGCACAAGTAACAAAGGTTCAAAAGAACTCTCAAAGTATGATATACTCACTCAATAATAATCTGCCTTATGAAGCAGAAGAACACACTATTTATAGGAGTACAAAGGCATAAAAATAACATTAAAAACTAGGTGGGGTGGTGGTAGTGGAAAACACAATTATTACAATGAGGTAGGTGGTTGCTAAAGTCTAAGAAAAGTCTTTGGTAGGTGAGGGGCGGCCAAGACTCTTTGGGGCAGATTTGGGCCTTAAAACAACTTGTTTTGGGCCATTTGTTTGGACTCCAATTGGGCTGCTCTTGTAACACCTCTTTCTGGACTCTTTTAAGCTCATTTTGAGCCCATTTGGTGACTCCATGGGCAGATTTGTGTAACCAAATCTTCCTCCTCTTGGACTTCAATTTGAGCAACCAAATAGTTGTAAAACTTAGACAACTCTTCTCCTTTGGGCATGAGCTCTTCCTCCATAGTTAGAAGCTTCTTTATTTGCCATTGAAGTCCAGTAACCTTAGTTTGCAATTCCTTAGCTTGAGATCTTGTAAATGGCCTTCTTGGAGCTTCCAAAACTCTATCCTTATCGGTGATGCTATCATTCCCCTCTTCTTGAAAAGAATTCGTCCCCGAATTCGATCCTACGTCAAACAAAGATAAGTCAGCAACATTGAATGTAGCACTTACTTGAAACTCACCAGGAAGGTCCAACTTGTAAGCATTGTTTCCAATCCTTTCAAGGACTTGAAAGGGGCCATCTCCTCTAGGATGCAACTTTGACTTCCTTTTGGAAGGAAATCTCTCCTTTCTAAAGTGAACCCAAACTAAATCTCCAGGTTTAAAAATAACTTGTTTTCGACCCTTATTCTTTCTCAAGGCGGTTTGCTCATTTTTCTTCTCAATTGCAAGCCTTGTTTGCTCATGAATTTTTTTCATCATCTCAGCCTTCGTCCTACCATCAAGACTAGCAATATCATTAGTAGGTAATGGTAATAAATCAAGTGGAGTAGAGGGATTAAAGCCATAAACAACTTCAAAAGGAGACATACCTGTAGAAGAATGGATTGTTCTATTGTAAGCAAATTCAATCATAGGTAAGTGATCTTCCCATAAAGTTAATTTACCTTTCAAAACAGCCCTCAACATGTTTCCTAAGGTTCTATTAACTACTTCAGTTTGTCCATCAGTTTGTGGGTGACAAGAAGTGGAAAACAACAATTTAGTGCCTAACTTCCCCCAAAATACACGCCGAAGTGACTCAAAAACTTTGCATCCCTATCACTAACAATAGTTCTAGGTATACCATGCAATTTCACAATCTCTTTTACAAAAAGATTAGCAACATGTGAGGCATCATTAGTCTTTAAACAAGGAATAAAACGAGCCATCTTGGAGAACCTATCTACCACAACAAATATACTATCCTTACCATACCTTGTTCTAGGCAAACCTAACACAAAATCCATAGATATATCAATCCAAGGTGAAGTAGGAACAGGTAATGGCGTGTAAAGACCATGTGGTAACACTTTAGATTTAGCTTGTTTACATTCCAAACACTGTGTGCACATTCTTTCAACATCTTTTCTCATTCCAGGCCAAAAGAAATTTTCAGCAAGTATGTCTAATGTCTTTGGGACCCCAAAGTGTCCCATAAGCCCTCCACAATGTGCTTCCCTTACAAATACTTCACGTAAAGAGCAATTAGGGATACACAACTTATTTTCCTTAAAGAGAAACCCATCTTGTAGGTTAAACCTATCAAGAGGACCCAACTTACAATCTGCAAAAGTTTTGCCAAAATCAACATCATTAGCATAAAGTTCCTTGATTTGTTCAAAACCCATCAATTTAGAAGTGAGGGTAGAAACTAAGACATACCTCCTTGAAAGTGCATCAGCAACAACATTCTCTTTCCCTTGTTTGTAAGAAATTACATAAGGAAAAGTTTCAATAAATTCAACCCACTTAGCATGCCTTCTACTAAGCTTACCTTGACTTTTCAAGTATTTCAAGGATTCATGGTCAGTTTTAATGACAAACTCCCTTGGCCACAAGTAATGTTGCCATGTGGCTAAAGCCACTTACCAAAGCATAAAGCTCTTTGTCATAAGTTGAATAGTTCAATGTGGCTCCATTCAACTTCTCACTAAAGTAGGCAATAGGTTTAGAATCTTGCATCAAAACAGCACCTATTCCCTTGCCAGAAGCATCACATTCAATTTCAAAAGATTTAGAAAAAGCAGGCAATTGTAATAACGGAGCAGAACATAACTTTTCTTTCAACAAGTTAAAAGCATCATCTTGTTCTTTTCCCCATTTAAAAATCCTATCCTTTTTGATAACTTCAGTTAAAGGAGAAGCAATGGTGCTAAAGTCTCTCACAAACCTCCTATAAAAACTAGCAAGTCCATGAAAACTCCTAACTTCAGTTACACTCTTAGGTTTAGGCCATTCTTTAATTGCTTTGATTTTCTCTTCATCAACCTCAACACCCTTAGAGCTAACCACAAAACCCAAGAAAATCACACGATCCACATAAAAAGTACACTTTTTAAGATTAGCAAATAACAAGTGCTTTCTAAGAACTTCAAAAACTTGTCTTAGGTGTTCTACATGCTCTTCTAAAGTATTAGAAAAGACCAAGATATCATCGAAGTACACCACGACAAATTTTCCATGAAAATCCTTAAAAACATGATTCATTAATCTCATGAAAGTGCTAGGTGCATTAGTCAAGCCGAAAGGCATAACTAACCACTCATAAAGCCCATATTTGGTCTTAAAAGCAGTTTTCCATTCATCTCCTGGATTCATTCGAATCTGATGGTAACCACTTTTTAGATCAATTTTAGAAAAGATTTTGGATCCATGTAATTGATCCAACATGTCATCAAGACGAGGAATAGGGTGGCGATACTTTACCGTAATCTTGTTGATTGCTCTACAATCCACGCACATCCTCCAAGTTCCATCCTTTTTGGGTACCAATAGGACCGGAACAGAGCAAGGGCTCATGCTCTCTCTCACAAAGCCTTTCTCCAAGCAACTCCTCAACTTGCCTTTGAAGTTCCTTTGTCTCTTCTGGATTACTCCTATAGGCTGGCCTATTTGGGATTTGTGATCCAGGTACAAAATCAATTTGATGCTCAATGCCACGTAAAGGTGGCAATCCACTAGGAATATCTTCTGGAAAGACATCTTCAAAATCCTGCAAAAGAGAAGAAATACTACTTGGCAAAGAAGAAGTTAGCAACTCAGAGTTAATCAAAGCCTCTTTGTAAGTAAGTAGTATTATGGGCAGCCCCTCTTTTCTTGCATTTAAACACTCTTTGGCTTTTATATAGAAACTCTCTCTTTTTCTTTCCTTAGCCTCTTTCCTCTCACCAAGACTGTCTATTTTTTTATTCGAACCCTCTTTTATCTCTTCTCTCAAATTGCTGCCCTCTCTCTCTTTCTTTTCTTTTTCCTCAAGCTCACTTTTTATCCCTCCCCTTGACTTTCCCATTGTTTCCTTCAATCTCTTCTGATCTTCAAACACTTGAGAAGGAGATAAAGGTGCAAGAGTAAATTTCCTGCCATTTAGTTCAAGCGAATATCTATTCTTTCTCCCATCATGAAAAACATTCCTGTCATACTGCCAAGGACGACCCGGTAATATATGACAAGCTTGCATAGGCACTATGTCACAAAGAATATCATCCTCATATCTACCAACGTTAAATGAAATCATACACTGTTTATTTACCTTTAGTTCACCACTATCATTTAACCATTGGAGTCTATAGGGAGTAGGGTGTTTCATGCATGTAAGTCCCGGTTTTTCCACAAAGTATGAACTAACCACATTAGCACAACTACCACTATCAATGATCATAGAGCAAGTTTTTCCTTTTATCCCACACCTAGTATGGAATATATTCTCTCTTTGTGCTTCACTATTGCTTCCTAAATTGATAGTCATAATCCTCCTAACTACCCCAACCATTCCATCATTAGGTAGTTCTAAATCACCTTCATCACTCATATCTCCCTCTTCATCTCCCTCACTCTTTTCACTCTCATATCCTCCATCTTCTTTTAGAATGATGTTCCTTCTACTTGGACATTCATGCATCATATGTCCCCTTCCTTTACATTTATGACACTGAATAGAACTAGAAGGTGTAAAAGGTTTAGGGTTGAAGGTTTTACCTCCCTCTTTGTTCTCCGGTTTACCTTTTCCCTTGTCTTCTTGAGGCCGAGAGAAATTCTTCATCTCATGATATGGCCATGGTTTCTTAGGCATGGTGCTTTTTCGACATCTCCATGAGCCAGTTTGCTTTCTTTTATTTTGATTTTCTACCTTTATACACAAATCAACTAACTCATCTATTGTTACATATTGTTGTAATTCAACTACATCAGCTATTTCCTTATTTAAACCATTTAAAAACCTAGCCATTGTAGCCTCTTCTTCCTCCATACAATTAGCTTGGATCATAGCTATATCCATAGCCTTAAAGTAATCATCTACTGACATGGACCATTGCTTCAATGTTTGAAGACGTAGTTGTAGCTCTCTTTGAAAGTGTGATGGTACGAATCTCTTCCTCATCACCCTTTTAGCCTCAGTCCAAGTAGCAATTGGTGCTTGTCCTTCTTGCAATCGATCCCTATTAAGCTTTTTCCACCAAATAGAAGCATAATCAGAAAACTCAACAACAGCAAGTTTAACCTTCTTACCGTCAGAGTAGTTGTGACAGTCAAAGATTGCTTCAACCTTTCTCTCCCAATCAAGATACAAGTCCGGATCCCTTGTTCCCTTGAAAGATGGCATCTGCATCTTTATATTACTTATATTATCATCCTCTATCCTACCTCTTTGTCCCCTCCTATCTCCTCTCACCCTATCAAAATCAATATCATTAAAATCATCAATAAAGTTTGCTTGATTTACAATAGGAGCATGGGGTACATTTCTTCTAGCAGGTGGCCTAACATTATTATCCCTCCTAAGTTCGGCTATTGTATCATTTTGATCCGCAATGGTATCCCTCATTTCTTGGAGTTGGAGATTCAGCCTTTCAAACTGTTGATGCATGGCTTGCAAGGTAAAATCATTCCTTGCTTTGATTTCAGCTTCTTGGAGAACCATTCGTTCATTATCACTACCTGTATGTGACATCTTTAAAAATTGTATCACACAAATTAGCTTCTTTTTTTTTCTCTCGAAATAACCTTTGAACAAGTACTTTATAGATTTATAGTTAAACCTAACTTGTATGTAGTTCTTAGTAGTAAAACTCAGATTTTTCTTTTGTTTTTTTTGGGAACAATTAAAAGAAGAAAGAACCAAATCCTAGAACTTTTAGGCTCGGTTGAAATAAGACACGAACAAAAAGGAAAGAATATAAATGTGTAGAATACAGAGAGTAACAAAATCAAGGATCCCTCTTCTTGTTTCCTTTGTTAATTTTTGGAAACACTTAGATACAAAAGATATATCCTGGAGAGCAAGCAATTGTATTTCTTCTTGTTTTAAATTGGATTTCGTTTTTTTTTGTTTTTTTTTGTTTTTTTTTTTTTTTTTTTGTTTTCTTTATCCCAAGAATTATCAAGAACGAAATCTTGATAGAACCGCTCCGATACCACTTGATAACAACTAGGTCGGGAATCCAAACTAGAGTAAGAATTTGAGAAGTAAATGCGGAAGCAATAACAACGGGAATTGAACAACTAGAATTAAAGAGACGAAAATAAAGGATATGGGAAAGATTCAAGGAAAGAATTCCAAGAACTTTCAAGAACGCAAGTTCTATAGCCTTGACAAGATCAAAGTAACAACGTCTTGATTTATGAAAGAAATCAAACGCCTTTACTTAAAAGCAAATCAAAACAATAGATTCGGATCTTGACCACTTTACGAGTAACTTGAGACAACAATTAATACTAGTATTAATCGCCTTCTAAGAATACCACAAAGGAATCAAAGATATCACAAAAGAGAAGTAATCTTACTACCTTGAACTATGAACTAGTAAAGGTTGAAAGATAAATCTCAAAGCACAAGTAACAAAGGTTCAAAAGAACTCTCAAAATATGATATACTCACTCAATAATAATGTGTCTTATGAAGGAGAAGAACACACTATTTATAGGAGTACAAAGGCATAAAAATAACATTAAAAACTAGGTGGGGTGGTGGTAGTGGAAAACACAATTATTACAATGAGGTAGGTGGTTGCTAAAGTCTAAGAAAAGTCTTTGGTAGGTGAGGGGCGGCCAAGACTCTTTGGGGCAGATTTGGGCCTTAAAACAACTTGTTTTGGGCCATTTGTTTGGACTCCAATTGGGCTGTTCTTGTAACACCTCTTTCTGGACTCTTTTAAGCTCATTTTGAGCCTATTTGGTGACTCCATGGGCAGATTTGTGTAACCAAATCTTCCTCCTCTTGGACTTCAATTTGAGCAACCAAATAGTTGTAAAACTTAGACAACTCTTCTCCTTTGGGCATGAGCTCTTCCTCCATAGTTAGAAACTTCTTTATTTGCCATTGAAGTCCAGCAACCTTAGTTTGCAATTCCTTAGCTTGAGATCTTGTAAATGGCCTTCTTGGAGCTTCCAAAACTCTATCCTTATCAGTGATGCTATCAGTTATGACTACAAGAGTTTCTATATAAAAGCCAAAGAGTGTTTAAATGCAAGAAAAGAGGGGCTGCCCATAATACTACTTACTTACAAAGAGGCTTTGATTAACTCTGAGTTACTAACTTCTTCTTTGCCAAGTAGTATTTCTTCTCTTTTGCAGGATTTTGAAGATGTCTTTCCAGAAGATATTCCTAGTGGATTGCCACCTTTACGTGGCATTGAACATCAAATTGATTTTGTACCTGGATCACAAATCCCAAATAGGCCAGCCTATAGGAGTAATCTAGAAGAGACAAAGGAACTTCAAAGGCAAGTTGAGGAGTTGCTTGAGAAAGGCTTTGTGAGAGAGAGCATGAGCCCTTGCTCTGTTCCGGTCCTATTGGTACCCAAAAAGGATGGAACTTGGAGGATGTGCGTGGATTGTAGAGCAATCGACAAGATTACGGTAAAGTATCGCCACCCTATTCCTCGTCTTGATGACATGTTGGATCAATTACATGGATCCAAAATCTTTTCTAAAATTGATCTAAAAAGTGGTTACCATCAGATTCGAATGAATCCGGGAGATGAATGGAAAACTGCTTTTAAGACCAAATATGGGCTTTATGAGTGGTTAGTTATGCCTTTCGGCTTGACTAATGCACCTAGCACTTTCATGAGATTAATGAATCATGTTTTTAAGGATTTTCATGGAAAATTTGTTGTGGTGTACTTCGATGATATCTTGGTCTTTTCTAATACTTTAGAAGAGCATGTAGAACACCTAAGACAAGTTTTTGAAGTTCTTAGAAAGCACTTGTTATTTGCTAATCTTAAAAAGTGTACTTTTTATGTGGATCGTGTGATTTTCTTGGGTTTTGTGGTTAGCTCTAAGGGTGTTGAGGTTGATGAAGAGAAAATCAAAGCAATTAAAGAATGGCCTAAACCTAAGAGTGTAGCTGAAGTTAGGAGTTTTCATGGACTTGCTAGTTTTTATAGGAGGTTTGTGAGAGACTTTAGCACCATTGCTTCTCCTTTAACTGAAGTTATCAAAAAGGATAGGATTTTTAAATGGGGAAAAGAACAAGATGATGCTTTTAACTTGTTGAAAGAAAAGTTATGTTCTGCTCCGTTAGTATAAGAATGAAATCATATTCATTCACGGTCAATTACTAAATAACAACCACGAAATATAAATGGAAGATCGTATTACTACAATCGTATTAGTCAAATGGACTTATGTGGTTGTCGTAGGCCGATGTGTCCTAGTATATCAATTACTGAATAACAACCACGATATATAAACGGAAGATCCTATAACTAGAATTGTTTTAGTCAAATGGACTTATGTGGTTGTCGTAGGCTGATGCGTCCTAGTATATGAATGAAATAATATTCATTCACGGTCAATTACTAAATAACAACCACGATATATAAACGGAAGGTCCTATTACTACAATCGTATTAGTCAAATGGACTTATGTGGTTGTCGTAGGCCGATGCATCCTAGTATATGAATGAAATAATATTCATAGATGGTCAATTACTAAATAACAACCATGATATATAAACGGAAAGTCCTATTACTACAATCGTATTAGTCAAATGGACTTATGTGGTTGTCGTAGGCCGATGCGTCCTACTACAATCGTATTACATTACTCCCAATCTGTCATGACTACAATCGTATAAGTCGAATGGACTTATGTGGTCGTCGTTGGCCGATGCGTCCTAGTATATGAATGAAATCATATTCATTCACGGTCAATTACTAAATAACAACCACGATATATAAACGGAAGGTGACTACAATCGTATTAGTAAAATGGACTTATGTGGTTGTCGTAGGCCGATGCGTCCTACTACAATCGTATTACATTACTCCCAATCTGTTATGACAACAATAGTACTAGTCAAATGGACTTATGTGGTTGTCGTAGGCCGATGCGTCCTAGTATATGAATGAAATCATATTCATTCACGGTCAATTACTAAATAACAACAACGATATATAAACGGAAAGTCCTATATTACATCGCATTAGTCAAATGGACTTATGTGGTTGTCGTAGGCCGATGCATCCTACTACAATCGTATTACATTACTCCCAATCTGTTATGACTACAATCGTATTAGTCAAATGGACTTATGTGGTTGTCGTAGGCCGATACGTCCTACTACAATCGTATTACATTACTCCCAATCTGTTATGACTACAATCGTATTAGTCCAATGGACATATGTGATTGTCGTAGGCCGATGCGTCCTAGTATATGAATGAAATAATATTCATAGATAGTCAATTTCTAAATAACAACCATGATATATAAACGGAAGTTCCTATGACTACAATCGTATTACATTACTCCCAATCTGTTATGACTACAATCGTATTAGTCAAATGGACTTATGTGGTTGTCGTAGGCCGATGTGTCCTACTACAATCATATTACTTTGCTCCCAATATGTTATGACTACAATCCTATTAGTCAAATGGACTTATGTGGTTGTCGTAGGCCGACGCGTACTAGTATATAAATGAAATCATATGCATTCACTGTCAATTACTAAATAACAACCACGATATATAAACGGAAGGTCCTATGACTACAATTGTATTAGTCAAATTTACTTATGTGGTTGTCGTAGGCCGATGCGTCCTACTACAATCCTATTACATTAATCCCAATCTGTTATGACTACAAAAGTATTAGTCAAATGGACTTATGTGGTTGTCGTAGGCCGATGCGTCCTAGTATATGAATGAAATCATATTCATTCACGGTCAATTACTAAATAACAACCTCGATATATAAATAGCAGGTCTTATGACTACAATCGTATTAGTCAAATGGACTTATGTGGTTGTCGTAGGCTGATGCGTCCTACTACAATCGTATTACATTACTCCCAATCTATCATGACTACAATCGTATCAGTCAAATGGACTTATGTGGTTGTCGTAGGCTGATGTGTCCTAGTATATGAAAGAAATCATATTCAATCACGGTCAATTACTAAATAACAACCATGATATATAAACGGAAGGTCCTATGACTACAATCGTATTAGTCAAATGGACTTATGTGGTTGTCGTAGGCCGATGCGTCCTAGTATAGTAATGAAATTATATTCATTCACGGTCAATTACTAAATAACAACCACAAAATATAAACGGAAGGTCCTATTACTACAATCGTATTAGTCAAATGGATTTATGTGATTGTCGTAGGCCGATGCGTCCTAGTATATGAATGAAATCATATTCATTTACGGTCAATTACTAAATAACAACCACGATATATAAACGGAAGGTCCTATTACTAGAATCGTTTTAGTCAAATGGACTTATGTTGTTGTCGTAGGCTGATGCGTCCTAGTATATGAATTAAATAATATTCATTCACGGTCAATTACTAAATAACAACCATGATATATAAACGGAAGGTCCTATTACTACAATCGTATTAGTCAAATGGACTTATGTGGTTGTCGTAGGCCGATGCATCCTAGTATATGAATAAAATAATATTCACAGATGGTCAATTACTAAATAACGACCATGATATATAAACGGAAGGTCCTATTACTACAATCGTATTCGTCAAATGGATTTATTTGGTTGTCGTAGGCCGATGCGTCCTACTACTATCGTATTAGTCAAATGGACTTATGTGGTTGTCGTAGGCCGATGCGTCCTAGTATATGAATGAAATCATATGCATTCACGGTCAATTACTAAATAACAATCACGATATATAAACAGAAGGTCATATGACTACAATCTTATTAGTCAAATGGACTTATGTGGTTGTCGTAGGCCGATGCTTCCTACTACAATCGTATTACATTACTCCCAATTTGTTATGACTACAATCGTATTAGTCAAATGGACTTATGTGGTTGTCGTAGGCCGATGCGTCTTACTACAATCGTATTACATTACTCCCAATCTGTTATGACTACAATTGTATATGAATGAAATCATATTCATTCACTGAAATCATATTCATTCACAGTCAAGTACTAAATAACAACCACGATATATAAACGGAAGGTCCTATTACTACAATCGTACTAGTCAAATGGACTTATTTTGGTGGTCGTAGGCCGATGTGTCCTACTACAATCGTATTACATTACTCACAATCTGTTATGACTACAATCGTATTAGTCAAATGGACTTATGTGATTTTTGTAGGCCGATGCTTCCTAGTATGAACGTATGACATTACTCCCAATACGATATATAAACGGAAGGTCCTATGACTACAATCGTATTGCATTACTCCCAATCTGTTATGACTACAATCGTATTGGTAAAATGGACTTATGTGGTTGTCGTAGGCCGATGCGTCCTAGTGTATGAATGAGATCATATTCATTCACGATCAATTACTAAATAACAGTCACGATATATAAACGCAAGTTCCTATGACAGCAATCGTATTAGTCCAATGGACTTATGTGGTTGTTGTAGGCCGATGCGTCCTAGTATATGAATGAAATATTATTCATAGATGGTCAATTACTAAATAACAACCACGATATATAAACAGAAGATCCTATTACTTCAATCATATTAGTCAAATGGACTTATGTGGTTGTGATAGGCCGATGCGTCCTGCTACAATCGTATTACATTACACCCAATCTATTATGACTACAATCGTATTAGTCAAATGGACTTATGTGGTTGTCGTAAGCCGATGCGTCATAGTATATGAATGAAATAAAATTCATAGACGGTCAATTACTAAATAACAACCATGATATAAAAACGGAAGGTCTTATTACTACAATCGTATTAGTCAAATGGACTTATGTGGTTGTCGTAGGCCGATGCGTCTTAGTATAGGAATGAAATCATATTCATTCACGGTCAATTACTAAATAACAACCACGAAATATAAATGGAAGATCCTATTACTACAATCGTATTAGTCAAATGGACTTATGTGGTTGTCGTAGGCCGATGTGTCCTAGTATATGAATGAAATCATATTCATTTACGGTCAATTACTAAATAACGACCACGATATATAAACGGAAGGTTCTATTACTAGAATTGTTTTAGTCAAATGGACTTATGTGGTTGTCGTAGGCTGATGCGTCCTAGTATATGAATGAAATAATATTCATTCACGGTCAATTACTAAAGAACAACCACGATATATAAACGGAAGGTCCTATTACTACAATCGTATTAGTCAAATGGACTTATGTGGTTGTCGTAGGCCGATGCATCCTAGTATATGAATGAAATAATATTCATAGATGGTCAATTACTAAATAACAACCATGATATATAAACGGAAGGTCCTATTACTACAATCGTATTAGTCAAATGGACTTATGTGGTTGTCGTAGGCCGATGCGTCCTACTACAATCGTATTACATTACTCCAAATCTGTTATGACTACAATAGTCCATTTACAAGATCTCAAGCTAAGGAATTGCAAACTAAGGTTGCTGGACTTCAATGGCAAATAAAGAAGTTTCTAACTATGGAGGAAGAGCTCATGCCCAAAGGAGAAGAGTTGTCTAAGTTTTACAACTATTTGGTTGCTCAAATTGAAGTCCAAGAGGAGGAAGATTTGGTTACACAAATCTGCCCATGGAGTCACCAAATGGGCTCAAAATGAGCTTAAAAGAGTCCAGAAAGAGGTGTTACATGAACAGCCCAATTGGAGTCCAAACAAATGGCCCAAAACAAGTTGTTTTAAGGCCCAAATCTGCCCCAAAGAGTCTTGGCCGCCCCTCACCTACCAAAGACTTTTCTTAGACATTAGCAACCACCTACCTCATTGTAATAATTGTGTTTTCCACTACCACCACTCCACCTAGTTTTTAATGTTATTTTTATGCCTTTGTACTCCTATAAATAGTGTGTTCTTCTGCTTCATAAGGCAGATTATTATTGAGTGAGTATATCATACTTTGAGAGTTCTTTTGAACCTTTGTTACTTGTGCTTTGAGATTTATCTTTCAACCTTTACTAGTTCATAGTTCAAGGTAGTAAGATTACTTCTCTTTGTGATATCTTTGATTCCTTTGTGGTATTCTTAGAAGGCGATTAATACTAGTATTAATTGTTGTCTCAAGTTACTCGTAAAGTGGTCAAGATCCGAATCTATTGTTTTGATTTGCTTTTAAGTAAAGGCGTTTGATTTCTTTCATAAATCAAGACGTTGTTACTTTGATCTTGTCGAGGCTATAGAACTTGCGTTCTTGAAAGTTCTCGGAATTCTTTCCTTGAATCTTTCCCATATCCTTTATTTTCGTCTCTTTAATTCTAGTTGTTCAATTCCTGTTGTTATTGCTTCCGCATTTACTTCTCAAATTCTTACTCTAGTTTGGATTCCCGACCTAGTTGTTATCAAGTGGTATCAGAGCGGTTCTATCAAGATTTCGTTCTTGATAATTCTTGGGATATTTTGAAAACAAAAAAAAAAAAAAAAAAAAAACAAAAAAAAACCAAAAAAAAAAACGAAATCCAATTTAAAACAAGAAGAAATACAATTGCTTGCTCTCCAGGATATAACTTTTGTATCTAAGTGTTTCCAAAAATTAACAAAGGAAACAAGAAGAGGGGATCCTTGATTTTGTTACTCTCTGTATTCTACACATTTATATTCTTTCCTTTTTGTTCGTGTCTTATTTCAACCGAGCCTAAAAGTTCTAGGATTTGGTTCTTTCTTCTTTTAATTGTTCCCAAAAAAACAAAAGAAAAATCTGAGTTTTACTACTAAGAACTACATACAAGTTAGGTTTAACTATAAATCTATAAAGTACTTGTTCAAAGGTTATTTCGAGAGAAAAAAAAAGAAGCTAATTTGTGTGATACAATTTTTAAAGATGTCACATACAGGTAGTGATAATGAACGAATGGTTCTCCAAGAAGCTGAAATCAAAGCAAGGAATGATTTTACCTTGCAAGCCATGCATCAACGCAGTTTGAAAGGCTGAATCTCCAACTCCAAGAAATGAGGGATACCATTGCGGATCAAAATGATACAATAGCTGAACTTAGGAGGGATAATAATGTTAGGCCACCTGCTAGAAGAAATGTACCCCATGCTCCTATTGTAAATCAAGCAAACTTTATTGATGATTTTAATGATATTGATTTTGATAGGGTGAGAGGAGATAGGAGGGGACAAAGAGGTAGGATAGAGGATGATAATATAAGTAATATAAAGATGCGGATGCCATCTTTCAAGGGAACAAGGGATCCAGACTTGTATCTTGATTGGGAGAGAAAGGTTGAAGCAATCTTTGACTGTCACAACTACTCTGAAGGTAAGAAGGTTAAACTTGTTGTTGTTGAGTTTTCTGATTATGCTTCTATTTGGTGGAAAAAGCTTAATAGGGATCGACTGCAAGAAGGAGAAGCACCAATTGCTACTTGGACCGAGGCTAAAAGGGTGATGAGGAAGAGATTCGTACCATCACACTTTCAAAGAGAGCTACAACTACGTCTTCAAACATTGAAGCAAGGGTCCATGTCAGTAGATGATTACTTTAAGGCTATGGATATAGCTATGATCCAAGCTAATTGTATGGAGGAAGAAGAGGCTACAATGGCTAGGTTTTTAAATGGTTTAAATAAGGAAATAGCTGATGTAGTTGAATTACAACAATATGTAACAATAGATGAGTTAGTTGATTTGTGTATAAAGGTAGAAAATCAAAATAAAAGAAAGCAAACTGGCTCATGGAGATGTCGAACAAGCACCATGCCTAAGAAACCATGGCCAAATCATGAGATGAAGAATTTTTCTCGGCCTCAAGAAGACAAGGGAAAAGGTAAAACTGGAGAACAAAGAGGGAGGTAAAACCGTCAACCCTAAACCTTTTACACCTTCTAGTTCTATTCGGTGTCATAAATGTAAAGGAAGGGGACATATGATGCATGAATGTCCAAGTAGAAGGAACATCATTCTAAAAGAAGATGGAGGATATGAGAGTGAAAAGAGTGAGGGAGATGAAGAGGGAGATATGAGTGATGAAGGTGATTTAGAACTACCTAATGATGGAATGGTTGGGGTAGTTAGGAGGATTATGACTATCAATTTAGGAAGCAATAGTGAAGCACAAAGAGAGAATATATTCCATACTAGGTGTGGGATAAAAGGAAAAACTTGCTCTATGATCATTGATAGTGGTAGTTGTGCTAATGTGGTTAGTTCATACTTTGTGGAAAAGCTGGGACTTGCATGCATGAAACACCCTACTCCCTATAGACTCCAATGGTTAAATGATAGTGGTGAACTAAAGGTAAATAAACAGTGTATGATTTCATTTAACGTTGGTAGATATGAGGATGATGTTCTTTGTGACATAGTGCCTATGCAAGCTTGTCATATATTACTGGGTCGTCCTTGGCAGTATGACGGGAATGTTTTTCATGATGGGAGAAAGAATAGATATTCGCTTGAACTAAATGGCAGGAAATTTACTCTTGCACCTTTATCTCCTTCTCAAGTGTTTGAAGATCAGAAGAGATTAAAGGAAACAATGGGAAAGTCAAGGGGAGGGATAAAAAGTGAGCTTGAGGAAAAAGAAAAGAAAGAGAGAGAGGGCAGCAATTTGAGAGAAGAGATAAAAGAGGGTTCGAATAAAAAAATAGACAGTCTTGGTGAGAGGAAAGAGGCTAAGGAAAGAAAAGAGAGAGTTTCTATATAAAAGCCAAAGAGTGTTTAAATGCAAGAAAAGAGGGGCTGCCCATAATACTACTTACTTACAAAGAGGCTTTGATTAACTGTGAGTTGCTAACTTCTTCTTTGCCAAGTAGTATTTCTTCTCTTTTGCAGGATTTTGAAGATGTCTTTCCAGAAGATATTCCTAGTGGATTGCCACCTTTACGTGGCATTGAGCATCAAATTGATTTTGTACCTGGATCACAAATCCCAAATAGGCCAGCCTATAGGAGTAATCCAGAAGAGACAAAGGAACTTCAAAGGCAAGTTGAGGAGTTGCTTGAGAAAGGCTTTGTGAGAGAGAGCATGAGCCCTTGCTCTGTTCCGGTCCTATTGGTACCCAAAAAGGATGGAACTTGGAGGATGTGCGTGGATTGTAGAGCAATCAACAAGATTACGGTAAAGTATCGCCACCCTATTCCTCGTCTTGATGACATGTTGGATCAATTACATGGATCCAAAATCTTTTCTAAAATTGATCTAAAAAGTGGTTACCATCAGATTCGAATGAATCCAGGAGATGAATGGAAAATTGCTTTTAAGACCAAATATGGGCTTTATGAGTGGTTAGTTATGCCTTTCGGCTTGACTAATGCACCTAGCACTTTCATGAGATTAATGAATCATGTTTTTAAGGATTTTCATGGAAAATTTGTTGTGGTGTACTTCGATGATATCTTGGTCTTTTCTAATACTTTAGAAGAGCATGTAGAACACCTAAGACAAGTTTTTGAAGTTCTTAGAAAGCACTTGTTATTTGCTAATCTTAAAAAGTGTACTTTTTATGTGGATCGTGTGATTTTCTTGGGTTTTGTGGTTAGCTCTAAGGGTGTTGAGGTTGATGAAGAGAAAATCAAAGCAATTAAAGAATGGCCTAAACCTAAGAGTGTAACTGAAGTTAGGAGTTTTCATGGACTTGCTAGTTTTTATAGGAGGTTTGTGAGAGACTTTAGCACCATTGCTTCTCCTTTAACTGAAGTTATCAAAAAGGATAGGATTTTTAAATGGGGAAAAGAACAAGATGATGCTTTTAACTTGTTGAAAGAAAAGTTATGTTCTGCTCCGTTATTACAATTGCCTGATTTTTCTAAATCTTTTGAAATTGAATGTGATGCTTATGGCAAGGGAATAGGTGTTGTTTTGATGCAAGATTCTAAACCTATTGCCTACTTTAGTGAGAAGTTGAATGGAGCCACATTGAACTATTCAACTTATGACAAAGAGCTTTATGCTTTGGTAAGGGCTTTAGCCACATGGCAACATTACTTGTGGCCAAGGAGTTTGTCATTAAAACTGACCATGAATCCTTGAAATACTTGAAAAGTCAAGGTAAGCTTAGTAGAAGGCATGCTAAGTGGGTTGAATTTATTGAAACTTTTCCTTATGTAATTTCTTACAAACAAGGGAAAGAGAATGTTGTTGCTGATGCACTTTCAAGGAGGTATGTCTTAGTTTCTACCCTCACTTCTAAATTGATGGGTTTTGATCAAATCAAGGAACTTTATGCTAATGATGTTGATTTTGGCAAAACTTTTGCAGATTGTAAGTTGGGTCCTCTTGATAGGTTTAACCTACAAGATGGGTTTCTCTTTAAGGAAAATAAGTTGTGTATCCCTAATTGCTCTTTACGTGAAGTATTTGTAAGGGAAGCACATTGTGGAGGGCTTATGGGACACTTTGGGGTCCCAAAGACATTAGACATACTTGCTGAAAATTTCTTTTGGCCTGGAATGAGAAAAGATGTTGAAAGAATGTGCACACGAGTGTTTGGAATGTAAACAAGCTAAATCTAAAGTGTTACCACATGGTCTTTACACGCCATTACCTGTTCCTACTTCACCTTGGATTGATATATCTATGGATTTTGTGTTAGGTTTGCCTAGAACAAGGTATGGTAAGGATAGTATATTTGTTGTGGTAGATAGGTTCTCCAAGATGGCTCGTTTTATTCCTTGTTTAAAGACTAATGATGCCTCACATGTTGCTAATCTTTTTGTAAAAGAGATTGTGAAATTGCATGGTATACCTAGAACTATTGTTAGTGATAGGGATGCAAAGTTTTTGAGTCACTTCTGGCGTGTATTTTGGGGGAAGTTAGGCACTAAATTGTTGTTTTCCACTTCTTGTCACCCACAAACTGATGGACAAACCGAAGTAGTTAATAGAACCTTAGGAAACATGTTGAGGGCTGTTTTGAAAGGTAAATTAACTTTATGGGAAGATCACTTACCTATGATTGAATTTGCTTACAATAGAACAATCCATTCTTCTACAGGTATGTCTCCTTTTGAAGTTGTTTATGGCTTTAATCCCTCTACTCCACTTGATTTATTACCATTACCTACTAATGATATTGCTAGTCTTGATGGTAGGACGAAGGCTGAGATGATGAAAAAAATTCATGAGCAAACAAGGCTTGCAATTGAGAAGAAAAATGAGCAAACCGCCTTGAGAAAGAATAAGGGTCGAAAACAAGTTATTTTTAAACCTGGAGATTTAGTTTGGGTTCACTTTAGAAAGGAGAGATTTCCTTCCAAAAGGAAGTCAAAGTTGCATCCTAGAGGAGATGGCCCCTTTCAAGTCCTTGAAAGGATTGGAAACAATGCTTACAAGTTGGACCTTCCTGGTGAGTTTCAAGTAAGTGCTACATTCAATGTTGCTGACTTATCTTTGTTTGACGTAGGATCGAATTCGGGGACGAATTCTTTTCAAGAAGAGGGGAATGATAGCATCACTGATAAGGATAGAGTTTTGGAAGCTCCAAGAAGGCCATTTACAAGATCTCAAGCTATGGAATTGCAAACTAAGGTTGCTGGACTTCAATGGCAAATAAAGAAGCTTCTAACTATGGAGGAAGAGCTCATGCCCAAAGGAGAAGAGTTGTCTAAGTTTTACAACTATTTGGTTGCTCAAATTGAAGTCCAAGAGGAGGAAGATTTGGTTACACAAATCTGCCCATGGAGTCACCAAATGGGCTCAAAATGAGCTTAAAAGAGTCCAGAAAGAGGTGTTACATGAACAGCCCAATTGGAGTCCAAACAAATGGCCCAAAACAAGGTTGTTTTAAGGCCCAAATCTGCCCCAAAGAGTCTTGGCCGCCCCTCACCTACCAAAGACTTTTCTTAGACATTAGCAACCACCTACCTCATTGTAATAATTGTGTTTTCCACTACCACCACCCCACCTAGTTTTTAATGTTATTTTTATGCCTTTGTACTCCTATAAATAGTGTGTTCTTCTGCTTCATAAGGAGATTATTATTGAGTGAGTATATCAAACTTTGAGAGTTCTTTTGAACCTTTGCTACTTGTGCTTTGAGATTTATCTTTCAACCTTTACTAGTTCATAGTTCAAGGTAGTAAGATTACTTCTCTTTGTGATATCTTTGATTCCTTTGTGGTATTCTTAGAAGGCGATTAATACTAGTATTAATTGTTGTCTCAAGTTACTCGTAAAGTGGTCAAGATCCGAATCTATTGTTTTGATTTGCTTTTAAGTAAAGGCGTTTGATTTCTTTCATAAATCAAGACGTTGTTACTTTCATCTTGTCAAGGCTATAGAACTTGCGTTCTTGAAAGTTCTCGGAATTCTTTCCTTGAATCTTTCCCATATCCTTTATTTTCGTCTCTTTAATTCTAGTTGTTCAATTCTCCTGTTGTTATTGCTTCCGCATTTACTTCTCAAATTCTTACTCTAGTTTGGATTCCCGACCTAGTTGTTATCATTACATTACTCCAAATCTGTTATGACTACAATCGTATTAGTCAAATGGACTTATGTGATTGTCGTAGCCCGATACGTCCTAGTATATGAATGAAATCATATTCATAGATGGTCAATTCCTAAATAACAACCACGATATATAAACGGAAGTTCCTATGACTACAATTGAATTAGTCAAATGGACTTATGTGGTTGTTGTAGGCCAATGCATCGTACTACAATTGTATTACATTATTCCCAATCTGTTATGACTACAATCGTATTAGTCAAATGGACTTATGCGATTGTCGTAGGCCGATGCGTCCCAGTATATGAATGAAATAATATTCATAGATATTGAATTACTAAATAACAACCACTATATAAACGGAAGTTCCTATGACTACAATCGTATTACATTACTCCCAATCTGTTATGACTACAATCGTATTAGCCAAATGGACTTATATGGTTGCCGTAGGCCGATGCGTCCTACTACAATCGTATTACATTACTCCCAATCTGTTATGGCTACAATCGTATTAGTCAAATGGACTTATGTGGCTGTCGTAGGCCGATGTGATAACAACTAGGTCGGGAATCCAAACTAGAGTAAGAATTTGAGAAGTAAATGCGGAAGCAATAACAACAAGAATTGAACAACTAGAATTAAAGAGACGAAAATAAAGGATATGGGAAAGATTCAAGGAAAGAATTCCGAGAACTTTCAAGAACGCAAGTTCTATAGCCTTGACAAGATCAAAGTAACAACGTCTTGATTTATGAAAGAAATCAAACGCCTTTACTTAAAAGCAAATCAAAACAATAGATTCGGATCTTGACCACTTTACGAGTAACTTGAGACAACAATTAATACTAGTATTAATCGCCTTCTAAGAATACCATAAAGGAATCAAAGATATCACAAAAGAGAAGTAATCTTACTACCTTGAACTATGAACTAGTAAAGGTTGAAAGATAAATCTCAAAGCACAAGTAACAAAGGTTCAAAAGAACTCTCAAAGTATGATATACTCACTCAATAATAATCTGTCTTATGAAGGAGAAGAACACCCTATTTATAGGAGTACAAAGGCATAAAAATAACATTAAAAACTAGGTGGGGTGGTTCTTGTGGAAAACACAAGTATTACAATGAGATAGGTGGTTGCTAAAGTCTAAGAAAACTCTTTAGTTAGGTGAGGGGCGGCCAAGACCCTTTGGGGCAGATTTGGGCCTTAAAACTACTTGGCAAAGAAGAAGTTAGCAACTCAGAGTTAATCAAAGCCTCTTCCTAGAAAGCTCAATTCTATTCAAGTACACGGATGAAGAGTTGCAATCTCAAAGAGGACCTTTACCAAGATGTCAAGCTAAAGAATTTCAAAGCACGATCATTGGACTTCAAGTGCACATAGAGAGTCCTTTAATTGGCGAGAAAGAGCTCCAGCCCGGAGGAGAAGAATTGTTGAAGTTTTACAATTATTTGATAGATCAAATTGAAGTCCAAGAAGAGGAAGATATGGTCACCCAAATCAGCCCTTGGAGTACACCAAAATGGCTCAAAATGAGCTTAAAAGAAGTCCTAAAGGAGGTACTACAAAAGGAGCCCAATTGGATTCTAAACAAATGGCCCAAACTAGTTGTTTTAAGGCCCAAATCTGCCCCGAAGGGTCTTGGCCGCCCCTCACCTAACCAAAGACTTTTCTTAGACTTTAGCAACCACCTACCTCATTGTAATAATTATGTTTTCCACTAGAACCACCCCAACTAGTTTTTAATGTTATTTTTATGCCTTTGTACTCCTATAAATATGGTGTTCTTCTCCTTCAAAAGGAGATTATTATTGAGTGAGTATATCATACTTTGAGAGTTCTTTTGAACCTTTGTTACTTGTGCTTTGAGATTTATCTTTCAACCTTTACTAGTTCATAGTTCAAGGTAGTAACATTATTTTTCTTTTGTGATATCTTTGATTCCTTTGTGGTATTCTTAGAAGGCGATTAATACTTGTATTAATTGTTGTCTCAAGTTACTCGTAAAGTGGTCAAGATCCGAATCTATTGTTTTGATTTGCTTTTTAAGTAAAGACGTTTGATTTCTTTCATAAATCAAGACGTTGTTACTTTGATCTTGTCAAGGCTATAGAACTTGCGTTCTTGAAAGTTCTCGAAATTCTTTCCTTGAATCTTTCCCATATCCTTTATTTTCGTCTCTTTAATTCTAGTTGTTCAATTCCCGTTGTTATTGCTTCCGCATTTACTTCTCAAATTCTTACTCTAGTTTGGATTCCCGACCTAGTTGTTATCACACGATATATAAACGGAAGGTCCTATTACTACAGTCGTATCAGTCAAATGGACTTATGTGGTTGTCGTAGGCGGATGCGTCCCCCTACTATCATATTACATTACTCCCAATCTGTTATAACTACAATCGTATTAGTCAAATGGACTTATGTGGTTGTCGTAGGCTGATGCGTCCTAGTATATGAATGAAATAATATTCATAGATGGTCAATTACTAAATAACAACCACGATATATAAACGGAAGGTCCTATTACTACAATCGTATAAGTCAAATGGACTTATGTGATTGTCGAAGGCCGATGCGTCCTACTACAATCGTATTACATTACTCCCAATCTGTTATGACTACAATCGTATTAGTCAAATGGACTTATGTGATTGTCGTAGGCCGATGCGTCCTAGTATATGAATGAAATCATTTTCATTCACGATCAATTACTAAATAACAACCACGATATATAAACGGAAGGTCCTATGACTACAATCGTATTAGTCAAATGGACTTATGTGGTTGTCGTAGGCCGATGCGTCCTAGTATATGAATGAAATCATATTCATTCACGGTCAATTAATAAATAATAACCACGATATATAAATGGAAGGTCCTATTACTGCAATTGTATTAGTTAAATGGACTTATGTGGTTGTCGTAGGCCGATGCGTCCTAGTATATGAATGAAATCATATTCATTCACGGCAAATTACTAAATAACAACCACGATATATAAACGGAAGGTCTACAATCTTATTAGTCAAATGGACTTATGTGATTGTCGTTGACCGATACGTCCTAGTATGAACGTATGACATTACTCCCAATACGATATATAAACGGAAGGATGACTACAATCGTATTACATTACTCCCAATCTGTTATGACTACAATCGTATTAGTCAAATGGACTTATGTGGTTGTCGTAGGCCGATGCGTCCTAGTATATGAATGAAATAATATTCATAGATGGTCAATTACTAAATAACAAACACGATATATAAACAGAAGGTCCTATTACAACAATCGTATTAGTCAAATGGACTTATGTGGTTGTTGTAGGCCGATGCGTCCTAGTATATGAATGAAATCATATTCATTCACGGTCAATTACTAAATAACAACCATGATATATAAACGGAAGTTCCTATGACTACAATCGTATTAGTCCAATGGACTTATGTGATTGTCGTAGGCCAATGCGTCCTAGTATGACATTATATTACATTACTCCCAATCTGTTATGACTATAGTCGTAATAGTCAAATGGACTTATGTCATTGTCGTAGGCCGATGCATCCTAGTATATGAATGAAATCATATTCATAGATGGTCAATTACTAAATAACAACCACGATATATAAACGGAAGTTCCTATGACTACAATCGTATTAGTCAAATGGACTTATGTGGTTGTCGTAGGTCGATGCGTCCTAGTATATGAATGAAATCATATTCATTCGCTGTAAATTACTAAATAACAACCACGATATATAAACGGAAGGTCCTATGACTACAATCGTATTAGTCCAATGGACTTATGTGGTTGTCGTAGGCCGATGCGTCCTAGTACATGAATGAAATCATATTCATTCACGGTCAATTACTAAATAGCAACCACGATATATAAATAGTTGTCGTAGGCCGATGCGTCCTAATATATGAATGAAATTATATTCATAGATGTTCAATTACTAAATAACAACCACGATATATAAACGGAAGGCCATATTACTACAACCGTATTAGTCTAATGGACTTATGTGATTGTCGTAGGCGATGCGTCCTACTACAATCGTATTACATTACTCCCAATCTGTTATGACTAAAATCTTATTAGTCAAATGGACTTATGTGATTGCCGTAGGCCGATACGTCCTAGTATGAACGTATGACATTACTCCCAGTACGATATATAAACGGAAGGATGACTACAATCGTATTACATTACTCCCAATCTGTTATGACTACAATCGTATTAGTCAAATGGACTTATGTGGTTGTCGTAGGCCGATGCGTCCTAGTATATGAATGAAATAATATTCATTCATAATACAATTACTAACTAACAACCACGATATATAAACAGTTCGTATTAGTCAAATGGACTTATGTGGTTGTTGTAGGCCGATGCGTCCTAGTATATGAATGAAATCATATTCATTCACGGTCAGTTACTAAATAACAACCATGATATATAAACGGAAGTTCCTCTGACAACAATCGTATTAGTCCAATGGACTTATGTGGTTGTCGTAGGCCGATGCGTCCTAGTATGACATTATATTACATTACTCCCAATCTGTTAAATGGACTTATGTGATTGTCGTAGGCCGATGCGTCCTACTACAATCGTATTACATTACTCCCAATCTGTTATGACTACAATCATATTAGTCAAATGGACTTATGTGATTGTCGTAGGCCGATGCGTCCTAGTATATGAATGAAATCATTTTCATTCACGATCAATTACTAAATAACAACCACGATATATAAACGGAAGGTCTTATGACTACAATCGTATTAGTCAAATGGACTTATGTGGTTGTCGTAGGCCGATGCGTCCTAGTATATGAATGAAATCATATTCATTCACGATCAATTACTAAATAACAACCATGATATATAAACGGAAGATTATAATAATACGACCTTCCGTTTATATATCATGGTTGTTATATAGTAATTGACCGTGAATGAATATGATTTCATTCATGTACTAGGACGCATCGGCCTACGACAACCACATAAGTCCATTGGACTTATACGATTGTAATCATAGGACCTTCCGTTTATATATCGTGGTTGTTATTTAGTCAAATGGACTTATGTGATTGTCGTAGGCCGATACGTCCTAGTATGAACGTATGACATTACTCCCAATACGATATATAAACGGAAGGATGACTACAATCGTATTACATTACTCCCAATCTGTTATGACAACAATCGTATTAGTCAAATGGACTTATGTGGTTGTCGTAGGCCGATGCGTCCTAGTATATGAATGAAATAATATTCATTCATATACAATTACTAACTAACAACCACGATATATAAACGGAAGGTCCTATTACTACAATCGTATTAGTCAAATGGACTTATGTGGTTGTCGTAGGCCGATGTGTCCTACTACAATCGTATTACATTACTCCCAATCTGTCATGACTACAATCGTATTAGTCAACCACATAAGTAGGAATATTCACTTTCATACTAGTACGATTGTAGTAATACGATATATAAACGAAAGGACCGTATGTGGTTGTCGTAGGCTGATGCGTCCTAGTATGTTATGTCATGCGTCCTAGTATATGAATATTCACGTTCATACTAGTACGATTGTAGTATAGGACCTTCGTTTATATATCCTACGTCAATGGACATTACTCCCAATCTGTTATGACTACAATCGTATTAGTCAAATGGACTTATGTGGTTGTCGTAGGCCGATGCGTCCTACTACAATCGTATTACATTACTCCCAATGTGTTATGACTACAATCGTATTAGTCAAATGGACTTATGTGATTGTTGTAGGCCAATGCGTCCTAGTATGAAGGTATGACATTACTCCCAATACGATATATAAACGGAAGGTCCTATTACTACAATAATAGGACTTATGTGGTTGTCGTAGGCCGATTCGTCCTAATATATGAATGAAATAATATTCATTCACGGTCAATTACTAACTAACAACCACGATATATAAACGGAAGTTCATATGACTACAATCGTATTAGTCAAATGGACTTATGTGGTTTTCGTAGGCCGATGCGTCCTAGTATATGAATGAAATCATATTCATTCACGGTCAATTACTAAATAACAACCACGATATATAAACAACTGACTACAATCGTATTAGTCAAATGGACTTATGTGGTTGTCGTAGGCCGATGCGTCCTAGTATGAACCAATGACATTACTCCCAATCTGTTATGACTACAATCGTATCAGTCAAATGGACTTATGTGATTGTCGTAGGCCGATGCGTCCTAGTATGAACGTGTGACAATACTTCCAATACGATATATAAACGGAAGGTCCTATGACTACAATCGTATTACATTACTCCCAATCTGTTATGACTACAATCGTATTAGTCAAATGGACTTATGTGGTTGTCGTAGGCCGATGCGTCCTACTACAGTCGTATGACATTACCCCCAATCTGTTGTGACTACAATCGTATTAGTCAAATGGACTTATGTGGTTGTCGTAGGCCGATGCATCCTAGTATGAACGTATGACATTACTCCCAATACGATATATAAACGGAAGGTCCTATTACTACAATCGTATTAGTCAAATGGGCTTATGTGATTATCGTAGGCCGATGCGTCCTAGTATATGAATGAAGTCATATTCATTCACGGTCAATTACTAAATAACAACCACGATACATAAACGGAAGGTCCTGTTACTACAATCGTATTAGTCAAATGGACTTATGTGGTTGTCGTAGGACGATGCGTCCTAGTATATGAAAGAAATCATATTCATTCACGGTCAATTACTAAATAACAACCATGATATATAAACGGAAGGTCCTATTACTACAATCGTATTAGTCAAATGGACTTATGTGTTTGTCGTAGGCCGACGCGTCCTAGTATATGAATGAAATCATATTCATTAACGGTCAATTTCTAAATAACAACCACGATATATAAATGGAAGGTCCTATTACTACAATCGTATTAGTCAAAAGGACTTATGTGGTTGTCGTAAGCCAACGCGTCCTAGTTTATGAATGATATGTTTTCATTCAAGGTCAATTACTAAATAACAACCACGATATATGATAGCATCACTGATAAGGATAGAGTTTTGGAAGTTCCAAGAAGGCCATTTACAAGATCTCAAGCTAAGGAATTGCAAACTAAGGTTTGCTGGACTTCAATGGCAAATAAAGAAGCTTCTAACTATGGAGGAAGAGCTCATGCCCAAAGGAGAAGAGTTGTCGAAGTTTTACAACTATTTGGTTGCTCAAATTGAAGTCCAAGAGGAGGAAGATTTGGTTACCCAAATCTGCCCATGGAGTCACCAAATGGGCTCAAAATGAGCTTAAATGAGTTCCAGAAAGAGGTGTTACAAGAGCAACCCAATTGGAGTCCAAACAAATGGCCCAAAACTAGTTGTTTAAAGGCCCAAATCTGCCCCAAAGGGTCTTGGCCGCCCCTCACCTACCAAAGACTTTTCTTAGACTTTAGCAACCACCTACCTCATTGTAATAATTGTGTTTTCCACTACAACCACCCCATCTAGTTTTTAATGTTATTTTTATGCCTTTGTACTCCTATAAATAGGGTGTTCTTCTCCTTCATAAGACACATTATTATTGAGTGAGTATATCATACTTTGAGAGTTCTTTTGAACCTTTGTTACTTGTGCTTTGAGATTTATCTTTCAACCTTTACTAGTTCATAGTTCAAGGTAGTAAGATTACTTCTCTTTTGTGATATCTTTGATTCCTTTGTGGTATTCTTAGAAGGCGATTAATACTAGTATTAATTGTTGTCTCAAGTTACTCGTAAAGTGGTCAAGATCCGAATCTATTGTTTTGATTTGCTTTTTAAGTAAAGCCGTTTGATTTCTTTCATAAATCAAGACGTTGTTACTTTGATCTTGTCAAGGCTATAGAACTTGCGTTCTTGAAAGTTCTCGGAATTCTTTCCTTGAATCTTTCCCATATCCTTTATTTTCGTCTCTTTAATTCTAGTTGTTCAATTCTTGTTGTTATTGCTTCCGCATTTACTTCTCAAATTCTTACTCTAGTTTGGATTCCCGACCTAGTTGTTATCAAGTGGTATCAGAGCGGTTCTATCAAGATTTCGTTCTTAATAATTCTTGGGATATATTGAAAAAAAAAACGAAAAAAAAACAGAAAAACAAAAAAAAAAAAACGAAATCCAATTTAAAACAAGAAGAAATACAATTGCTTGCTCTCCATGATATATCTTTTGTATCTAAGTGTTTCCAAAAATTAACAAAGGAAACAAGAAGAGGGGATCCTTGATTTTCTTACTCTTTGTATTCTACATATTTATATTCTTTCCTTTTCGTTCGTGTCTTGTTTCAACCGAGCCTAAATGTTCTAGGATTTGGTTCTTTCTTTTTTTAATTGTTCCAAAAACAAAAGAAAAATCTGAGTTTTACTTCTGAGAACTACATACAAGTTAGGTTTAACTATAAATCTATATAGTACTTTGTTCAAAGGTTATTCCGAGAGAAAAAAAAATAGAATCTAATTTGTGTGATACAATTTTTAAAGATGTCACATACAGGTAGTGATAATGAACGAATGGTTCTCCAAGAACCTGAAATCAAAGCAAGGAATGATTTTACTTTGCAAGTCATTCATCAACAACTTGAAAAGTCAAACTTACAGTATATCGAATGGAAGGAAGACAATGGTAAAGCTATTTTTCAAACAAGAGCTAAAGTGATGTGTGATGTCTTAAGTTATACCCTTAGAATAGACAAAGCTTTTGGCTATAACTTAATTAGCACTTATATGGTTGAGAAGTTGAACTTGTCTTGTGTTGAACATTTTGAACCCTACATGTTGAAAGGAGTAAAGGTGGGTAAAAGAGTGTTATTGCCATTCTCTATTGGAAGGTATGAGGATGTGATTTGGTGTGATGTCATTCCCATGAATAAATTTCATATCTTGTTGGGAAGGCCATGGTATATCTATAGAAATGCTTCATATAGTATCAAAAAGAATAGATACTCTTTTGAGTTTAATGGGAAGAAATGCATTCTTGGTCCTTTGACTCCCTCACAAATTTGTAAAGATGAAAAGATTGTTAAAGAGAATATGGAAAAATACGAGAGAGAAAAGAATGAGAGTCGTAAGGGAGTGCATGTTGACATTCCAAGAGAGGAAAAAGAAGAGGTTGTGTTGAGTGAAAAGAGTGGGATGTCTAGTGAAGAAAAGTGTGATCTTGAGAAGAAAGAAAAGAGAGAAGGCAATGAGATAAACATAGTCTATGAGGTAGAGAGAGAGAAACATGAAGGAGAAGAACAACAGCAAGTTTAACCTTCTTACCTTCAGAGTAGTTGTGACAGTCAAAGATTGCTTCAACCTTTCTCTCCCAATCAAGATACAAGTCTGGGTCCCTTATTCACTTGAAAGATGGCATCTGCATCTTTATATTACTTATATTATCATCCTCTATCCTACCTCTTTGTCCCCTCCTATCTCCTCTCACCCTATCAAAATCAATATCATTAAAATCATCAATAAAGTTTGCTTGATTTACAATAGGAGCATGGGGAACATTTCTTCTAGCAGGTGGCCTAACATTATTATCCCTCCTAAGTTCAGCTATTGTATCATTTTGATCCGCAATGGTATCCCTCATTTCTTGGAGTTGGAGATTCAGCCTTTCAAATAAAAGAAGAAAGAACCAAATCCTAGAACTTTTAGGCTCGGTTGAAACAAGACACGAACGAAAAGGAAAGAATATAAATGTGCAGAATACAAAGAGTAAGAAAATCAAGGATCCCCTCTTCTTGTTTCTTTTGTTAATTTTTGGAAACACTTAGATACAAAAGATATATCATGGAGAGTGATAGCATCACTGATAAGGATAGAGTTTTGGAAGCTCCAAGAAGGCCATTTACAAGATCTCAAGCTAAGGAATTGCAAACTAAGGTTGCTGGACTTCAATGGCAAATAAAGAAGCTTCTAACTATGGAGGAAGAGCTCATGCCCAAAGGAGAAGAGTTGTCGAAGTCTTACAACTATTTGGTTGCTCAAATTGAAGTCCAAGAGGAGGAAGATTTGGTTACCCAAATCTGCCCATGGAGTCACCAAATGGGCTCAAAATGAGCTTACAAGAGTTCCAGAAAGAGGTGTTACAAGAGCAGCCTAATTGGTGTCCAAACAAATGGCCCAAAACTAGTTGTTTTAAGGCCCAAATCTGCCCCAAAGGGTCTTGGCCGCCCCTCACCTACCAAAGCCTTTTCTTAGACTTTAGCAACCACCTACCTCATTGCAATAATTGTGTTTTCCACTACAACTACCCCATCTAGTTTTTAATGTTATTATTATGCCTTTGTACTCCTATAAATAGGGTGTTCTTCTCCTTCATAAGACACATTATTATTGAGTGAGTATATCATACTTTGAGAGTTCTTTTGAACCTTTGTTACTTGTGCTTTGAGATTTATCTTTCAACCTTTACTAGTTCATTGTTCAAGGTAGTAAGATTACTTCTCTTTTGTGATGTCTTTGATTCCTTTGTGGTATTCTTAGAAGGCGATTAATACTAATATTAATTGTTGTCTCAAGTTACTCGTAAAGTGGTCAAGATCCGAATCTATTGTTTTGATTTGCTTTTAAGTAAAGGCGTTTGATTTCTTTCATAAATCAAGACGTTGTTACTTTGATCTTGTCAAGGCTATAGAACTTGCGTTCTTGAAAGTTCTCGGAATTCTTTCCTCGAATCTTTCCCATATCCTTTATTTTCGTCTCTTTAATTCTAGTTGTTCAATTCCTGTTGTTATTGCTTCCGCATTTACTTCTCAAATTCTTACTCTAGTTTGGATTCCCGACCTAGTTGTTATCAAGTGGTATCAGAGCGGTTCTATCAAGATTTCGTTCTTGATAATTCTTGGGATATTTTGAAAACAAAAAAAAAACAAAAAAAAACAAAAAAAACGAAACCCAATTTAAAACAAAAAGAAATACAATTGCTTGCTCTCCAGGATATATCTTTTGTATCTAAGTGTTTCCAAAAATTAACAAAGGAAACAAGAAGAGGGGATCCTTGATTTTGTTACTCTCTGTATTCTACACATTTATATTCTTTCCCTTTTGTTCGTGTCTTATTTCAACCGAGCCTAAAAGTTCTAGGATTTGGTTCTTTCTTCTTTTAATTGCTCCCAAAAAAACAAAAGAAAAATCTGAGTTTTACTACTAAGAACTACATACAAGTTAGGTTTAACTATAAATCTATAAAGTACTTGTTCAAAGGTTATTTCGAGAGAAAAAAAAGAAGCTAATTTGTGTGATACAATTTTTAAAGATGTCACATACAGGTAGTGATAATGAACGAATGGTTCTCCAAGAAGCTGAAATCAAAGCAAGGAATGATTTTACCTTGCAAGCCATGCATCAACAGTTTGAACGGCTGAATCTCCAACTCCAAGAAATGAGGGATACCATTGCGGATCAAAATGATACAATAGCCGAACTTAGGAGGGATAATAATGTTAGGCCACCTGCTAGAAGAAATGTACCCCATGCTCCTATTGTAAATCAAGCAAACTTTATTGATGATTTTAATGATATTGATTTTGATAGGGTGAGAGGAGATAGGAGGGGACAAAGAGGTAGGATAGAAGATGATAATATAAGTAATATAAAGATGCAGATGCCATCTTTCAAGGGAACAAGGGATCCAGACTTGTATCTTGATTGGGAGAGAAAGGTTGAAGCAATCTTTGACTGTCACAACTACTCGGAAGGTAAGAAGGTTAAACTTGCTGTTGTTGAGTTTTCTGATTATGCTTCTATTTGGTGGAAAAAGCTTAATAGGGATCGACTGCAAGAAGGAGAAGCACCAATTGCTACTTGGACTGAGGCTAAAAGGGTGATGAGGAAGAGATTCGTACCATCACACTTTCAAAGAGAGCTACAACTACGTCTTCAAACATTGAAGCAAGGGTCCATGTCAGTAGATGATTACTTTAAGGCTATGGATATAGCTATGATCCAAGCTAATTGTATGGAGGAAGAAGAGGCTACAATGGCTAGGTTTTTTAAATGGTTTAAATAAGGAAATAGCTGATGTAGTTGAATTACAACAATATGTAACAATAGATGAGTTAGTTGATTTGTGTATAAAGATAGAAAATCAAAATAAAAGAAAGCAAACTAGCTCATGGAGATGTCGAACAAGCACCATGCCTAAGAAACCATGGCCAAATCATGAGATGAAGAATTTTTCTCGGCCTCAAGAAGACAAGGGAAAAGGTAAACTGGAGAACAAAGAGGGAGGTAAAACCTTCAACCCTAAACCTTTTACACCTTCTAGTTCTATTCAGTGTCATAAATGTAAAGGAAGGGGACATATGATGCATGAATGTCCAAGTAGAAGAAACATCACTCTAAAAGAAGATGGAGGATACGAGAGTGAAAAGAGTGAGGGAGATGAAGAGGGAGATATGAGTGATGAAGGTGATTTAGAACTACCTAATGATGGAATGGTTGGGGTAGTTAGGAGGATTATGACTATCAATTTAGGAAGCAATAGTGAAGCACAAAGAGAGAATATATTCCATACTAGGTGTGGGATAAAAGGAAAAACTTGCTCTATGATCATTGATAGTGGTAGTTGTGCTAATGTGGTTAGTTCATACTTTTGTGGAAAAATTGGGACTTGCATGCATGAAACACCCTACTCCCTATAGACTCCAATGATTAAATGATAGTGGTGAACTAAAGGTAAATAAACAGTGTATGATTTCATTTAACGTTGGTAGATATGAGGATGATATTCTTTGTGACATAGTGCCTATGCAAGCTTGTCATATATTACTGGGTCGTCCTTGGCAGTATGACAGGAATGTTTTTCATGATGGGAGAAAGAATAGATATTCGCTTGAACTAAATGGCAGAAAATTTACTCTTGCACCTTTATCTCCTTCTCAAGTGTTTGAAGATCAGAAGAGATTAAAGGAAACAATGGGAAAGTCAAGGGGGGGGATAAAAAGTGAGCTTGAGGAAAAAGAAAAGAAAGAGAGAGAGGGCAGCAATTTGAGAGAAGAGATAAAAGAGGGTTCGAATAAAAAAATAGACAGTCTTGGTGAGAGGAAAGAGGCTAAGGAAAGAAAAAGAGAGAGTTTCTATATAAAAGCCAAAGAGTGTTTAAATGCAAGAAAAGAGGGGCTGCCCATAATACTACTTACTTACAAAGAGGCTTTGATTAACTCTGAGTTGCTAACTTCTTCTTTGCCAAGTAGTATTTCTTCTCTTTTGCAAGATTTTGAAGATGTCTTTCCAGAAGATATTCCTAGTGGATTGCCACCTTTACGTGGCATTGAGCATCAAATTAATTTTGTACCTGGATCACAAATCCCAAATAGGCCAGCCTATAGGAGTAATCCAGAAGAGACAAAGGAACTTCAAAGGCAAGTTGAGGAGTTGCTTGAGAAAGGCTTTGTGAGAGAGAGCATGAGCCCTTGCTCTGTTCCGGTCCTATTGGTACCCAAAAAGGATGGAACTTGGAGGATGTGCGTGGATTGTAGAGCAATCAACAAGATTACGGTAAAGTATCGCCATCCTATTCCTCGTCTTGATGACATGTTGGATCAATTACATGGATCCAAAATCTTTTCTAAAATTGATCTAAAAAGTGGTTACCATCAGATTTGAATGAATCTAGGAGATGAATGGAAAACTGCTTTTAAGACCAAATATGGGCTTTATGAGTGGTTAGTTATGCCTTTCGGCTTGACTAATGCACCTAGCACTTTCATGAGATTAATGAATCATGTTTTTAAGGATTTTCATGGAAAATTTGTTGTGGTGTACTTCGATGATATCTTGGTCTTTTCTAATACTTTAGAAGAGCATGTAGAACACCTAAGACAAGTTTTTGAAGTTCTTAGAAAGCACTTGTTATTTGCTAATCTTAAAAAGTGTACTTTTTATGTGGATCGTGTGATTTTCTTGGGTTTTGTGGTTAGCTCTAAGGGTGTTGAGGTTGATGAAGAGAAAATCAAAGCAATTAAAGAATGGCCTAAACCTAAGAGTGTAAGCTGAAGTTAGGAGTTTTCATGGACTTGCTAGTTTTTATAGGAGGTTTGTGAATGACTTTAGCACCATTGCTTCTCCTTTAACTTAAGTTATCAAAAAGGATAGGATTTTTAAATGGGGAAAAGAAAAAGTTGATGCTTTTAACTTATTACAATTGCCTGATTTTTCTAAATCTTTTGAAATTGAATGTGATGCTTATGGCAAGGGAATAGGTGTTGTTTTGATGCAAGATTCTAAACCTATTGCCTACTTTAGTGAGAAGTTGAATGGAGCCACATTGAACTATTCAACTTATGACAAAGAGCTTTATGCTTTGGTAAGGGCTTTAGCCACATGGCAACATTACTGGTGGCCAAGGGAGTTTGTCATTAAAACTGACCATGAATCCTTGAAATACTTGAAAAGTCAAGGTAAGCTTAGTAGAAGGCATGCTAAGTGGGTTGAATTTATTGAAACTTTTCCTTATGTAATTTCTTACAAACAAGGGAAAGAGAATGTTGTTGCTGATGCACTTTCAAGGAGGTATGTCTTAGTTTCTACCCTCACTTCTAAATTGATGGGTTTTGATCAAATCAAGGAACTTTATGCTAATGATGTTGATTTTGGCAAAACTTTTGCAGATTGTAAGTTGGGTCCTCTTGATAGGTTTAACCTACAAGATGGGTTTCTCTTTAAGGAAAATAAGTTGTGTATCCCTAATTGCTCTTTACGTTAAGTATTTGTAAGGGAAGCACATTGTGGAGGGCTTATGGGACACTTTAGGGTCCCAAAGACATTAGACATACTTGCTGAAAATTTCTTTTGGCCTGGAATGAGAAAAGATGTTGAAAGAATGTGCACACAGTGTTTGGAATGTAAACAAGCTAAATCTAAAGTGTTACCACATGATCTTTACACGCCATTACCTGTTCCTACTTCACATTGGATTGATATATCTATGGATTTTGTGTTAGGTTTGCCTAGAACAAGGTATGGTAAGGATAGTATATTTGTTGTGGTAGATAGGTTCTCCAAGATGGCTCGTTTTATTCCTTGTTTAAAGACTAATGATGCCTCACATGTTGCTAATCTTTTTGTAAAAGAGATTGTGAGTATACCTAGAACTATTGTTAGTGATAGGGATGCAAAGTTTTTGAGTCACTTCTGGCGTGTATTTTGGGGGAAGTTAGGCACTAAATTGTTGTTTTCCACTTCTTGTCACCCACAAACTGATGGACAAACTGAAGTAGTTAATAGAACCTTAGGAAACATGCTGAGGGCTGTTTTGAAAGGTAAATTAACTTTATGGGAAGATCACTTACCTATGATTGAATTTGCTTACAATAGAACAATTCATTCTTCTACAGGTATGTCTCCTTTTGAAGTTGTTTATGGCTTTAATCCCTTTACTCCACTTGATTTATTACCATTACCTACTAATGATATTGCTAGTCTTGATGGTAGGACGAAGGCTGAGACGATGAAAAAAATTCATGAGCAAACAAGGCTTGCAATTGAGAAGAAAAATGAGCAAACCGCCTTGAGAAAGAATAAGGGTCGAAAACAAGTTATTTTTAAACCTGGAGATTTAGTTTGGGTTCACTTTAGAAAGGAGAGATTTCCTTCCAAAAGGAAGTCAAAGTTACATCCTAGAGGAGATGGCCCCTTTCAAGTCCTTGAAAGGATTGGAAACACTGCTTACAAGTTGGACCTTCCTGGTGAGTTTCAAGTAAGTGCTACATTCAATATTGCTGACTTATCTTTGTTTGACGTAGGAACGAATTCGGGGATGAATTCTTTTTAAGAAGAGGGGAATGATAACTTCACTGATAAGGATAGAGTTTTGGAAGCTCCAAGAAGGCCATTTACAAGATCTCAAGCTAAGGAATTGCAAACTAAGGTTGTTGGACTTCAATGGCAAATAAAGAAGCTTCTAACTATGGAGGAAGAGCTCATGCCCAAAGGAGAAGAGTTGTCGAAGTTTTACAACTATTTGGTTGCTCAAATTGAAGTCCAAGAGGAGGAAGATTTGGTTACCCAAATCTGCCCATGGAGTCACCAAATGGGCTCAAAATGAGCTTAAATGAGTTCCAGAAAGAGGTGTTACAAGAGCAACCCAATTGGAGTCCAAACAAATGGCCCAAAACTAGTTGTTTAAAGGCCCAAATCTGCCCCAAAGGGTCTTGGCCGTCCCTCACCTACCAAAGACTTTTCTTAGACTTTAGCAACCACCTACCTCATTGTAATAATTGTGTTTTCCACTACAACCACCCCATCTAGTTTTTAATGTTATTTTTATGCCTTTGTACTCCTATAAATAGGGTGTTCTTCTCCTTCATAAGACACATTATTATTGAGTAAGTATATCATACTTTGAGAGTTCTTTTGAACCTTTGTTACTTGTGCTTTGAGATTTATCTTTCAACCTTTACTAGTTCATAGTTCAAGGTAGTAAGATTACTTCGTTTTTGTGATATCTTTGATTCCTTTGTGGTATTCTTAGAAGGCGATTAATACTAGTATTAATTGTTGTCTCAAGTTACTCGTAAAGTGGTCAAGATCCGAATCTATTATTTTGATTTGCTTTTTAAGTAAAGGCGTTTGATTTCTTTCATAAATCAAGACGTTGTTACTTTGATCTTGTCAAGGCTATAGAACTTGCGTTCTTGAAAGTTCTCGGAATTCTTTCCTTGAATCTTTCCCATATCCTTTATTTTCGTCTCTTTAATTCTAGTTGTTCAATTCCTGTTGTTATTGCTTCCGCATTTACTTCTCAAATTCTTACTCTAGTTTGGATTCCCGACCTAGTTGTTATCAATATATAAACGGAAGGTCCTATTACTACAATCGTATTTGTCAAATAGACTTATGTGATTGTCGTAGGCCGATGCGTCCTAGTATATGAATGAAATAATATTCATAGACGGTCAATTACTAAATAACAACCACGATATATAAACAGAAGGTCCTATTACTACAATCATATTTGTCAAATGGACTTATGTGGTTGTCGTAGGCCGATGCGTCCTACTACAATTGTATTACATTACTCCTAGTCTGTTATGACGACAATCGTATTAGTCAAATGGACTTATGTGGTTGTCGTAGGCCGATGCGTCCTAGTATACGAATGAAATCATATTCATTCTCGGTCAATTACTTAATAACAACCAAGACATACAAACGGAAGGTCCTATGACTACAATCGTATTAGTCAAATGGACTTACGTGGTTGTAGGCCGGTGCGTCCTACTACAATTGTACTACATTACTCCCAATCTGTTATGACTACAATCGTATTAGTCAAATGGACTTATGTGGTTGTCGTAGGCCGATGCGTCCTAGTATATGAATTAAATCATATTCATTCACGGTCAATTACTAAATAACAACCACGATATATAAACGGAAGGTCCTACACTACAATCGTATTAGTCAAATGGACTTATGTGGTTGTCGTAGGCCGTTGCGTCCTACTACAATCGTATTACATTACTCCCAATCTGTTATGACTACAATCATATTAGTCAAATGGACTTATGTGATTGTCGTAGGCCGATGCGTCCTAGTATATGAGTGAAATCATATTTATAGATGGTCAATTACTAAATAACAACAATGATATATAAACGGAAGTTCCTATGACTACAATCGTATTAGTCAAATTGAGTTATGTGGTTGTCGTAGGCCGATGCGTCCTACTACAATCGTATTACCTTATTCCCAATCTGTTATGACTACAACCGTATTAGTCAAATGGACTTATGTGATAGTTGTAGGCTGATGCGTCCTATTATATGAATGAAATAATATTAATAGATGGACCATCACTAAATAACAACCACAATATATAAACGGAAGTTCCAATGACTACAATCGTATTACATTACTCCCAATCCGTTATGACTACAATCGTATTAGTCAAATGGACTTATGTGGTTGTCGTAGGCCGATGCGTCCTACTACAATCGTATTACATTACTCCCAATCTGTTATGACTACAATAGTATTAGTCAAATGGACTTATGTGGTTGTCGTAGGCCGATGCGTCCTAGTATATGAATGAAATCATATTCATTCACGGTCAATTACTAAATAACAACCATGATATATAAACGGAAGGTCATGTGACTATAATCGTATTAGTCAAATGGACTTATGTGGTTGTCGTAGACCGATGCATCCTACTACAATCGTATTACATTACTCCCAATCTGTCATGACTACAATCGTATTAGTCAAATGGACTTATCTGGTTGTCGTAGGCCGATGCGTCCTAGTATATGAATGAAATCATATTCATTCACAGTCAATTACTAAATAACAACATATAAACGGAAGGTCCTATGACTACAATCGTATTAGTCAAATGGACTTATGTGGTTGTCGTAGGCCGATGCGTCCTACTACAATCGTATTACATTACTCCCAATCTCTTATGACTACAATCGTATTAGTCAAATGGACTTATGTAATTGTCATAGGTCGATGTGTCCTAGTATATGAATGAAATCATATTCATTCACGGTCAATTACTAAATAACAACCACGATATATAAACGGAAGGTCCTATACCACAATCGTATTATTCAAATGGACTTATGTGGTTGTCGTAGGCCGATGTGTCCCACTACAATCGTATTACATTACTCCCAATCTGTTATGACTACAATCGTATTAGTCAAATGGACTTATGTGGTTGTTGTAGGCCGATGCGTCCTACTACAATCGTATTACATTACTCCTAATCTGTTATGACTACAATCTTATTAGTCAAATGGACTTATGTGATTGTCGTAGGCCGATGCATCCTAGTATATGAATGAAATCATATTCATAGATGGTCAATTACTAAATAACAACCACGATATATAAACGGAAGTTCCTATGACTACAATCGTATTAGTCAAATGGACTTATGTGGTTGTCGTAGGCCGATGCGTCCTACTACAATCGTATTACATTACTCCCAATCTGTTATGACTACAATCGTATTAGTCAAATGGACTTATGTGATTGTCGTAGGCCGATGCGTCCTAGTATATGAATGAAATAATATTCATAGATGGTCCATTACTAAATAACAACCTGTCACGTCCCACACTACCCGCCAGGCGAACCCCTTTTCTCTAACATTTAACCATTTAAATAGACACGGAGCGAAAAAAAAAAGTGCAGTCTTAAAGTATTATTAATAATTAAAGAGGTAACGGGTATCGCTAAATACCTTAGTCAATTGACATAAAACCAACAATCACTCAAATAATAAAACTCTAGCCCAAATTCCATACTAAGACCATGGAGCATCTAACAGAGTAATATGAGTTTTATTGTCGGTTATGCAAACCCCAAGGAAAAAGAAAGAAAATATCTAACACGAACTAAGCACATCTGAATTGAAAGCCTCCACGAACAATGCGGTGGCTCACCTCGGCAATAGGATCCACTCGAACAAACTCGTCAGCCACTAGCTCTATCTCCCGTAACGCTATCTGCATAGGGATGCAGGTAAGGAGTGAGTTATACGTAAATATAACCCAGTAAGATCCTCGACCCGCCACTTTAAATACCTCTGGAACATGTGTTAGAAAATACAAACACACCACAATACGAATGATATTGTAACTATGGTAATTATACAATATCTCAATATATGTGCATCAATAGAGTTACTAAGAATTGACCAACAAGGATACCCACTAAGGATTTATCATAATTACAGTGAAAGAAATTTACCAACACACCACGAGTTCACAACGGCACCACAATGCCACAAATATGTAACAGAGCTTACACAATGCTTGGGTGATGTACAAAGGCATACACAATGCCGCAATATCCTGGCACACAGCCGCATCAAATTCAATATCATGGCGCACAGCCGTATCAAACTCAATATCATGGCGCACAGCCGTATCAAACTCAATATCATGGCGCACAGCCGTATCAACATAAAACTCAACCTCATGGCGCACAGCCGTATCACACTATCAAACAATTTATAAAATAATTTTTTTTTCTTCATAAAATAATATATTTGCGGCTAGTCTAAGACCGCCGATTCTGCTAAGCGCACGCTTGTCCCAACACATGGACCAGGCAGAAAAAAATAAGCGGATTTTAGAAAAGCAAGTATCAAAGCTTAAAGTCTCACTTACTTCGCTAACGAGAAGTTCCGCAGCCTTGCAACGCTTATATACCAACCAGTCGGCCTTCAATGACCTCAATCTTATAAAGCTATGAAGAACCTTCACAATAGCAACTCCCTGATGTGCTTCAACCACCCAACGCTGTTTAGCTATTTTTTTTTTTTTTTTTTTGTGTTTGTGAACCAAGAACGTGAGCAGCAATTTGGAATAACGCCCTCTTTCTTCAATGCCCTAATGTCCTCCAAAACGTGAGTAGCAACTTTAGGGTGGATGGGCCCAATTCCTTTCTTTTATTGACTAGAGTCCAGAATTATCCAACTATTTCTATGTAATATGAATTGGCTCACTAGTAAATTAACTAGTACACTATTTTACTTTTATTATAATGAATCGTGTTCCAATTTCTTAGTGCTAGACCCAATAATTATAAATAAAACTAATCCTCCAAATTTTAAAATTAATTAAGTATGAAATATTTTTGTTATTATATTCTCCCTCTCTTAAACAAGCGTTCGTCCTTGAACGAGTTAGAAAGTGTACGTGATATCTCAAACAACTGGGGGTACTTTCATTGCATGTCTGCCCTCTTCCTCTGTGGAATGGTTACGCCCCATCACTTTCACTTAAGAAACCTTCTTCAACCTTAGTTATCACATTTTTCTATCATTATTAGATATTGAACCTTCCTAGTAAGTCATATTTTCAATTAGTTTCACTTACTTGAGATGAGTTATATATCCATGGTCATGTGAACATATTGTTTTTACGACATGTATAACCTCTTTCATGGGAAAAACCTTCAAAATAATTTTTTTTCCTTCTTTTCATGAACCCTTATCTGCTCTATATTATCTGAAGTTGTCACGAATTCAAACGAAAAGATCTCTTATAGAATTAGTAGCTATTATCTTGTAGGACCTTGGGTAAAAGAAAGTGATCATGAACCACCCACTAGTAATATGCATATAGCTCGTGTTAGACTATATGTATTTTTTCACACCTCTATTATGCTGGAACATATCCAAGCACCACAATCCTAATCCTACTGTAAAACACATCCACAAAGTTTACATACAGTAGTGCTGGAACACCTTTAAATAAGCACATCCATAAATTTTACATACAACAATGCTGGAACACCTTTCAAAATTCAAATACTCTTACATACCTCTCACACGCGGCGGCAGTGGAACACATCCATATATTCCTACATGAGGCGGTGTTGGAGAACATCCACACACCCCTACGTTAATGTTACATGCACTATTACTCTTGTTACGCATAATAAAACGGGCATCTCTTGCCATTACACCATCTCTTCACGAATTGTTACAAAAGTTAATTATTGTATAAGCAATTCAAATAGAATTAGGCGCACGATCTTACTGAGCCTATCACAATCACCTAAACTAGGATCACAACTAACTCAACGAATGTGTAGACTAACTATTAAGTCTACAATTATCTATTTTTAATTTCTCTCAGAAGCAATCATGTTTGCGATAAATTTCTGAGTCTCTATCACTCGCACTTAACATATGAATAGCTCAAATGTGAAGGAGCGACACATGTGATGTCTCCTATCACCCTCTATCATTGATAGCTCCTTTTTTTCTTTATAATCACAATGCGTATTTGTGGATCTCGAAGGTTTTAATATCATAAATATGTATCTCCTAAAATGCAAATCTCCTCAAGTCAACTACTATAGTGTGAACATGTCAACTCTTTTTAGCTGTAGCGTTCTTTTATTCACTGTCAAGTAGGTCTCATCTCTAAAATTTCACTAACCCCAATAAATTATGAAATTTTGTACAAAAAAAACTTGTCGGCTCGAACAAAGACTGCTATAATATATCACATACTAGTTTCTTAGTAGGCTTAATACCCCTTTCACTTGTTACCCTTTTTACTAAACACCATAAAACATAAATTAAAAAGTTTAAATTCACACTTCTAGCCTTCTGTATTTAAGTAGTATGATCATGACATCGACAAGACCTTCCTTAGCCGTTGTATATATTTTTTTTATTAACTCCCAAACTATTTTCATGTGTCACAATTAACATAATAATCAGAAGGCAAAGAAAAAAATTAAATACCCAATTCATTTAGTCCGTATCAATTATTAGTGCCTTTGACTATGCAAGAAAATATCATCAAATATCCACAAGCCGTAACAAGTCTTGGAGTATGTTCTTTAAAATATATCTCTTTTATTTTCATTTATAGTTTACGGGTCACAACTCTATTTGATAATTTGAGATAACGCCTTATAACTGAGGGCACAAATTCTCTATGTATGAGAAAAGATACTTGTCCTTTATAACACTCTTGAGTTATTTATTAATTATCGATAAACCAATGCACAAGTCCATCTTCTTTCTAAACCAACAAAACTTAGCACCTCATGAAAAGCAATATAGTTGGTACAGTGTCCTTTTTAACTTGAAATCTTGCAACATTTTTTTTTTGGCATTAACTCCACAGAGCCATTCTATAATATAAAGTATACATAGACTAAGTTTCTAGAAATATATAACTCAAGGCTAGCTCCTCAATAAGTGATACACTCGATAAGTCCTCTGAAATACATTCGGAAAATTCAGTAACCACAAAAACTAACTCTATGGTTGGGTATTCACCTCCAGGAACCCAAGCTATAGTAATACAACACATACTATTCACTTATCACATATAGATTTTTTACTGGTGAGGCAATTTGTGCCTATAGGTCTACCAAGTGAATCTTTCTACTAAGTTCAAATGAGAAAAAAAATTGACAATCTTTTCATGGGAAGAAAGCGTAAGGAAATACGAAGTCAGCCAATCCAAGCTCAAGATAATCTAAAATTAACCATGGTAATTTATAAAAAAAATAATTGGTAAATACTCATAACTCTAAATTGTATCCGCACATGTTAGATACATGTGTCAACCACAGTAGACTCGCTCACATGGGTCTATACTACAAATAGTACATCTATCCAAAATCTTCTCCTTAACATTATATATATGGTATAATCTCGTAATATGCTGCTCATCATTCTCAAATATATTCTATACTGAACATAATATATGTTAACAAAATTGTATGAACTGGTTACATATTTTTTCTGGTGAAGTGAATTTTTTTTTTGAATGGTTGTCTCAATATTCTACGTCTTACCCTTACTTTAATAACTAATCATGCCACTATGCTAACTTTCTTACTCAAGTCTCTTGTTATATTGGTGAATTAAATACTTAAGTCTTATTTTCTCTTCCCAGCTCGCACTCATCCACGGGCTATTATCCTTGACAAGTCTTGCATCATGTAGTCCCACTATCATACTTATACTTAATGCATTTGGATTATGTATGCTTATGTCAAAGTTACACGTATAATATCATACTATCACGATATTAATAATACTATCAAATCTCTTCAAAAGGCATGAAGTTGAGTAAAATGTTTAACCACTTTCCTCAAAATATCTTTTACCTCCAAATCCAACAACCTGATTATGGCTAAGCTATTACACATTCTCAAATTTTTGCGCAACTCTTTTTTCTCCTTCCCAAACTCATAATTGGGGGTTGTATTCACAAACTCGAAATATTAGATAATTCTCCCTTAGAAGAAAATCATATCCTTAGGACAACTTATCATTTACACATATTGTCTATGTCAAAAATTTTTGACTAACACCCAAAAGTTATATTTCTTTTTTGTTAAATAAATTTTTTTTAACAGATGTTATTGTAAATAAATGAGTTGATGTATTATGGTGCTACAGTAATGGCTAATATTAAATTAAGGATGAATCAGAAAGGAAACTGGGTAGATGGAACATCTTGTTAATAAACCGAAACGGTATGATAAGGAATACGATTAATTCCTGGTATGTGTTTGAAGTAAGGAGTCTTGGAGATATTGTACAACAAAGTTCTTGAGTGTTGACAGTTGTGTAACTCGATATGGATATAAGGACTCAGTCCTGGCAATTTAACTTATGCAATGTAATTGGGAGAAAGAATTTATGATGTGTTCTAACGTGGTTTGTAAATGGGTGTATTTTTCATGTTGGTATGCAAGGCTTGGGATGTGTAATGAGTTTTCTCTATATGGGACCATGAAAATCCTTGACTAGTTGAGTGCGCCGATGTTTGCGGCGTAGGAAAGGAATATGAATTTCCATGTTATCCTAGTGTGGTATGGTATACGCGATGTGTTATGGAAAGTTGATAATGGCATATTCAAGGTTTTGAGATTTGTTCATAATATATGGGAAGTCATTAAATTATTGCAGGTGATTTAAGAATCGATCTTTCTGGTGATTAAAGAAAAGGTACTGCTATTCTAGTGATTTGGCAGAGTATATGGTCCAAAATGACAAGGTAATGTAAACTGATAATATCTAGTACTATGGTGGTATTCTCTTGTGGGATCGACTGTAATAATTGAGTCGTTGATGGCATAGTGAAATTTATGAATGGCTTTCGTGGTATGGATGGACGCTTGATGTGCGTTATGTATTCGTACGGTGAAGTACGAAATCAAGCATAGTGATTCATGTGTTATATATGTGTTGAAGACTTGAAGTTCTCGTTAGTCCGCCTATGCAGTGGTTGTATATCGTGTGTATCGGCACTGTTTTGTGATTATTGGAAATCAGAAGCCCTAGTGGCTCTCTCTCAACTTGATATGACGAATTCAAATTATGATACTTGATTGCTGACTGGTTGTCATGGGTCAGGTTGTCTAGACTAATGTGATATGGAATATGATGGTATGGCACAAATTGCGTAGCAGAGTGCATCAGAGTATGCTCCAGCGGGGTAGTTGTACCTCAGGACCAGCAGACGGCTGGTAGGTATTGCTTTGTCAGTTAGGCCTTCGTGGCGGATATCAGTGCAGAGGTTTCGACCATTGATTTAGTTCTGTTATTGAGGAACTTTGTCGGACGCGTTTCTTGTAGCCGAGCTTGAGGCTATTATACATGTCTATTGTAATGAGCAACTTGACTTGATGTGCATTTCTTTTGCGAGGGTTTTATATGGATCGGGTGGCACGCCGCCACAGGTAGGGTTATCTGGATCGGGGTGTCACGCCGCCACGGGTATGTTATTGGAACGGGTTGCGCGCCGCAACAGTGTGATGTGGAAAATATAGTTTCCTATAAGTTACTTTGTATACAACACTTCCTAGCTTCTAAGAAATAGTCTGTATTGGGTACTGCTAGGGGAATAACACATCGGTTGTGTCCATTTAGTATTTGATAGCATATATTAAATGTATCACCGCGAGTGTGATTGATTGCTTGAGTTCAGACCTAAATATGTGCGTAGCTGACCGTTTTGAGCATGGTGACTTGAGGTGCTCCATGAGTAATAGTGCTTGGATAGAATCGTGAGTCGTGGCAAGGCCACGTGATGTTATGACATTTCGAGGAGGGTTCAGGTACTCTAATTCTATGATGTGAGACGAGATCTCAGTTATGTGTTGTGATGGAATTGAGGAATTTGAATTACAGCTCTTTTGTGTGAGTCGGTTGTCATGATTCGAGTGTGTTCAGATCATTTCTTATTGGAGCCTGTGTTTTGCTCGTTGTGGCTTAGGCCGATGAGGAGGTGTCATATTACCACTGTGGTGTGTTATAATCGAAATAATCGTTGGAGTCATTAATGAGTGCGAACATACATGATTTCAACTAGATAGAAAGGTAATATCGAGGTTTGGCTCCAAAATCCGTTGTAATATCAGTCAAAAGAGAAATGGCTTCATAAATGGTGGATCTGAGGAATTGTTACGGTTTTGCCCGTGTTTTATTTATCGTTGGCAGTATATGAAAGTGTTGGAATAAGACTTCAACTAATAAGAGGTTTCCATCGGTATTTGGGTATTGTAGGCAACCGTAGTAAATAAAGAATGTTATTGTGGTCATATGAATAAAGTTATGCGAAGTGTAAATTCAACAAAGTTATGCATTAATGTTTGGGTACAACGTGTGGAGATTGATATGGTGGTCGAATGATGGAAACAGACTTGGCAGGAAATTCAGGGTGTTGGAATTTGGCCTAATGGCTTATTCGTTTGAATAAAGAGTTATATCTACAGAATTATATAGCTAATGTGCTCAACTAAGTAGTGGTAGCACGGGAAGGTGCATGATGGGTTAAACAAGTTATTTGAGACTACATCATTGTAGTTCTCAGCACGTTCGAGGACGAACATATGCTTAAGTGGGGGAGATTGTAACGACCCGACCGGTCGTTTTGAGCCCCGACGCGTCATTCAGTAGATTGAGGCCATGAACAACTTCATCTCAGGTATATTGACTTGTGTGTATGGTCAGAATTAAAATTCAGGAAGTTTGGAGTCAAATCTAAATGGAAATTCTCATTTTGAAAGCTTAAAGTTGAAGAAATGAACTAGGATTGGAATTTAGAGTAAATAACCTCGAAATTGGGATCTAAAAGTTCCAGCATGCTCGTATGATGATTTTGAACTAGGCTGTATGTCCGGATTTGGTTTTTGATAATCCGTGAGCATTTCGGCGTTTATGGAAGTTAGTATTTTAGAAAAAATTCATAAATTTGGGTTGGAAGGCATTTTAGAGTTATAGATGTCCATTTGGGATTCCGAGTCTAGGAATAGATCCGTATGGTGATTTTGGAGTTGGGAAAGCGATCGGAAGTGAATTCGGATGTCCGGAGGTCATTTTGAAGTCATTTGGCTAAATATAGGAATTGAAGGTTTATGAGAAAATTCGACCGGAAGTGAAAATTTTGATATCGGGGTCAGAATGCGATTTCAAAAGTTGGTACAAGTCCGTAATGTCGAATGTGACTTGTATGCAAACTTTAAGTCAATTCGGATCGATTTTGGTAGGAAAAAGGGTCAATTAATCTCTTTAAGGAAAGCTTAAGTTGGAAAAGTCAACCCAACGTTGACTTATGAGTTAGAGGGCTCGGAACTGAATTCTGATGATTCGGTTAGTTTCGGGGGATGAGTTAAGACTTAGAAGCGCAATTGGAAGTAATTTTGGAGGTCCGGTGAAGAAGTTAGCCTATTTTGGCGAAGTTGGAATTTTGGCGGAATCCGATCAATGGTGATATTTTGTTCCGGGAGTCGTAAAGGAATTCCGACAGTTGCAGTAGCTTCGTTAGGTGATTTTGGATATGTCTGCAAATTTTCAGGTCATTCAGACATCGTCTTGTCGTGTTTTTGATCGAAAGTGTATTTTCGAAAGTTTTTGGAAACTTAGGCCTTGATTTGATGAAAATTGATGATTTTGATGTTATTTCGGCGATTTGATCACTCGAGCGAGTTCGTGTGATGTTTTAGAGTCAATGTGCATATTTGGTTTGGAGCCCCGAGGGCTCGGGAGTGTTTCGGAGGTGTCTCGGAATAATTTCGGACTTAAAAAATGGGCAGAAATTGCAGAAACAATCTGTTGTGAATAGTGACTATGAACAGTTTCCGTGAAACAGTGTCCATAAACAGTGCCCGTGAAACAGTGTCCGTGAACAGTACCGTAAACTGTACCGTAAATAGTGCCGGACAGAATATATTTGAGGTCCGAAAATATATTGCCATTTTTTACGATTTGGAGCTCGGATAGGGCGATTGTTCGAGGGATTTTTGGAGAGAACAACGGGGTAAGTGTTCTTAACTCAATTTTGGTGGTATAACTCGAATCTATTGCAAGTTTTAGTGTTTAATTTGAGAATTTTTGTTGAAAAGGGTAGAAAACCCTCTTGGATAAAAATAGTGATTTAAGGGGACAAATGAACTCCAATTTTTGTGAATTTGGTATGTACGGACTCGTGGTGAGACAAGGATTCCGAAAATATAAATTTCGAAATTTTTCGAGATGTGGGCCCGGGGCTGTACGGGTTTTGCCAATTTCGTGTTTTTGAGTATTTTTCGAGTTCTTTCGATTGGGTTATGTCCCATTGGCCTAATTTGATTTATTTTCGCTATATTTGATCAGATTCTATGCGTGCGGAGCTTGATTCTCGTGGCAAGGGCATCGCGGATTAGTCGTCGAGTCGTATTGGGGTGAGTAATAGATGTGGGTGATGACCAGCGGGTTCGAAACCCCGGTATACCACTTTGTGACACTGTATAGCGGCGAGACACGTACTCTCTTGTGAGTGCGGGGTCGATTGTGATTTGGGGACTATGGCTTAGTCCGACCTGTTGATACTGTATTATGCCATTGGCTATTCTTGAGCAGCTGAACCTCCTTCTCGGACGGTTGCATATTATATAGTGATATTGGCTACTTTTGAGCCGTTGAACCTCCTTCTTGGATGGTAGATTATACTTATGGGCTGTGAGCTAGTTATTAGGATCCTGCGAGGATCGTTAGCATTGTGCTGTGATATTGACATGCTAGTTTTACTACCAGTCCGAAGCTATTACTGTTATTATGATTTTCCCATCTCTAGAACTTTGACATATTGTTTTCAACTAAAAATGATAAAAGAGTTTTCAAAACTACTTTTGAGCCTGCGAGGCTGCATTTGCATATTAGTTGACTGGTAGTGGATCGGGCTGCGCGCCGCAGCGTATATTCATGATATTGTGCTTGGGCTGTAGGAGCCCTTCCAGAGTCTTAACCCCCACAGTGAGCACGGGTACTCAAATTGGATCGGGCTACGCGCCGTAGTGGTCATTTCATGCATTGCATTGCATTTAGCTACATCTGCTAGCTGTTATACTGTGTTGTTGATACTTTTTGGTACATCTTTGATGATATTGAACTGTTGCAGGGTATTGATTACAGCTTTACATAGTGCTTTATTGTAGATTTACAACCGAGTCTGGCAGTACTTAATTTACTCCCTGCACCTTGTGTGCAGATCCAGGTACCTCTCAGCAGACCTGATCCGGTAGCCACTCAGAGGCATTGTGCGGGATAGTCGAGGTAGCTGCAGCGTCCGCTTGACCTGACTCCCCTTCTAGTTGTCTTTTTATTTCATGTTGTCATTTCTTTCTACACTGAGTTTTGTTGTAAACCCTATTGCACTTATGTTCTTTTAGAGGCTCTTGACTCTTGACCCTTCGGTCTATGGGAGTTGTACTGTTTGGGGTGTGATCCCCGTATTGGTATTTCTGTCTTCATTGACTTATTTCGTTATGCTTAAATTGGGTAAAGTGAGCTCCTAGCTCCATTAATGTTGTTGATTGGTCGGGTTGGCCTAGCAGTGTGTTGGGCGCCATCACGACCGGGATTAGGGTCGTGACAAGTTGGTATCAGAGCCTAGGTTACTAGGCCCATGAGTCTTGAGCCGGTTGGTAGAGTCTCGTGGATCAGTACGGGGACGTCTGTACTTATCCTCGGGAGGCCGCAAACCTTTTAGGAAAACACTTCACATTTCTTGGAATTCTTATCGTGCGTACTTGATTCAGCTTGAGATATAATTTTCGAAATTCCTTCCACACGTCTGTGTACGCATCAATCGTTCAGTAATATAATTGCCTTGATGGCTTGTGATTCCCTGGTCGAGGGGCGAGATATAATCTCTGCGAGTTCATGTTGGGCCAGTCGGGAGGACTTGAGGCCAGATCTTTGTCTATGACTTGAGCACCCCGGTGCTGATCTTACAAACTGGTACTATGAAATTTTGTGTGATCGGTATTGTTCCTAATTGTGGAAATGACAACTTAATAATGTACGAGCTGTTAGGTGTTAGATACTTATTGAAATTTGTTGTGTAGCCCCGAGCTATGGGCGAGGTGAATATTTATCATATCTCTTAGTTGGAAGGTAAAGTGCCTTACGTGTAGTAAAACGAGTTTAGACTCAGGAAGACTAAAGTGATTATGCTATGTATATCCTGGTGGAAGGTGTTGTACTGAAATACTAGATTGATGCAAAGTAGGTGGGTGGATTCGGATGTGTAATTGAAGGGTATTTGATATGTGTTATGATGCGAGCAGGTGTAGCGCAGGTTCAGGTATAAATTGTGATAATATGATTCGTATAGTATTGGGATTTAATGTTGTTGAAATGCATTGTGATGTCTTGTTGAGTTGTGGATGTATTGTTAGAATGGTTTGGTGATTCTCTCGCAGATGGATAGGCCAATTTACAAAGGAAACTCTGCTGAAATTTTTGAAAAATTTGGGACTTAGAAAAGATTTCTGTCACCTAAAGAGAGTAGACTTAACTGTGGTATGTGTATAAAATGCAAGAATTACAGAAGGGTTAAGGTTTCTGATGATTCGAGTCTTTGTCAAGCTTGTAAATGACTTGAGTTTTAATCTCACCATAACATTGTGGCATCATTTGAGTAAAGGATGCTTTGAGCGACTAAAAGTGCTTTGATGTATGGCTCCGAGACAAGTTGGGGAGGTTGTTATTGATTAATTGATTGCACTGTTGTGTTCTATGTTGATTCTGTCTCTAAGTATGTTGGGAAATTCTGATAAAGGTTATGGTGCTTCGTAGATATGAAGAAATACTGGGATTGTTTTGAAATGATGATGGTAAGGAATGTTTGGTGTATAGAAAAGAGAGATAGCTAATCGTATCTGTATGTAATCATGTTCTGTGGTGTCAGAGTTCTAGCAAGGCACGAGTGGTTCTGTCCAATAAGACAGTTGAATTACAGCTGAATAAGGGGTGAATGACGCCCGATAATAGTTTTGCGGTGTTTAAGATTTTGCTTGTAACAGTCAGGTGTCTTAAGATTGTGCATGTGGCTAAAGACGGTGGTTTTGTTAGAAGTGATCAAGACTTGTGCTATATCATGTGAATGATGGGGTTCTATGTAACCGTATTGGAAGGTAATGATAACGAATTCAAATCTCAAGAATTTCTTCTGTCACGACCCCAAATCCGGTCGTGATGGCGCCCAGCACACTGCTACGCCAGCCCGACCAATCAACAACAATCACGGAGCCACAAGCTCACTTTATCCAATTTAAGCATAACGGTGATAGATATATTAAAAACAGGGAACTAAGTCCCAACACGTGTCAACTCCCATAGACCGAAGAGTCAAGAGTCATGAGCCTCTATAGAGTATACAAAGTGTAAATAGCGAATATAATTGTGCACAAGTGTGGGATGGTCAGAACAAAAATACAGACAAACTGGAGAATCAGGTCCTGCGAACGCTGGCAGCTACCTCGACCGTCCAAAAGCACTCCCGAGCCGCAATAGAATCAGCCATGCTGTGATGTACCTGAATCTGCACACAAGGTGCAGGGAGTCGGGTGTGAGTACTTCCAACTCAGCAGTAATAAAAGTAAATAATGTTGAAGGGAAGAAAACCACGATAGACACAATCTCATGCTACACAATATAGAACTATCTTTTTATTCCTTTCCAGCATAAGTGAGTACATCATTAAAAATCTCAATTTTTAGCTACTTTCTGTCATGATAATATACCAATACCTCGATACAATCTCAAGCAGTGCAAGTCCGCACTCAAATCAGCCCCTCGGGCTCAGCACTCCTTATCAATTTACACCAGGAGATCCGGTCAATAAGGCAACTAATGCATGTGTGCCAATAATGTATGAGTGCTGAATGTTATGACACGTAGTGCACGCAAACCAATGTATGTATGCCATGCAATGCATATGACCGCTACGGCGTGTAGCCCGATCCAATTTGGGTACCCGTGCTCACTGTGGGGGTTCAGACTCCGGAGGGGCTCCTACAGCCCAAGCACAATATTAATATCACACCTGCTGCGGCGCGCAGCCCGATCCGTATACCACTGCGGCGTGCGGTCCGATCCATGCATGTGTATGCATATGCTCACATGAAATGTCATGCCCTAACATATGGTCCTCGGCCCAATCAGTCTAACAAATAATCAAGAAAGCCCTACGGGCAACAATATCATATTAGCTCACAACTAAAAATGTTATTAAGACCTTTTTCAAGTTTTTCCTAACCTTACAAAAATACTGATTAGCAAAATACCATTTTAAACCTTAAATTTAGAAGAAAATATGCACAATGTTATCAAAAGAGTGATACCAATCCCTGAAGGATTCAAATAATTGGCACGAAGCCCAAACATGATAATTAGTCCAATTCATTTCAACAATTAGGTGTTATTATTTATTACGCGGGACGGACCAAGTCGCGATCCCCAATGGTGCTCTACCCCACGCCCGTTATCCGGCGTGCAAGTCACCTCAACACAGCACTAAGATGTGCAAGTCCGGGGTTTACTAACCCTCAGGACATCATTTACAAGTATTACACACCTCGAACCGACGAAAGCTCATGCCCGCGATGCCTTATCTCCTCGAACCGGCATCCACGCACGTCAAAACTAGCACAAATCAGCACAAATATATCAAAATAGGCTAATGGAACATCACCCAATCGAAAGAACTCGAAAAATATCAGAAATCACGAAATTGGCAAAACCCGAGCCCCGGGCCCACATCTCGAAATATTATGAAACTCACATTTTCGGAATCCTCGTCTCTCCACGAGTCCGTACATACCAAGAACTCCCAATTCGGACCACAAATGGTCCTTCAAATCCCCATTTTAAGATTTTTGCTCAAAGCCCTAATTTTCTTGAATTTTTACCCAAATTCAGAGAATTAATGGAAGATTCTTTGATAAAATCATGTATTTAACTCATAAAACTTACCTCCAATGATTCCCCGTCGAAATCCCTTCAATTCCCGTCCAAAAGCTCTCAAGAATGACCAAAAATGGTGGAAAAATGGGTTGATTTCGCGATTGGAATGTTTTAAAAACATTCTGCCCAGGCATATTACTCATCGCGATCGCGGGAATGGCTCTGCGATCGCGGAGAACTAAATTTGGCCCAAAATTTACCCTTCGCCATCGCGGGAAAGGCTTCGCGATCGCGGTGAACAAACTCCGGTTCCTCCGGACATGCTTCAGTATAATGGTCATAACCTTTTACACACAACTCGGAATGATGAATGGTTTGATGTTATGGAAACTAGACACATAGGGATAGAACTTTCATTTGATGCTCATTTCCTGAATCCGTATACATTTCTAGATATAAGCTTCCCAATTTATACATGTGTATTAGAGATCCTTCTCGGACACCCTATAGTGTAACGTCCATAACTATTTACACAAATGTCCAAATCACGATTGCTTTATTTCTTCTGAAAACTACACACGATGAGCTACAACTTTCGTTTTTGAATCACCTTAAAATTCCTTATAGATAAAAGGATATGAGCTTCCGAAGTAGAATCAATGCAACAGAAATTGCCCTTCTTCGCGATCGCGGAGCATTTCACGCGATCGCGATTCATTAATATTTTTCGCACATTTTTCTCACCGCGATCGCGTCTCATTGTCCGCGATCGCATAGAACACTGCTACAGACATAAACCAGCAGTTTAAAATGGCCTAGAAATGGTTCGAAACCACCCCGAAACTCACCCGAGACCCCCGGGACCTCAACCAAAAGAACCAACACGCCCTATAACCTTATTCGAACTTGTTCCAATCATCAAAACTCTATCGTTAACATCAAAATCGTCCGTTTTCAACAAATTTAAGCTTAAGTTTAACTTTAACTTCAAAAATTCACATTCGATCAAAAACCCGACCAAACGATGTCCGAATGACCTGAAAATTTGCAGGCATATCCAAAATCATCTAACGGAGCTACTGCAACTGTCGGAATTCCATTCCGACTCCCGGATCAAAATCTCACCTACCGTTCGGATTTTACCAAAATTCAACCTTAGCCAATTCAAGCCTATTTCTACACCGGACCTCCAAATTCAACTCCGATCGCTCTCCTAGCTCATAAATGATCCCTCGAAACTAGTCGAATCATCAGAATCCGATTCCGAGCACTCTAACTCGATAGTCAACTCTAGGTTGACTTTCCATATTCAAACTTCCTTCAAACATGCTATTTGCTTCATTTTTAATTCAATTCACTCCTAACTCACCCGATAGGTTCTAAAACTGATATAGAAGCATAAGATATGTTAATGCAAGGTAACGGGGTGGAAATTTCCGTAACGACGGGCCGGGTCGTTACATTCTCCCCAACTTAAACAAACGCTCGTCCTCGAGCGGACTCAGAGTTGTACTAGAAGCCACCCAATAGCTGAATGACCTTACCAAGCATAATTTCAGGCGATCATACGTCACCCTATCTCACATAAGTCCGAAAACACCATGTAGTCAAAATTTCACAGACCATCTGAACCATAAATCACATTGTACTTTCTGAAATCATATGCCCAATGCAAATCCCATGCCTATACTCAGGATACACTCGAATCCACTGCAATAACCCATATTCACTACTCCGGGTGAGATCATATGATGTATCGACAACCCATTCACTCGAGACGATAGTCTGTAATCACAACAACTGGCCACAATAACCAAATACTAGCCGGAATCACATATACTCACACTCATTATTGGCTCCAACGATCATTTCGATTATAACACACCGCACTGGTGATATGACACCTCAACACCGGCCTAAGCCATGACGAGCACAACATAGGCTCCAATAGAAACATCTGAACACACTCGAATCATAACAGCTCAAATCATGACAACTGTCTCCAGCAAAACATCTGCAATTCAATTCCTCTGTGCCATCATAACATAGAACTGAGATCGCGTCTCGCATTATAGAAATAGAGTACCCGAATCCTCCTCGAGAGGTCATAACATCACGTGGCCTTGCCACGATTCGTGATTCTATCCCAACATTATTACTCATGAAGCACCTCAAGCCACTAAGCTCAAAACGGTTAGCCACGCACGGATCTAGGTCTTGAACCCACACAATCAACCTCACCCACGGTGAAACAATTAACGTATGCTATCAAATCCTGAAAGGACACAACCGATGTGCCATTTGCCAAGCGATACTCAAAACGGATTTTTTTTCCTCAGAAGTGGGGAAGTATTGTATACCCAGTAGCATATAACTAACTATATTTTCACAATATTCTGTTGCGGCGTGCAACCCGCTCCAATGACATACCCGTGGCGGCGTGCCACCCGATCCATGCATAAATCTGGCGGCGTGCCACCCGATCCAAATAACCCGTGGCGGCGTGCCACCCGATCCAAATAACCCGTGGCGGCGTGCCACCCGATCCATGCATAAATCTCGCAAAAAGGAAATGCATATCGAGTCGAATTTTCTCATTACAACAAACATATATATATATATATATATATATATATATATATATATAGCCTCACAAACATATATATAGAGCCTCAAGCTCGGCCACATGAAACGCATCTGACAACGTTTCTCAATACTGGAACTGAATCAATGGTAGATACCTCTACACTAACATCCGCCCCTACGATCCAACTGACAAGGCATTGCCTACCAGCCGTCCGCTGGTCCTGGGTACAACTACTCTGTTGGAGCATACCCCGATGCTCTCTGCTATGCAATTTGTGCCATTTTCCGACATAGTCCATATCACATTAGTCTAGACAACCTGACTTATGTCAACCAGTCTGAAATAAGGTATCATAACCCAAATTCATCATATCAAGCTAAGAGAGAGCCACTAGGGCTTCCAATTTCCAATAATTACAAAACGGTGCCGATACACGCGATATACAACCACTGCATAGGCGGATTACGAGAACTTCTAGTCTCCAACACATATGTAACACATGAATCGCTATACCTGGTTCCACACTCCACCGTACGAATACATAATGCACATCAAGCGCCCATTCGTTCCACGAAAGCCATCCAAGAATTTTACTATGCCATCAACGACTCAATTATTATAGTCGATCCAACAAGAGAACACCACCATGCCATTAGATATTATCAGTTTACATTACCTTGTCCTTTTTGGACCATATTCCCTGCCAAGTTAATAGACATCACAAACTATTTCTTCCCATTCGCTGCATAAGTTTAACTGCCAGGACTGAGTCCTTATACCCATATCAAGTTACACCACTGCCAGCACTCAAGAGCTTTGCTGCAATGTCTGCAAGACTCATTACTTCAACCACATACCAGGAATCAATCGTATTCCTTTTTTTTATACCATTCTGGTTCATTAACAAGTTGTTCCATTTACCAAGTTTCCTTTCTGATTCATCTCTAATTTCATATCAGTCTTTACTGTAGTACGACAATGCCTCAACCCTTTTTATCATACAAGACTCATACGCAAGACCACACGGTCTAAGACCCATAGGCCACTGAATACTCTCTCAGTGTTCCCAGAAGTACCACATTCCACCACACTTTATTTTGATGAACTTCCCGCGATTTTTAAATTGTTATCATTACTTCCCAATGCGGATACGTAGAATTCCATCATTCACATGATATAACACAAGCCTTGATCTTTTCTAACGAAACCGCCATCTTTAGCCACATACACAATCTTAAGGCACCTGACTGTTACAAGCAAAATCTTGAACACTGCAAAACCATTCTCGGGCATCATTCACCCTTATTCAGCTGTAATACAATTGTCCTATTGAGTAGAACCACTCGTGTTTTGTTAGAACTCTGACAATGCAGATCATGATTACATACAAACACAATTTGCTATCTTAACTTTCTATATACCGAACATTCATTACCAACATCAGTTCAAAACATCCTAGTATTTCTTCACATCTACGAAGCACCATAACCTTTATCAAAATTTTCCAAACATACCTAGAGACAGAGCCAACACAACACACAATAGTGCAATCAGTTAATCAATAGCAACCTCCCCAACTTAGCTCGAAGCCATTCATCAAAGCACTTTTAACCACCCATATCATTATTACTCAAGTGATGCCAAAATGTTATAATGAGATTAAACTCAAGTCATTTACAAGCCTTGACAGAGACTCGAATCATCAGAGACCTTAACCCTTCTGCAATTTTTGCATTTATACACACACCACCAATAAGCCCACTCTCTTTAGGTGACAGAAATCTTTCTAAGTCCCAAATTTTCCAAATATTTCGGCAGAGTTTCCTTTGTAATTTGGCCTATCCACCTGCCAGAGAATCACCAAACCATTATAACAATACATCGCAATGTATATCAACAACATTAATCTCAACACTATACAAGTTATATTATCAAAATTGATACATGGACATGCGCTGCACCTGCTCGAATCATAACATATGTCAAATACCTCTCACCGCAATACTCATAGCACAACCAATTCAATTTTCTTGAGTCTAAACTCATACTACCACACATAGTGCACTTTACATTTCCGCTAAGAGGCAATGAACATATTTCTCACGCCCATAACTAGGGCTACATATCAAATCACAACAAGAACTGAATACCTTACAGCTCTCCCATTATCAAACTGCCATTTGCACAATAAAGATCAATACCGATCGTATGAACTTCATAATACCGGCTCGCGAAATTAGTACCTTGGTGCTCTAGCCATAGACAAAGATCTGGCCTCAAGTCCTCCCGACTGGCCCAACATGAACTCACGGAGATTATATCTCGCCCCTCGACCGGGGAATCGCAAGCCATAAGTCAATTATATTACTGAGCGCTCGATGCGTACACAGACGTGCGGAAGGAATTTCAAAAGCATATCTCAAGCTGAATCAACTACGCACGATAAGAATTCCAAGAAATGTGAAGTGTTTCCTAAAGGTTCGCAGCCTCCCGAGGATAAGTATAGGCATCCCCGTACCGATCCACAAGACTCTACTAACCGGCTCAAGACTCATGAGGCCTAGTAAACCTAGGCTCTGATACCAACTTGTCACGACCCCAAATCCGGTCGTGATGGCGCCCAGCGCATTGCTAAGCCAGCCTAACCAATCAACAACAATCACGGAGCCACAAGCTCACTTTATCCAATTTAAGCATAACAGTGATAGATATATTAAAAACAAGGAACTAAGTCCCAACACGTGTCAACTCCCATAGACCGAAGGGTCAAGAGTCATGAGCCTCTATAGAGTATACAAAGTGTAAATAGCGAATATAATTGTGCACAAGTGTGGGATGGTCAGAACAAAAATATAGACAAACTGGAGAATCAGGTCCTGCGAACGCTGGCAGCTACCTCGACTGTCCAAAAGCACTCCCGAGCCGCAATAGAATCAGCTCCACTGTGATGTACCTAGATCTGCACACAAGGTGCAGGGAGTCGGGTGTGAGTACTTCCAACTCAGCAGTAATAAAAGTAAATAATGTCGAAGGGAAGAAAACCACGATAGACACAATCTCATGCTACACAATACAGAACTATCTTTTTATTCCTTTTCAGCATATGTGAGTAGATTATTAAAAATCTCAATTTTTAGCTACTTTCTATCATAATAATATACCAATACCTGGATACAATCTCAAGCAGTGCAAGTCCGCACTCAAATCAGCCCCTCGAGCTCAGCACTCCTTATCAATTTACACCAGGAGATCTGGTCAATAAGGCAACTAATGCATGTGTGCCAGTAATGTATGAGTGCCGAATGTTATGCCACGTAGTACACGTAAATCAATGTATGTATGCCATGCAATGCATATGACCGCTACGGCGTGTAGCCCGATCCAATTTGGGTACCCGTGCTCACTGTGTGGGTTCAGACTCCGGATGGGCTCCTACAACCCAAGCACAATATTAATATCACACTTGCTGCGGCGCGCAGCCCGATCCGTATACCACTGCGGCGTGCAGTCCGATCCATGCATGTGTATGCATATGCTCACATGAAATATCATGCCCTAACATATGGTCCTCGGCCCAATCAGTCTAACAAATAATCAAGAAAGCCCTACGGGCAACAATATCATATTAGCTCACAACTAAAAATGTTATTAAGACCTTTTTCAAGTTTTTCCTAACCTTACAAAAATACTGATTAGCAAAATACCATTTTAAACCTTAAATTTAGAATAAAATATGCACAGTGTTATCAAAACAGTGATACCAATCCCCGAAGGATTCAAATAATTGGCACGAAGCCCAAACATGATAATTAGTCCAATTCATTTCAACAATTAGGTGTTATTATTTATTACGCGGGACGGACCAAGTCACAATCTCCAATGGTGCTCTACCCCACGCCCGTTATCCGGCGTGCACGTCACCTCAACACAGCACTAAGATGTGCAAGTCCGGGGTTTACTAACCCTCAGGACATCATTTATAAGATTACCCACCTCGAACCGACGAAAGCTCATGCCCGCGATGCCTTATCTCCTCGAACCGGCATCCACGCACGTCAAAACTAGCACAAATCAGCACAAATATATCAAAATAGGCTAATGGAACATCACCCAATCGAAAGAACTCGAAAAATATCAAAAATCACGAAATTGGCAAAACCCGAGCCCCGGGCCCACATCTCGAAAAATTATGAAACTCACATTTTCGGAATCCTCGTCTCTCCACGAGTCCGTACATACCAAGAACTCCCAATTCGGACCACAAATGGTCCTTCAAATCCCCATTTTAAGATTTTTGCTCAAAGCCCTAATTTTCTTGATTTTTTACCCAAATTCAGAGAATTAATGGAAGATTCTTTGATAAAATCATGTATTTAACTCATAAAACTTACCTCCAATGATTCCCCGTCGAAATCCCTTCAATTCCCGTCCAAAAGCTCTCAAGAATGACCAAAAATGGTGGAAAAATGGGTTGATTTCGCGACTGGAATGTTTTAAAAACATTCTGCCCAGGCATATTACTCATCGCGATCGCGGAGAACAAAATTTGGCCCAAAATTTACCCTTCGCGATCGCGGGAAAGGCTTCGCGATCGCGGTGAACAAACTCCGGTTCCTCCGGACAGGCTTCAGTATAATGGTCATAACCTTTTGCACACAACTCCGAATGATGAATGGTTTGATGTTATGGAAACTAGACACATAGAGCTATAAATTTCATTTGATGCTCATTTCCTGAATCCGTATACATTTCTAGATATAAGCTTCCCAATTTATACATGTGTATTAGAGATCCTTCTCGGACACCCTATAGTGTAACGTCCATAACTATTTACACAGATGTCCAAATCACGATTGTTTTATCTTTCTGGAAACTACATACGATGTGCTACAACTTTCATTTTTAAATCACCTTAAAACTCCTTATAGATAAAAAAAGTAGGAGCTTCCGAAGTAGGATCAATGCAACAGAAATTGCACTTCTTCGCGATCGCGGAGCATTTCACGCGATCGCGATTCATTAATATTTTTCGCACATTTTACTCACCGCGATCGCGTCTCATTGTCCGCGATCGCGTAGAACACTGCTACAGACATAAACCAGCAGTTAAAAATGGCCTAGAAATGGTCCGAAACCACCCCGAAACTCACCCGAGGCCCCCGGACCTCAACCAAAAGAACCAACACGCCCTATAACCTTATTCGAACTTGTTCCAATCATCAAAACTCTATCGTTAACATCAAAATCGTCCGTTTTCAACAAATTTAAGCTTAAGTTTAACTTTAACTTCAAAAATTCACATTCGATCAAAAATCCGACCAAACGATGTCCGAATGACCTGAAAATTTGCAGGCATATCCAAAATCACCTAATGGAACTACTGCAACTGTCGGAATTCCATTCCGACTCCCGGATCAAAATCTCACCTATCGATCGGATTTTGCCAAAATTCAACCTTAGCCAATTCAAGCCTATTTCTACACCGGATCTCCAAATTCAATTCCGATTGCTCTCCTAAGTCATAAATGATCCCTCGAAACTAGTCGAATCATCATAATCCGATTCCGAGCACTCTAACTCGATAGTCAACTCTAGGTTGACTTTCCATATTCAAACTTCCTTCAAACATGCTATTTGCTTCATTTTTAATTCAATTCACTCGTAACTCACCCGATAGGTTCTAACACTGATATAGAAGCATAAGATATGTTAATGCAAGGTAACGGGGTGGAAATTTCCTTAACGACGGGCCGGGTCGTTACATCTTCGAAATAAAGTATTGTAGAATATGGTCCTTCTGGGAAACATTGAGAGAGTATTCAGTGGCCTATGTGTCTTAGACGGTGTGTTTTTATGTACGAGTCTCGTGTGGTAACATGAGTTGATGTATTATGGTGCTACAGTAATGGCTAATATTAAATTAAGGATGAATCAGAAAGGAAACTGGGTAGATGGAACATCTTGTTAATAAACCGAAACGGTATGATAAGGAATACGATTAATTCATGGTATGTGTTTGAAGTAAGGAGTCTTGCAGATATTGTACAACAAAGTTCTTGAGTGTTGGCATGGATATAAGGACACAGTCCTGGCAGTTTAACTTATGCAATGTAATTGGGAGAAAGAATTTATGATGTGTTCTACCGTGGTTTGAATTGGGTGTATTTTTCATGTTGGTATGCAAGGCTTGGGATGTGTAATGAGTTTTCTCTATATGGGACCATGAAAATCCTTGACTAGTTGAGTGCGCCGATGTTTGCGGCGTAGGAAAGGAATATGAATTTCCATGTTATCCTAGTGTGGTATGGTATACGCGATGTGTTATGGAAAGTTGATAATGGCATATTCAAGGTTTGGAGATTTGTTCATAATATATGGGAAGTCATTAAATTATTGCAGGTGATTTAAGAATCGATCTTTTTGGTGATTAAAGAAAATGGTACTGCTATTCTAGTGATTTGGCAGGGTATATGGTCCAAAATGACAAGGTAATGTAAACTGATAATATCTAGTGGTATGGTGGTATTCTCTTGTGGGATCGACTGTAATAATTGAGTCGTTGATGGCATAGTGAAATTTATGAATGGCTTTCGTGGTATGGATGGACGCTTGATGTGCGTTATGTATTCGTACGGTGAAGTACGGAATCAAGCATAGTGATTCATGTGTTATATATGTGTTGAAGACTTGAAGTTCTCGTTAGTCCGCCTATGCAGTGGTTGTATATCGTGTGTATTGTAACGACCCGGCCCGTCATTACGGGAATTACTACCCTGTTACCTTGCAATTACATATCTTATGCCTTTATAACAGTATTAGAGTATATCGGGTGAGTTAGGAGTGATTTGGATTGAAAATGAAACAAATAGCATGTTTGAAGAAAGCTTGAATATGGAAAGTCAACCAATAGTTGACTATTGAGTTAGAGTGCTCGGAACCGGATTCTGATGATTCGACTAGTTCCGGGGATCATTTATGACTTAGGAGAACAATCGGAATTGAATTCGGAGGTCCGGTGTAGTTTTAGACTTGAATTGGCGAAGGTTGATTTTTGGCGAAAACCGGATGGTAGGTGATATTTTGATCCGGGGGTCGGAATGGAATTCCGACAATTTCTGTAGCTTCGTTATGTGATTTTGGATGTGTCTGCAAATTTTCAGGTCATTCGGACATCGTTCGATCGGGTTTTGGATTGAATGTTAGTTTTGAAAGTTTTGAAGAAACTTAGGCTTGAATCCGTGATTAATTGGTGATTTTGATGTTTAGTATGGTGTTTTTATGATTGGAACAAGTTCGTATCATGTTTTAGGGTACGTTGGTGGTTTTCGTTGGGGTCCCGGGGGCCTCGGGATGATTTCGGACCGTCAACCGGACCATTTTTGGAAGAAAAGAGAAGGCTGGTTGCTGTCATAAACGCAGCAGGTTTTGCTCTCCGCGATCGCGGGGAGGGGGACGCGATCGCGTAGGGCTGGGGGCTAGGCCATCGCGATCGCAGGATCACCAGTCGCGATCGCGTAGAGTTAACCGGGTGGCCATCGCGATCGCATGAGCATCTACACGATCGCATAGAAGAGAAATGGGGTCCAGGGAAAAATGTGCTACGCGATCGCAGGAAGAGGGACGCGATCGCGTGAAGCCGGAGGTTTGTACATCGCGATCGCGTGAGGAGAGTCGCGATCGCGTGAGGCCGAAATTTTTGAACATCGCGATCGCGTGAGTAGAGTCGTGATCGCGTAGAGCAAATGGGTCTGGCAGAGAATTTAATCACAGAACAGAGGGGTTACGGGTTTACACCCCCAAAACACAAATTTGAGCCCTAGAGAGAAGAAAACTCGAGGAAATCACTGAGAAGTCATCGGGTATTCACTGGAGGTAAGATTCTTGACTCAAAAACATCATTTTATGGTAGTATTAACATCAATCTTCATGAAATTGGGTTGAAATCTTGAAGAAATGTGGCCTAAGTATTGAAAACTGGATTTTTGGATTTCGAAGGCCATTTGAACTCCGATTTCGATAAATTTTATATGCACGGACTCGTGGCGAGATAAGGATCGCGTGGGTACTAATTCGAAATTTTCCGAGCAGTGGGCCCGGGGTCGGGTTTTACCAATTTGGCGTATTTATGCAAATTTTATGTAAATTGAAGTGGGTTATGATTCTTTGACCCGTATTTGATATAATTATTATTATTTGACTAAATTCTACACACGAGGCAGCGAAATTCAAAGGAAAAGGCATCGCGGACGAGTCTACGACCGGCTAGAGGTGAGTAGTTTGTGTATATGGTAGCCTGAGGGTTCGAAACCCCGGCTTAGCACATTGTGACGCTATTAGGGCGTGGCTCGCACACCGTGGCAGGTGCGGGATTGATTGTGACCTGGGGATTGAGACTTGGTCCATCCCGGAAATGAATAATATGTTATTAGTGTTGGAAATACATTGTATTTGAATTATTTGTGGGCTGAAAGCCTTGTTTGGGGCCTTGTGCCGATCTGTAGCGTCCTTTGAGGACAATATTTATGTGATAGCTATAATTTCTTAAATCACTGATCTCAGTCCTGGAAATTGAAATTCACCTTTTGAAATGCTAAGTCACCGACTTTTGCAAATTTAATAAAGTTAAAGTATTTTACATAAATTATGAACTGGAAAACTGGAAGTAAGAAAAATGAAATATTTTGTGACTTAATTGCTTATTGTGGACTGAGCATGGGATCGGGCTGCACGCCGCAGTGGTTGATATGAGGATCGGGCTGCAGCCGCAGCGGTATTGCGCTTGGGCTGTAGGAGCTCCTCCGGAGGCAGTACACACCCTGAGTGAGCGTCGTCGACGTTAAATGGATCGGGCCACACGCCGTAGCGGTTATGTGCATTGCATTGCATCTTTATCTATTGAATTATCTGTGATAATTGTATTGTACTGTTGTTGCTAGTTCGTAGGAGGATCGGACTGTAGTTTAGCTTCATTATGTGGTAATCTGTGGATTTCTTACTGTCAGCTACTTATATATATTTGTTACTCACTGAGTACTTAGTACTCACCCCTACTCCCTGCACCTTTTGTGTGCAGACTCAGGTACTCAGGAGAAGTAGACAGGCAATTCCAGCGGTTGCAGTGTCATATCGGGTTGCTGAGGTAGCTGCCTACGTTCGCAGAACCTAGCTTCTCCTCTCATTTCCGGTTGTTATTTTGTATTTTGTATTCAGACTTGAGTACTTCTATATCGTACTCTCTATTTCCTATTGGGTTTTGTTAGAGGCTCTAGACTTGTGACTCCGGATCTTTGGGAGTGTCAGTATTTTGTTCATTTTTTATTATTATTGGAGTTCATAAACTCATATATTCTTCTTGGGATGTCCATTTGGGACTGATATCGTTGTGATAATTGAATTGTTGGTCTGGCTGGCCTAGCTTAATTGTTGGGCGCCATCACGACCGGATTTGGGTCGTGACATGTATCGGCACTGTTTTGTGATTATTGGAAATCAGAAGCCCTAGTGGCTCTCTCTCAACTTGATATGGCGAATTAAAATTATGATACTTGATTGCTGACTGGTTGTCATGGGTCAGGTTGTCTAGACTAATGTGATATGGACTATTATGGTATGGCACAAATTGCGTAGCAGAGTGCATCAGAGTATGCTCCAGCGGTGTAGTTATACCTCAGGACTAGCAGACGACTGGTAGGTATTGCTTTATCAGTTGGGCCTTCGTGGCGGATATCAGTGCAGAGGTTTAGACTATTGATTTAGTTCTGGTATTGAGGAACTTTGTCGGACGCGTTTCTTGTAGCCGAGCTTGAGGCTATACATGTCTATTGTAATGAGCAACTTGACTTGATGTGCATTTCTTTTGCGAGGGTTTTATATGGATCGGGTGGCACGCCGCCACAGGTAGGGTTATCTGGATCGGGTGGCACGCCGCCACGGGTATGTTATTGGAACGGGTTGCGCACCGCAACTGTGTGATGTGGAAAATATAGTTTCCTATAAGTTACTTTGTATACAACACTTCCTAGCTTCTAAGAAATAGTCTGTATTGGGTACTGCTCGGGGAATAACACATCGGTTGTGTCCATTCAGTATTTGATAGCATATATTAAATGTATCACCGCGAGTGTGATTGATTGCTTGAGTTCAGACCTAAATATGTGCGTAGCTGACCGTTTTGAGCATGGTGACTTGAGGTGCTGCATGAGTGTGCTTGGGTAGAATCGTAAGTCGTGGCAAGGCCACGTTATGTTATGACATTTCGAGGAGGGTTCAGGTACTCTAATTCTATGATGTGAGACGAGATCTCAGTTATGTGTTGTGATGGAATCGAGGAATTTGAATTACAGCTCTTTTGTGTGAGTCAGTTGTCATGATTCGAGTGTGTTCAGATCATTTCTTATTGGAGCCTGTGTTTTGCTCGCCGTGGCTTAGGCCGATGAGGAGGTGTCATATTACCACTGTGGTGTGTTATAATCGAAATGATCGTTGGAGTCATTAATGAGTGTGAACATACATGATTTCAGCTAGATAGAAAGGTAATATCGAGGTTTGGCTCCAAAATCCGTTGTAATATCAGTCAAAAGAGAAATGGCTTCATAAATGGTGGATCTGAGGAATTGTTACGGTTTAGCCCGTGTTTTATTTATCGTTGGCAGTATATGAAAGTGTTGGAATAAGACTTCAACTAATAAGAGGTTTCCATCGGTATTTGGGTATTGTAGACAACCGTAGTAAATAAAGAGTGTTATTGTGGTCATATGAGTAAAGTTATGCGAAGTGTAAATTCAACAAAGTTATGCATTAATGTTTGGGTACAACGTGTGGAGATTGATATGGTGGTCGAATGATGGAAACAGACTTGGCAGGAAATTCAGGGTGTTGGAATTTGGCCTAATGGCTTATTCGTTTGAATAAAGAGTTATATCTACAGAATTATATAGCTAATGTGCTCAACTAAGTAGTGGTAGCACGGGAAGGTGCATGATGGGTTAAACAAGTTATTTGAGACTACATCATTGTAGTTCTCAGCACGTTCGAGGACGAACATATGCTTAAGTGGGGGAGATTGTAATGACCCGACCGGTCGTTTTGAGCCCCGACGCGTCATTCAGCAGATTGAGGCCATGAACAACTTCATCTCAGGTATATTGACTTGTGTGTATGGTCAGAATTAAAATTCAGGAAGTTTGGAGTCAAATCTAAATGGAAAACTCATTTTGAAAGCTTAAAGTTGAAGAAATGAACTAGGAGTGGAATTTAGAGTAAATGACCTCGGAATAGGGATCTAAAAGTTCCAGCATGCTCGTATGATAATTTTGAACTAGGTCGTATGTCCGAATTTGGTTTTTGATAATCCGTGAGCATTTCGGCGTTTATGGAAGTTAGTATTTTAGAAAAATTTCATAAATTTGGGTTGGAAGGCATTTTAGAGTTATAGATGTCCATTTGGGATTTCGAGTCTAGGAATAGATCCGTATGGTGATTTTGGAGTTGGGAAAGCGATCGGAAGTGAATTCGGATGTCCAGAGGTCATTTTGAAGTTATTTGGATAAATATAGGAATTTGAAGGTTTATGAGAAAATTCGACCGGAAGTGAAAATTTTGATATCGGGGTCAGAATGCGATTCCGAAAGTCGGTACAAGTCCGTAATGTCGAATGTGACTTGTGTGAAAGGGACAATTCGGATCGATTTTGGTAGGAAAAAGGGTCAATTAATCTCTTTAAGGAAAGCTTAAGTTGGAAAAGTCAACCCAATGTTGACTTATGAGTTAGAGGGCTCGGAACTGAATTTCGATGATTCGGTTAGTTTCGGGGGATGATTTTAGACTTAGAAGCGCAATTGGAAGTAATTTTGGAGGTCCGGTGAAGAAGTTAGCCTATTTTGGCGAAGTTGGAATTTTGGCGGAATCCGATCGATGGGTGATATTTTGATCCGAGAGTCGGAATGGAATTTTGACAGTTGCAGTAGCTTCGTTAGGTGATTTTGGATATGTCTGCAAATTTTCAGGTAATTCAGACATCGTCTGGTCGGGTTTTTGATCGAAAGTGTATTTTCGAAAGTTTTTGGAAACTTATGCCTTGATTTGATGAAAATTGATGATTTTGATGTTATTTCGGCGATTTGATCACTCGAACGAGTTCATGTGATGTTTTAGAGTCAATGTGCATATTTGGTTTGTAGCCCCGAGGGCTCGGGAGTGTTTCGGAGGTGTCTCGGAATAATTCCGGACTTAGAAAATGGGAGAAATTGCAGAAAACATCTGCTGTGAATAGTGACCATGAACAGTTCCCGTAAAACAGTGTCCATAAACAGTGCCCGTGAAGCAGTGTCCGTGAACAGTACCGTGAACAGTAACCGTGAATAGTGCCGGACAGAATATATTTGAGGTCCGAAAATATATTGCCATTTTTGACAATTTGGAGCTCGGATAGGGCGATTTTTCGAGGGAGTTTTGGAGAGAACAACGGGGTAAGTGTTCTTAACTCAATTTTGGTGGTATAACTTGAATCTATTGCAAGTTTTAGTGTTTAATTTGAGAATTTTTGTTGAAAATGGTAGAAAACCCTCTTGGATAGAAATAGTGATTTAAGGGAACAAATGAACTCCAATTTTTGTGAATTTGGTATGTACGGACTCGTGGCGAGACGAGGATTCCGAAAATATAAATTTCGAAATTTTTTGAGATGTGGGCCCGGGGCTCGGGTTTTGCCAATTTCGTGTTTATGAGTAATTTTTGAGTTATTTCGATTGGGTTATGTCCCATTGGCCTAATTTGATTTATTTTCGCTATATTTGATCAGACTCTATGCGTGCGGAGCTTGATTCTCGTGGCAAGGGCATCGCAGATTAGTCGTCGAGCCGTATTGAGGTGAGTAATAGATGTGGGTGATGACCAGCAGGTTCGAAACCCCGGTATACCACTTTGTGATACTGTATAGCGGCGAGACACGTACTCTCTTGTGAGTGTGCGGTCGATTGTGATTTGGGGACTATGGCTTAGTCCGACCTGTTGATACTGTATTATGACATTGGCTATTCTTGAGCCGCTGAACTTCCTTCTCGGACGGTTGCATATTATATAGTGATATTGGCTACTTTTGAGCCGTTGAACCTCCTTCTTGGATGGTAGAGTATACTTATGGGCTGTGAGCCAGTTATTGGGATCCTGCGAGGATCATTAGCATTGTGCTGTGATATTGACATGCTAGTTTTACTACCAGTCCTAAGCTATTACTGTTATTACTGTTTTCAACTAAAAAATGATAAAAGATGTTTTCAAAACTACTTTTGAGCCTGCGAGGCTATATTTGCATATTAGCTGACTGGTAGTGGATCGGGCTGCACGTCGCAGCGGTACATATGTTGGATCGGACTGCACGCCGCAGTGATATTGTGCTTGGGTTGTAGGAGCCTCTCCGGAGTCCGAACCCCCACAGTGAGCACGGGTACCCAAATTGGATCGGGCTACGCGCCGTAGCGGTTATTTCATGCATTGCACTTGCATTTAGCTACATCTGCTAGCTGTTATACTGTGTTGTTGATACTTGTTGGTACATCTTTGATGATATTGAACTGTTGTAGGGTATTGATTACAGCTTTACATAGTGCTTTATTATAGATTTCTTATCTAACGCTGTCTTACCCCTGTTTATTACCACTGAGTCTGGCAGTACTCATTTTACTCCCTGCATCTTGTGTGCAGATCCAGGTACCTCTCAGCAGACCTGATCCGGTAGCCGCTCGGAGGCACAGTGCGGGATAGTCGAGGTAGCTGCAGCGTCCGCAGGACCTGACTCCCCTTCTAGTTGTCTTTTCATTTTAAGATGTCATTTCTTTCTACACTGAGTTTTGTTATAAACCCTATTGCACTTATGTTCTTTTAGAGGCTCTTGACTCTTGACCCTTCGGTCTGTGGGAGTTGTACTGTTTAGGGCGTGATCCCCGTTTTTTTTAGCAAAATATACCACTAGGCATTGTACCTAGTGGCTAATATATAAATAAACGAATAAAAATCCCAATCCGGGTCCAAAAGGATACAATTTGTCCTCCTACTACCAGTAGACTATGAAATAAATCTATGTAAACATAGAATCTAATCAGAAAAAACTAATATCATCTATAACATGAAGTCTAAATGAATATTTCCATGTCCTGCAGCTATGATTGACTTCTCCTGCCCATTTCAAGTACCATGTAGCACCACTCAAGCTCTCACCAGGTGCCAAGGTATGCGGAGTATAGGCAATGATCAAGTCGATCCAAGAGTACCACAAGTATAGGAACAAGAATTGACTTCCCATCCGATAATTCAACTCCAATGAAAAGCTATTGTCTCAATCACCTTTAGTATATGTTGCCCTTGTACATTGTATACTACTATGTCACCTCCAGAATGAGTGTGGAACCACACTAATACCACTGAAAAATGACATAATAATATCCAATATATTCCAAACACATAAATAAGCCATATCTTGACACTAGTCGATCGTGAGCTCCAAGTATCTGTTGTAGCTTCCATGTTGTATGCCATGACTGTTGATATTCGATGAACTAGTGTAATTGAATCAAACCAAGTGAGCGTGTCCCTTGAGCTATCTAACAGTGACATCTTTGTCATTGCAATGCAGAAAGCCCAGCCAATGATGCTGATGATGATGCTGCATGTGTGCTTTTCACCTCTTGCCTCGATTTCCTGCAATAACCATAGCACATATATATTGTCTACTACTATATTCCCGTTTTGGTATTTCTGTCTTCACTTAAATTGGGTAAAGTGAGCTCCTAGCTCCATGAATGTTGTTGATTGGTCGGGCTGGCCTAGCAGTGTGTTGGGCGCCATCACGACCGGGTTTGGGATCGTGACAGATGTCTAGTGAAGAAAAGTGTGATCTTGAGAAGAAACAAAAGAGAGAAGGCAATGAGATAAACATAGTCTATGAGGTAGAGAGAGAAAAACATGAGGGATTGAGTGAAGGAAAAAAACTCTTTTGTGAGATAAAAGAGGCTAAGGGTGAGAAAAATATTAGTCTTGTGATAAAAGCTAAAGAAAGTAGCAAGAAAAACGTTTCTTTACTTTCTAACCCATTAACTCTTTCCTGTTTTAGTTATTTTGACTTTGTGCAGCCACGTGTTGAAATACCTTTTGAAAGGGGTAGTGAGGTGCAAGATATGGTGGTAAAAGATCCAATTGGATTGCAACATGAATTTGGCAATATCAATTCTTGTTGGATCGTGGAAGGATCGAATTCGAGGACGAATTCTTTTCAAGAAGAGGGGAATGATAGCATCCTAGGAAGCTCAATTCTATTCAAGTACAAGGATGAAGCGTTGCAATCTCAAAGAGGACCTTTAACAAGATGTCACGCTAAAGAATTTCAAAACACGATCATTGGACTTCAAGTGCACATAAAGAAGCCTTTAATTGTCGAGAAAGGGCTCCAGCCCAGAGGACAAGAATTGTTAAAATTTTACAATTATTTGGTAGCTCAAATTGAAGTCTAAGAGGAGGAAGATTTGGTCATCCAAATCAGCCCTTGGAGTACACCAAAATGGCTCAAAATGAGCTTAAAAGAAGTCCAAAAGGAGGTACTACAAAAGGAGCCCAATTGGAGTCCAAACAAATGGCCCAAACTAGTTGTTTTAAGACCCAAATCTGCCCCAAAGGGTCTTGGCCGCCCCTCACCTAACCAAAGACTTTTCTTAGACTTTAGCAACCACCTACTTTATTGTAATAATTATGTTTTCTATTACAACCACCCCACTTAGTTTTTTAATGTTATTTTTATGCCTTTGTACTCCTATACATAGGGTGTTCTTCTCTTTCATAAGACACATTATTATTGATTGAGTATATCATACTTTGAGAGTTCTTTTGAACCTTTGTTACTTGTGCTTTGAGATTTATCTTTCAACTTTTACTAGTTCATAGTTCAAGGTAGTAAGATTACTTCTCTTTTGTGATATCTTTGATTCCTTTGTGGTATTCTTAGAAGGCGATTAATACTAGTATTAATTGTTGTATCAAGTTACTCGTAAAGTGGTCAAGATCCGAATCTATTGTTTTGATTTGCTTTTTAAGTAAAGGCGTTTGATTTCTTTCATAAATCAAGACGTTGTTACTTTGATCTTGTCAAGGCTATAAAACTTGCGTTCTTGAAAGTTCATGGAATTCTTTCCTTGAATCTTTCCCATATCCTTTATTTCCGTCTCTTTAGTTCTAGTTGTTCAATTCCTGTTGTTATTGCTTCCGCGTTTACTTCTCAAATTCTTACTCTAGTTTGGATTCCCGGCCTAGTTGTTATCACAATCGTATTACATTACTCCCAATCTGTTATGACTACAATCGTATTATCAAATGGACTTATGTGATTGTCGTAGGCTGATGCGTCCTAGTATATGAATGAAATCATATGCCTTCACGGTCAATTACTAAATAACAACCACGGTATATAAACGGAAGGTCCTATGACTACAATCGTATTAGTCAAATGGACTTATGTGGTTGTCGTAGACCGATGCGTCCTACTACAATCGTATTACATTACTCCCAATCTGTCATGACTACAATCGTATTAGTCAAATGGACTTATGTAGTTGTCGTAGGCCGATGCATCCTAGTATAGGAATGAAATCATATTCATTCATGGTCAATTACTAAATAACAACCACGATATATAAACGGAAGGTCCTATAACTACAATCGTATTAGTCCAATGGACTTATATGGTTGTCGTATGCCGATGCGTCCTAGTATATGAATGAAATCATATTCATTCATGGTCAATTACTAAATAACCACCACGATATATAACGGAAGGTCCTATCACTACAATCGTATTAGTCAAATGGATTTATGTGGTTGTCGTAGGCCGATGCGTCCTACTACAATCGTATTACATTAATCCCAATTTTTTATGACTACAATTGTATTAGTCAAATGGACTTATGTGGTTGTCGTAGGCCGATGCGTCCTAGTATATGAATGAAATCATATTCATTGACGGTCAATTACTAAATAACAACCACGATATATAAATGGAAGGTCCTATTACTGCAATCGTATTAATCAAATAGACTTATGTGGTTGTCGAAGGCCGATGCGTCCTCCTACAATCGCATTACATTACTCCCAATCTGTTATGACTACAATCGTATTAGTCAAATGGACTTATGTGGTTGTCGTAGGCCGATGCGTCTTAGTATATGAATGAAATAATATTCATAGATGGTCAATTACTAAATAACAACCAAGATATATAAACGGAAGGTCCTATTACTTCAATCGTATTAGTAAAATGGACTTATGTGGTTGTCGTAGGCCGATGCGTCCTAGTATAGGAATGAAATCATATTCATTCACGGTCAATAACTAAATAACAACCACGATATATAAACGGAAGGTCCTATTACTACAATCGTATTAGTCAAATGGACTTATGTGGTTGTCGTAGGCCGATGCATCCTAGTATATGAATGAAATAATATTCATAGATGGTCAATTACTAAATAACAACCATGATATATAAACAGAAGGTCCTATTACTACAATCGTATTAGTAAAATGGACTTATGGGGTTGTCGTAGGCCGATGCGTCCTAGTATATGAATGAAATCATATTCATTCACGGTTAATTACTAAATAACAACCACGATATATAAACGGAAGTTCCTATTAATACAATCGTATTAGTCAAATGGACTTATGATCGTATTCATTCACGGTCAATTACTAAATAACAACCACGATATATAAACGGAAGTTCCTATGACTATAATCGTATTATTCCAATGGACTTATGTGGTTGTCGTAGGACGATGCGTCCTAATATATGAATGAAATCATATTCATTCACGGTCAATTACTAAATAACCACCACAATATATAAACGGAAGGTATGACTACAATCGTATTAGTCAAATGGACTTATGTGGTTGTCGTAGGCCGATACGTCCTAGTAGATGAATGAAATAATATTCATAGATGGTCAATTACTAAATAACAACCACGATATATAAACGGAAGGTCCTATTACTACAATCGTATTGTGACGACCCGGCCCGTCATCATGGGAATTACCACCCCGTTACCTTGCATTTATATGTTTTATGCTATTATATCAGTGTTAGAGTCTATCCGGTAAGTTAGGAGTGATTTGGATTGAAAATGAGGCATATAGCCTTTTTGAAGGAAACTCGAATAAAGAAAGTCAACCCGGAGTTGACTATTTAGTTAGAGGGCTCAGAATCAGAATCTGATGATTCGGTTAGTTCCGGGAAATGATTTGTGACTTAGGGGAACAATCGGAATTAAATTTGGAGGTCCGGTGTAGAAATAGGCTTGAATTGGCTAAGGTTGAATTTTGGCGAAATCCGAACAATAGGTGAGATTTTGATCCAGGAGTCAGAATGGAATTCCGACAGTTGCAGTAGCTCCGTTAAGTGATTTTGGATGTGCCTGCAAAATTTCAGGTCTTTCGGAGGTAGTTTGGTCGCGTTTTTGGTCGAATGTCGGTTGCGGAAGTTGGATGGAAACTTAGGCTTGAATTGCTTGAATCCGAGGTTATTCCATGTTAAAGCATGTGATTTTATCATTTGAGCAAGTTCGTATGGAGTTATGGAGTATATTTGTGGCTTTCGTTGGGGTCCTGGGGGACCCGGGGTCATTTTGGGAGGTTAAGCGGGAGAAAAACATGGAAAATTGCAGGTTGAGGATTTGCTGGTTCTGTTGTTTTCGCTCTTGCGGATTGGGGACCGCAGGAGCGGGACCGCAGAAGTGAAATTTGTACCGCAGATGCGAAAAGGGGTTTGGCCGGGAGGTTCCATTGAAGCGGATGACTAGTCGCGAAAGGTGGGCGACTGGGGAGAATCGCTGGTGCGGAGGCTTGTTCGCAGGAGCGGTCTCGCAGGAGCGAGACCTGGGCCGCAGAAGCGAAACTGGGCGGCTAGGTGTGTTTTCGCAGAAGCGACCATTTGGTCGTAGAGGCGGCCTCGCAGAGGCGGATTTTTGTCCGCAGAAGCGGAAATCGGGCCTGTGTTAAAAATAACAGAAGGGTTAAAATTTCATAAGTTGCAAAACATTTGGGGCTCGGTTCTTGGAGGCGAATTGGGCGAGATATTGCTGGGAGATCATCGGGTTATCATCGGAGGTGAGTTTTATGGTTCCTTTACGCGTTTTTATCTTGAAAGCCTCCTTTAATTCACGGAAATTGGATCAAATTGTGAGGGAATTTAGCCTAAGCGAGGGTTTTGGTAAATTGCTGATTTGAGTGGGCAAATGGAGTCCGAATTTGGTAAATTTTATATGCCTAGGCTCGTATTGAGACGAGGGTTCCGAATATTTAACTTTTATAATTTTTCGAGAAGCGCACCAAAAGTCGGGTTTTGACAACTTTGTGGGTTTTGATACAATTTGGGTAATTTCGAATGAATTGCGTGAAATTAGCATATATTGATGCATTCTCTATGATTTTGAGCAGATTTGGCATCCGCGGAGATTGATTTGCGAGGCATGCGCAAGGCGGATTGAAGTTTCTACCAGTTCGAGGTGAGTGGTAGTAGTAAACAATGTACCGAGGGTTTGAAACCCCGTACTAGCACTTCACAGTGCTAAATTGAGATGAGACACACGTGCTATGACGGGCGTGGTGACATTGTGATTGGGGGTTCGGACTTGGTCCTTCCCGGCTAATAGAATACTGTGTTTTATGACTGTTATGAGATTATAACTGTACAACTGGGCTAATAGCCATGTTTGGGGCCTTGTGCCGATCTGTAGAGCATTAGGGAACCTATAGAGCTAGGTGACCCTTATATCGTGTTGGAAACTTACATTCAGCCGTAGCTCTAGCTGTATAGCATAGTATGAGCCCGTAGTAGATGTGTACATTGAGAGAGATTATCTAGGGTGGAATTCCCTGTTCTAGCTGAGTGGGCCCGAAAGGCCAAGTCTATACCGATTGAGATGAGATAGGGTCAAGGACCCACTATGAGATGTTATATTGGGCCTGAAAGGCCAAGTCTATATTAACTGAGACAGGGTCAAGGACCCACTGTGATATATTATATTGGGCCTGAGAGGCCAAGTATATACTGACTGGAATAGGGTCGAGGACCCATTATGAGGTATTATATATATATATACCTATATTGGATCGGGCTGCACGCCGCAGCAGTATATATATTGGATCGGACTGCACGCCGCAGTAATATACATGTAATATACATGTAATATACATGTGGGACGGACTGCACGCCGCAGTATTATTGCGCTTGGGCTATAGGAGCCCCTTCGGAGTCTGAGTCTGCACACATTCTCAGTGAGCACTGGTGTATATTATGGGATCGGGCTGCGCGCCGCAGCAGTATAAATATATATACATATAAATATTGGATCGGACTGCACGCCGCAGTAATATTTGTGTGGATCGTGCTGCACGCCGCGGTATTATAGTGCTTGGTCCTAGGGAGCCCCTCCGAAGTCTGTATACACCCCAAGTGAGCACCGTCGACGTTAAATGGAGCGGGCTGCGCGCCGCAGCGGTATATGTGTTGGAGCGGGCTGCACGCCGTAGCATTATACTTATTCATATCCTATTACCTTCTTAAATACTTATACATTATAGACATAGGTATGTGTCTTCATATATTGAGATGGCCGTACACCGTAGGGGTACGAGTGAGGGTTTGATCGGTGTGGGATATTGTAGAGATAGATGAGGACCGGAGATCAGAGTACTTACTACAGTGATGACGTAACTGTGAGGGTTGCCTTAGAACTGTTTAGTGATAGCACAGGAGTTCTTACTTTCAGTTATTGATTATCATTATTACTCACTGGGTTGAAATATACTCACCACACTCCCCTGCACTTTTTGTGCAGATTCACAGGTGCCCGAGAGCGGCTGAGTTGTTGCTGCCTGCTCATATCTACTTCTTGCGGAGACTACGAGGTAGCTGCCAGCGTCCGTAGAGCCTGTTTTCTCCTTCTTTATCATCTTGTTAATTTCCTATTTGCCTAGACTTGTTTGTATTAGGATGTTATTTTGTAGAGGCTCAGTCTCGTGACACCACGATATGGTTGGGACCGTATTTTGTATGCTTTTACTATCTCGCTTATCACCTGATATGATCATTTACTGTTTAAGTTTAATTTGATTAATAATTGGCTGGGTTAAGAGATGATATGGTCGGGCTTACCTAGCATTATGTTAGGCGCCATCACGACCGGGGTTTGGGTCGTGACAAGTTGGTATCAGAGCCTAGGTTAACAAGTCTCGCGAGTCATGAGCCGGTTTAGTAGAGTCTCGTGGATCGGTACGGGGACGCCTGTACTTATCCTCGGGAGGCTGCAAACCTTTTAGGAAAAGTTTCAATTCTTGGAATTCTTGTCGTGCGATTACTTTTGACTTGAGCTGAACTTTGACATTCTATTCTCTCGCGGATGGCGAGAACTCGAGCTTCTGGACGTGGAGGACGACCACCACTACCACCTGCTAGAGGCTGAGGACGCGGTCGTGGTCGTGGCGGAGTTAGGGCAGCTAAGGCAGTACCAGCTGACCCACAGCCCCCAGTTGCAGAGGTGCCAACAGCACCAGATCAGGCACTAGCTGTGCCCATTGTCATTCCGGGTCTACAGGAGACCCTGGCTCAGATACTAGCAGTCTGCACGGGCCTAGCACAGGCGGTTTCAGTTACTACTGCAGCAGCTGCATCGGGGATCGGGGGTGGTCATCAGACCCGCGCAGTACTCACTCCAGAGCCAGGAGTGCAGGGCGTACGGACACTAGAGGCTCCTCCAGTTCAGCCTGTAGTATCGGTTCAGCCAGCAGATCAGATTCAGGGGGACAGGGTCCCAGCTATGACAGACGATGAGCAGCGTCGTCTTGAGAGGTTCAGCTGGTTATCTCCTCCTATTTTCAGTGGTGCTCCGGGCGAGGACGTCGAAGATTTTCTGGACAAGTGCCGTGAGATGCTCCGTACGGCAGAGATCTTGGAGTCCAGTGGTGTATCCTTTACTACCTTCCAGTTCCAGGGGCCAACCTTCGCTTTGTGGGAGGCTTATGAGCGCCGTAGACCGGCAGGGGCAGCACCATTATCATGGCCGGAGTTCTCCACTATGTTCTTGGAGAAATGGGTGCCTCGATCTCGGAGAGAGGAGATGCGTAGGCAGTTTGAGGGTCTCCGTCAGGGGGACATGTCAGTGTCAGAGTATGAGATCAGGTTTACAGAGTTGTCCGGATATGCACCGTGGTTGGTTCATTCCGACAGAGAGAGGATTGGGCGCTTCGTGGACGGCCTCATTTATCCCATTCGTATTCCGATGACTCGGGAGAGGGTTTTGAGTCGTACATTTGAGGATGCTATGGATATTGCTCGTGACATAGAGACTAATCATCGCAGAGAGCGGGATGAGAGGGAGGCCAAGAGGCCTCGAGGAGCAGCTAGTTCCAGTGGCACTCAGACCAGAGGCCAGAGTCAGCAGAGCCGAGGTCGCTCTTTCAGATCTTCGCAGTCGAGTCGCTCCGATCGTCGCAGATGGTCTTCTAGACAGGGTTATCAGGGTGCCATGCCAGCTCAGAGTTCTTCACAGGCCCCATCTGCTCAGGGTTCATCTCAGCCTAGTTCATCAGCTGGCCACTCCAGCGCCAGGGGTCCTTATTAGTCTCAGTGCCCAGCACCGGGGAGTTACTACGAGTGCGGAGAGTTTGGGCACCACCGTAGGGAGTGTCCCCGTCTTGTTTCCAGCTCTTATCAGTAGAGGGGGCAGCCCTCGTCATTTGGTCCTTCTACTTCAGCACCTGCCCCCCCAGCTAGGGGTGACGATCAGTTAGCTAGGGATCGCCCTCTAGGGGGGAGACCGATCAGGTAGATAGGCTAGATGCTATGCTCTCCGGGGCCAATCTGAGGCAGTTGCTTCTGATGTAGTTATCACAGCTATTATTTCAGTCTGCCACAGAGATGCCTCAGTGTTGTTCGATCCTGGTTCTACTTATTCTTATGTGTCTACTTATTTTGCTCCTCATTTGGGCACGACCCGAGGGTGTCTTGAGCTGCCGGTGCATGTATCTACCCCAGTAGGGGATACTATTGTTGTGGACCACGTATACCGGTCCTGTTTGGTCACTATTGGGGGTCTGGAGACCCGAGTGGACCTGTTGCTTCTCAGCATGATCGATTTTGATGTTATATTGGGCATGGATTGGCTATCTCCATGTCATGCTATTCTGGACCGTCATGCTAAGACAGTCACCTTGGCTATGCCGGGCATTCAGAGTATCGAGTGGCGAGGCACGACTGAGTATGTACCTAGCAGGGTAATATCTTTCCTCAAGGCCCAACGAATGGTTAGGAAGGGATGTCTCTCTTATTTAGCAATTGTGTGGGAGGTCGAGGCCCAGACTCCCAGTATTGATTCTGTTCCCATTGTGCGAGACTTTCCTGATATGTTTCCCTCAGACCTGCCGGGCATGCCGCCGGACAGGGATATTGATTTTGGTATCGATTTGGTGCCGGGCACTCAGCCTATTTCTATTCCTCCGTATCGGATGGCACCAGCTGAGTTGAAGGAATTGAAGGAGCAGCTCCAGGAACTCCTAGATAAGGGGTTCATTCGGCCGAGTGTGTCACCAAGGGGTGCACCGGTCCTGTTTGTTAAGAAGAAAAATGGCTCTATGAGAATGTGTATTGACTATAGGCAGCTGAACAAAGTAACAGTGAAGAATAAGTATCCTCTACCTCGTATTGATGATTTATTTGATCAGCTCCAGGAAGCTAGGGTGTTCTCAAAGATTGATCTTTGTTCAGGCTACCATCAGCTGAAGATTAGAGAGTCCGACAATATGAAGACCGCATTCAGGACCAGATATGATCACTATGAGTTCCTTGTGATGTCTTTTGGGCTGACCAATGCCCCAGCAGCATTCATGCATCTGATGAACAGTGTGTTCAGACCCTATCTTGATTCATTTGTGATCGTATTCATTGATGACATACTAGTCTACTCTCGTAGCCAGGAGGAGCATGCTCGACACTTGAGCATTGTATTGCAGAGATTGAGAGAGGAGAAGTTGTATGCCAAGTTCTCCAAATGTGTTCTAGCTTGAGTCCGTGGCATTCTTAGGGCACGTAGTGTCCCGTGATGGTATTCAGGTAGATCCGAGGAAGGTCGAGGCAGTGCAGAGTTGGCCCAGACCGACCTCAGTTTCTGAGATCCGTAGCTTTCTGGGATTGGCAGGGTATTATCGCCGATTCGTTCAGGGGTTCTCTTCTATTGCTTCACCCTTGACTAGATTGGCTCAGAAGGGTGTTCCTTTCTTATGGTCCGAGGAGTGCGAGGAGAGCTTTCGGAAGCTCAAGACAACACTGACCACAGCACCAGTCTTGATTCTGCCGTCAGCTTTAGATCCTTATAGTGTGTATTGTGATGCCTCAGGAGTTGGCATTGGTTGTGTGTTGATGCAGGAGGGTAGGGTCATTGCTTATGCTTCTCGTTAGTTGAAGCCCCACGAGAAGAACTACCCTGTTCATGATTTGGAGCTAGCAGCCATAGTTCATGCTTTGAAGATTTGGAGGCATTACCTGTATGGTGTCTCATGTGAGGTGTTCACGGATCATCGTAGCCTTCAGCACTTATTCAGACAGAAGGACCTTAATTTGAGACAACGAAGGTGGTTGGAGTTGCTTAAAGATTATGACATCACTATCTTGTATCATCCGGGGAAGGCCAATGTTGTGGCCGATGCTTTGAGTCGGAAGGCGGTTAGTATGGGTAGCCTAGCTTTCAACCCAGTTGGGGAGAGGCCATTTGCTTGTGATGTTCAGGCCCTAGCCAATCGGCTAGTGAGGTTGGATATTTCAGAGCCGAGTCGAGTGTTGGCTTGTGTTGTTTCTCGATCTTCCTTATATGATCGCATCAGGGAGCGACAGTATGATGACCCACATTTGCTTGTCCTTAAGGACAGAGTGCAGCATAATGATGCTAGAGATGTGACTATCGACAGTGATGGTGTTCTGAGGATGCGGGGTCGTATATGCGTGCCCAATGTGGATGGTTTGCGGGAGTTGATACTTGAGGAGGCACACAGTTCGCGGTACTCTATTCACCCAGGTGCCGCAAAGATGTACCAAGACTTGAGACAGCACTACTGGTGGAGGAGAATGAAGATGGATATTGTTAGACATGTAGCCAAGTGCCTCAACTGCCAGCAGGTCAAGTATGAGCATCAGAGACCGGGCGGTGTTCTTCGGCGTATGGTCATTCCCGAGTGGAAATGGGAGAGGATCACCATGGATTTTGTTACTGGACTCCCTCGGACAGCGAGGAAGTTTGATTATGTATGGGTGATTGTTGATTGGATGACTAAGTCCGCACATTTCATTCCAGTCAGCACTACTTACTCATCGGAGCGGTTGGCATCGATCTTTATTCGGGAGATTGTTAGGTTGCATGGGGTCCCGGTGTCTATTATATCTGACAGAGGCACTCAGTTCACTTCTCAGTTTTGGAGAGCATTTCAGCAAGAGATGGGTACGCGGGTTGAGTTGAGCACTGCATTTCACCCCCAGACAGACGGGCAGTCGGAGCGCACTATTCAGATCCTGGAGGATATGTTGCGGGCATGTGTGATTGACTTGGGTGGTTCGTGGGATGAGTTCCTGCCACTTGCTGAGTTTGCCTACAACAACAGTTATCAATCGAGTATTCAGATGGCCCCGTACGAGGCATTGTATGGCAGACGATGTAGATCCCCCGTGGGATGGTTTGAGCCTGGTGAGGTTAGATTGATAGGGACTGAGTTAGTCCAGGATGCTCTGGATAGAGCAAAGTTGATCCAGGAGAGGCTTCGCACAGCACAGTCTCGCCGGAAGAGTTATGCGGACCGTAGAGTTCGAGAGTTGTCTTTCATGGTTGGTGACAGAGTATTGTTGAAGGTTTCACCTATGAAGGGTGTCATGAGGTTTGGGAAGAAAGGGAAGCTGAGTCCCAGGTACATTGGTCCTTTTGAGATACTCGGGAGGATTGGAGAGGTGGCATATGACTAGCCTTGCCACCCAGCTTATCCAGCGTTCATCCAGTATTCTATGTGTCTATGCTCCGGAAGTACATCGGGGATCCGTCTTATGTATTAGACTTCAGTACCATTCAGCTTGATGGTGATCTATCATATGATGTGGAGCCTATTGCTATTGTGGGTCGCCAGGTAAGAAAATTGAGGTCGAAGGAGATTGCATCCGTTAAGGTTCGGTGGAGAGGTCGACCCGTGGAGGAGGCTACTTGGGAGGTCGAGCAGGAGATGCGGAGCCGATATCCTCACTTGTTCGAGACTTCAGGTATGTTTCTTGACCCGCTCGAGGACGAGCGTTTGCTTAAGAGGGGGAGAATGTGACGACCCGGCCCGTCGTCACGGGAATTACCATCCCGTTACCTTGCATTTATATGTTTTATGCTATTATATCAGTGTTAGAGTCTATCGGGTAAGTTAGGAGTGATTTGGATTGAAATGAGGCATATAGCCTTTTTGAAGGAAACTCGAATAAGGAAAGTCAACCCGGAGTTGACTATTTAGTTAGAGGGCTCGGAATCGGAATTTGATGATTCGGTTAGTTCTGGGAAGTGATTTGTGACTTAGGGGAACAATCGGATAGAATTTGGAGGTCCGGTGTAGAAATAGGCTTCAATTGGCTAAGGTTGAATTTTGGCGAAATCCGAATGGTAGGTGAGATTTAGATCCATGAGTCGGAATGGAATTCTGACAGTTGCAGTAGCTCCGTTAGGTGATTTTGGATGTGCCTGCAAAATTTCAGGTCATTCGGAGGTAGTTTTGTCGGGTTTTTGGTCGAATGTCGATTGCGGAAGTTGGATGGAAACTTAGGCTTGAATTGCTTGAATCCGAGGTTATTCTGTGTTAAAGCATGTGGTTTTATCATTTGAGCAATTTCGTATGGCGTTATGGAGTATATTTGTGGCTTTCGTTGGGGTCCCGAGGGACCCGGGGTCATTTTGGGAGGTTAAGCGGGAGAAAAACATGGAAAATTGCAGGTTGATGATTTGCTGGTTCTGTTGTTTTCGCTCCTGCGGATTGGGGACCGCAGGAGCGGGACCGCAGAAGCGGAATTTGGACCGCAGATGCGAAAGGGGGCTTGGCCAGGAGGTTCCGCAGAAGCGGATGACTAGTCGCAGGAGCGGACTCGCTTCTGCGAGTCCTTGGTCGCAGAAGCGGAAAGGCGGGCGACTGGGGAGAATCGTTGGTGTGGAGGCTTGTTCGCAGGAGCGGTCTCGCAGGAGCGAGACCTGGGCCGCAGAAGCGGAGCTGGCGGCTAGGTGTGTTTTCGCAGAAGCGACTATTTGGTCGCAGAGGCGGCCTCGCAGAGGCGGATTTTTGTCCGCAGAAGTGGAAATCGGGCCTGTGTTAAAAATAACAAAAGGGTTAAAATTTCATAAGTTGCAAAACATTTGGGGCTCGGTTCTTGGAGGCGAATTGGGCGAGATATTGCTGGGAGATCATCGGGTTATCATCGGAGGTGAGTTTTATGGTTCCTTTACGCGTTTTTATCTTGAAATCCTCCTTTAATTCACGGAAATTGGATCAAATTGTGAGGGAATTTAGCCTAAGCGAGGGTTTTGGTAAATTGCCGATTTGAGTGGGCAAATGGAGTCCGAATTTGGTAAATTTTATATGCCTAGACTCGTATTGAGACAAGGGTTCCGAATATATTACTTTTATAGTTTTTCGAGAAGCGCACCAAAAGTCGGGTTTTGATAACTCTGTGGGTTTTGATACAATTTGGGTAATTTCGAATGAATTGCATGAAATTAGCATATATTGATGCATTCTCTATGATTTTGAGCAGATTTGGCATCCGAGAAGATTGATTTGCGAGGCAAGCGCAAGGCGGATTGAAGCTTCTACCGGTTCGAGGTGAGTGGTGGTAGTAAACAATGTACTGAGGGTTTGAAACCCCGTACTAGCACTTCACAGTGCTATATTGAGATGAGACACGCGTTCTATGACGGGCGTGGTGACATTGTGATTGGGGGTTCGGACTTGGTCCTTCCCAGCTAATAGAATACTGTGTTTTATGACTGTTATGAGATTATAACTGTACAACTGGGCTAATAGCCATGTTTGAGGCCTTGTATCGATCTGTAGAGCATTAGGGAACCTATAGAGCTAGGTAACCCTTATATCGTGTTGGAAACTTACATTCAGCCGTAGCTCTAGCTGTATAGCATAGTATGAGCCCGTACTAGATGTGTACATTGAGAGAGATTATCTAGGGTGGAATTCCCTGTTCTAGCTAAGTGGGCCTGAAAGGCCAAGTCTATACCGATTGAGATGAGATAGGGTCAAGGACCCACTATGAGATGATATATTGGGCCTGAAAGGCCAAGTCTATATTGACTGAGACATGGTCAAGGACCCACTTCTTATTTTTAGTTATTGATTATCATTATTACTCACTGGGTTGAAATATACTCACCCTACTCCCCTGTACTTTTTGTGCAGATTAACAGGTGCCCGAGAGCGGCTGAGTTGTTGTTGCTGCATGCTCATATCTACTTCTTGCGGAGACTACGAGGTAGCTGCCAGCGTCCGCAGAGCCTGTTTTCTCCTTCTTTATCATCTTGTTGATTTCCTATTTGCCTAGACTTGTTTGTATTAGGATGTTATTCGGTAGAGGCTCAGTCTCGTGACACCACGATATGGTTGGGACCGTATTATGCATGCTTTTACTATCTCGCTTATCACCTGATATGATCATTTACTGTTTAAGTTTAATTTGATTAATAATTGGCTGGGTTAAGAGATGATGTGGTCGGGCTTGCCTAGCATTGTGTTAGGCGCCATCACGACCGGGGTTTGGGTCGTGACACGAATTAGTCAAATGGACTTATGTGGTTGTCGTAGGCCGACGCACCCTACTACAATCGTACTACATTACTCCCAATCTGTTATGACTACAATCGAATTAGTCAAATGGACTTATGTGATTGTTGTAGGCTGATGCGTGATAGTATATGAATGAAATCATATTCATTCACGGTCAATTACTAAATAACAACCACGATATATAAACGGAAGGTCTTATTACTACAATCGCATTAGTCAAATGGACTTATGTGGTTGTCATAGGCCGATGCGTCCTGCTACAATCGTATTACATTACTCCCAATCTGTTATGACTACAATCGTATTAGTCAAATGGATTTATGTGGTTGTCGAAGGACGATGCATCCTCCTACAATCGTATTACATTACTCCCAATCTGTTATGACTACAATCGTATTAGTCAAATTAACTTATGTGGTTGTCGTAGGCTGATGCATCCTAGTATATGAATGAAATCATATTCATTCACGGTCAATTACTGAATAATAACCACGATATATAAACGGAAGTTCCTATGACTACAATCGTATTATTCCAATGGACTTATGTGGTTGTCGTAGGACGATGTGTCCTAGTATATGAATGAAATCATATTCATTCACGGTCAATTACTAAATAACCACCACGATATATAAACGGAAGGTCCCTATGACTACAATCGTATTAGTCAAATGGAGTTATGTGGTTGTCGTAGGCCGATGCGTCTTACTACAATCGTATTACATTACTCCCGATCTGTTATGACTACAATCGTATTATTCCAATGGACTTATGTGGTTGTCGTAGGACGATGTGTCCTAGTATATAAATGAAATCATATTCATTCACGGTCAATTACTAAATAACCACCACGATATATAAACAGAAGGTCCTATGACTACAATCGTATTAGTCAATTGGACTTATGTGGTTGTCGTAGGCCGATGCGTCTTACTACAATCGTATTACATTACTCTCAATCTGTTATGACTACAATCGTATGAGTCAAATGGACTTATGTGGTTGTCGTAGGCTGATGCGTCCTAGTATATGAATGAAATCATATTCATTCACGGTCAATTACTAAATAACAACCACGATATATAAACGGAAGGTCCTATTACTACAATCATATTAGTCAAATAGACTTATGTGGTTGTCGTAGGCCGATGTGTCCTACTACAATCGTATTACATTACTCCCAATCTGTTATGACTACAATCGTATTAGTCAAATGGACTTATGTGGTTGTCGTAGGCCGATGCGTCCTAGTATATGAATGAAATCATATTCATTCGCGGTCAATTACTAAATAACAACCACGATATATAAACGGAAGGTCCTATTACTACAATCATATTAGTCAAATGGACTTATGTGGTTGTCGTAGGCCGATGCGTCCTACTACAATCGTATTACATTACTCTCAATCTGTTATAACTACAATCGTATTAGTCAAATGGACTTATGTGGTTGTCGTAGGCTGATGCGTCCTAGTATATGAATGAAATCATTTTCATTCACGGTCAATTACTAAATAACAACCACGATATATAAACGGAAAATCCTATGACTACAATCGTATTAGTCAAATGGGTTATGTGGTTTTCGTAGGCCGATGCGTCCTACTACAATCGTATTACATTACTCCCAATCTCTTATGACTACAATCGTATTAGTCAAATGGACTTATCTGGTTGTCGTAGGTCGATGCATCCTAGTATGAAACAATATTCATTCACGGTCAATTACTGAATAACAACCACGATATATAAACGGAAGGTCCTATTACTACAATCGTATTAGTCAAATGGACTTATGTGGTTGTCATAGGCGGATGCATCCTGCTACAATCGTAGTACATTACTCCCAATCTGTTATGACTACAATCGTATTAGTCAAATGGACTTATGTGGTTGTCGAAGGACGATGCGTCCTCCTACAATCGTATTACATTACTCCCAATCTTTTATGACTACAATCGTATTAGTCAAATGGACTTATGTGGTTGTCGTAGGCCGATGCGTCTTAGTATATGAATGAACTAATATTAATATATGGTCAATTACTAAATAACAACCAAGATATATAAACGGAATGTCCTATTACTACAATTGTATTAGTCAAATGGACATATGTGGTTGTCGTAGGCCGATGCGTCCTAGTATAGGAATGAAATCATATTCATTCACGGTCAATTACTAAATAACAACCACGAAATATAAACGGAAGGTCCTATTACTACAATCGTATTAGTCAAATGGACTTATGTGGTTGTCGTAGGCCGATGCGTCCTAGTATATGAATGAAATCGTATTCATTCACGGTCAATTACTAAATAACAACCACGAAATATAAACGGAAGGTCCTATTACTACAATCGTATTAGTCAAATGGACTTATGTGGTTGTCGTAGGCTGAAGCGTCATAGTATATGAATGAAATCATATTCATTCACGGTCAATTACTAATTAACAACCACGATATATAAACAAAAGGTCCTATGACTACAATCGTATTAGTCAAATGGACTTATGTGGTTTTTGTAGGCCGATGCGTCCTACTACAATCATATTACATTACTCTCAATCTCTTATGACTACAATCGTGTTAGTCAAATGGACTTATATGGTTGTCGTAGGCCGATGCGTCCTAGTATATGAATGAAATCATATTCATTCACGGTTAATTACTAAATAACAATCACGATATATAAACGGAAGGTCCTATTACTACAATCGTATTAGTCAAATGGACATATTTGGTTGTCGTAGGCCGATGCACCCTACTACAATCGTATTACATTACCCTGAATCTGTTATGACTACAATCGTATTAGTCAAATGGACTTATGAGGTTGTCGTAGGCCGATCGTCCTAGTATATGAATGAAATCATATTCATTCACGGTCAATTAGTAAATAACAACCACGATATATAAACGGAAGGTCCTATGACTACAATCGTATTAGTCAAATGGACTTATGTGGTTGTCGAAGGATGATGCGTCCTCCTACAATCGTATTACATTACTCCCAATATGTTATGACTACAATCGTATTAGTCAAATGGACTTATGTGGTTGTCGTAGGCCGATGCATCCTAGTATATGAATGAAATCATATTCATTCACGGTCAATTACTAAATAACAACCACGATATATAAACGAAAGGTCCTATGACTACAATCGTATTAGTCAAATGGACTTATATGGTTGTCGTAGGCCGATGCGTCTTACTACAATCGTATTACATTACTCCCAATCTGTTATGACTACAATCGTATTAGTCAAATGGACTTATGTGGTTGTCGTAGGCTGATGCGTCCTAGTAAATGAATGAAATCATATTCATTCACGGTAAATTACTAAATAACAACCACGATATATAAACGGAAGGTCCTATTACTACAATCGTATTAGTCAAATGGACTTATGTAAACGGAAGGTCCTACTACAATCGTATTACATTACTCCCATTCTGTTATGACTACAATCGTATTAGTCAAATGGACTTATGTGGTTGTCGTACGCCGATGCGTCCATTTAATATGTCCATTTGACTAATACGTTTGTAGTAATAGGACCTTCCGTTTATATATCGTGGTTGTTATTTAGTAATTGTCCGTGAATGAATATGATTTCATTCATATACTAGGATGCATCGGCCTACGACAACCATATAAGTCCTTTTGACTAATACGATTGTAGTCATAAGAGATTGGGTGTAATGTAATATGATTGTAGTAGGACGCAGCGGCCTACGAAAACTACATAAGTCCATTTGACTAATACGATTGTAGTCATAGGACCTTCCGTTTATATATCGTGGTTGTTATTTAGTAATTGACCGTGAATGAATATGACTTCATTCATATACTAGGACGCATCAGCCTACGACAACCACATAAGTCCATTTGACTAATACGATTGTAGTAATAGGACCTTCCGTTTATATTTCGTGGTTGTTATTTAGTAATTGACCGTGAATGAATATGATTTCATTCCTATACTAGGACGCATCGGCCTACGACAACCACATAAATCCATTTGACTAATACGATTGTAGTAATAGGACCAAATAGGGGGGTTGGGTCGGGTATAGCTCCGATTAGCTCTGTTATAGGTTGTTTAGATTGATTAGTTACTAACTTTGTTAGTAATTGATTAGATTTTTGATTCATTGCTGGTTAAATGCTAAATTATAATTTTCTTTAGCTAAATTAATAATTTAAATATTCGTAATTTATCATATCTTAGTCTGTTTCGGGTTCTGAATCCCATATATTTGTGTAGTCATAATTATATACTCGGGTTGGGGTCGGGTATAGCTCCGATTAGCTCTGTTATAGGTCTTTTAGATTGATTAGTTACTAACTGTGTTGGTAATTGATTAGATTTTTGATTCATTGCTGGTTAATTGCTAAATTATAATTTTCTTTAGCTAAAGTTTTTAATAACAAGTAATTTTTCTATATTTTTATTTAGTGACTCTATGTGTGTGATTTTCTTAGTTTGCATATAATTATCTAAATTATTTTTCATATTTTGTTCGGTTTTAGCTATTTCAAGCATAGTTTATCTTTCTAAGTACATAAAAGATTAATATCTTGTAATTATCTGCCATTTCATCTAGTAGATATGTTATCATTATTTTATGTATCGCTATTGTTCTTATAGTATTCCTTCTAATCTTCTTACTTTACTATCATATTCATCATGTAATAATAAGATATAAAAAACAATTTTTCTGGTCACTACCATGACCCTTTGCTCTAATCATTTACCCTAGCAATGTCCTCAACTGCGGTACTCCCCTAAACGGCATCTTCTCGCCACACCGGTTTCCCATTAGGAGTGACTTACCCTAGGTTACTACTTACAGCATACTTCCATGGCAAACTTGCTCAAATTATTTTTTATAGCATTACTATAACATGATGAAAACTATAGTATTATAAGATGATTATTAGAAATATAAGAATTTAGCTATGCATAATCATAAATGATTTTACCTGACTTTGTATCTCCTTCGAGTTCGACATATTTTGTTGAATCTTATAGCTTATTTGAGAGAGTATTTTTGAAAGAGAGAATTTTTATTGATTTCTAATTTTCTGATTTCCGATTTTGATCCTTGATCCTGTCTATACATCTTTCTACTTGCTCCTTTATATAGAGGAGTAAGATGACTCTTACTATTTACATCTGACTCTTACTATTCACATCTGACTCTTACTATTCATTGGCCTTTACTATTCATTGGCCTTTACTATTCATGAATAGTAACTTGACTCTTACTATTTACGACTATGACTTCTACGACTCTGACTTTTTTACATAAAAAACAAAGAACTTTACATAAAGAAAAGTAAATATTTCTTTTACATCATTATCCGCTTTCTCTTTATGTCTCTTTCTGCTTTATCTTCTTTGTATCTTGTCGGCCGCTTGGTCTTCTCACATCTTTTCTCTTTGTCTTCTTTTGATCATTTCTTTTTTATGTCTCTTTCTTCTTTTTCTTTACGACTTTCTCGTCTTTTGAGTTATCTTCTACTATCTTCTTCAATTATTCTAACTGGATTTTTGGAATTACATTATCTTCTCTGTGACATTTTGAACATAAATGGTCTGGATATTTCTGGTTGATTATTCTGCAATATCTTGCTAGTAAATCTTCTGAGATAAATCCTTTTCTTAATGCTCTGGTTGTAGGTTGTCTTTCTGGATTTAGTAGAGACATAATCCATTTTTGGATTTCTTAGATATCTGATTGTCGTTGTTCCTTTGAATTTGAATATATTAATAACTGGTCTCTTGAATAATAACTCCAAATAGCATTTCCGTTTAGATAATTATGTGCTAGTTCATTGATGATTGTAGATATTCCAATAATCCTTTTGTTTGCATAAAAGCTAGGTATTTCGCATTTAGGTATTTCTTGTTGTTGTCCTATCTCTTCTTGTATAAGCATATCTTTTGTGAGTGCTATCTTGATTACTTGTATGACTGGTTTTATTTCATCATACAATATTTCTGCTGGTGCGGTATAGAATTTTATAAAAAATAGGTTTCCTTTTGTAACTCTTTTGAAATTTATAAATGCCTTGTATAATTCTGGTATAGTTGATATTTCTTCTCCATCATATGTGTATACTGTACTCAATAGTCCATAACTATAACATGTTTTTACTAGGTTGGCATTTGTTTTTGGTTGTGCTATTAGCCTATTGTATCCTTGTAGTTTTAGGGTTATGAAGTCTTGGGTTGGTTCTCTGGTAGTTTTCGATCTTGGATTGAGGTTTAGATATGTCTGTATTTTGTGAATATTTTCTATATATGATCTGGTTATATGATTGTAAGCTTTCTTTTCTTGGTTTAGGCTTTCTAAATATGATGTCATTTGTGGAGGTACGAATAATAGGTCTTTTGGTATTTTGGATATGTATGGTTTGTCAAATATTTTGTTCATGTTCGTATTTCTAACTCCTTTCTTTGTAGATGAACTTCCTGCAGCTGTAACTGAACAAACGTTATGGGTTTTAAGGTTTTTCCCAACGTCACCTTGTAGCTCTCGAATTTTATAGTCTTCCGATTGACTTATATCCGCATCTTTAGAGTCATGCTGCTGACTTAGATTTTTGGCATCTTCTAGCTTTTGTATTCTTGTTCCCATATTATCCATTTGAGAGGATAATTTCTCAAGGATTGAGATTATATCTTTTGTTGTATCTATTTCTTCAGTTTGTGTAGCTTTGTCTTGATAGGTAGTCTGCAATCATATTTTTGTTAGTACTAATTACTTCAATTGTAAATGTAAAATTCAGTATATTCAATACAAGCCTTCGTATTTCCTTTGTTGTAACTTGAATCTTGTATCTTCCTGGTTAGCCACCATTTTACTTGTGTATTATCTGTTCTTATAATAAACTTATTATATACAATATATGGTTCAAATGCCAATAAACATTTATATACTGCATATAATTCTTTTCTATTGATTTCCCATTTTATCTCCGGGTTTGTGAATGTTCCCGAATAGTACCTACAATGATGTTCTATTTTTTCTTTATCATACCTGTATTTTAATACTCCTCCATAGCTTTTTTCACTTGCCTCTGATTCTACTATATATGTAAATTTTTTATCTTCATCTAGGAAGTATAGTTTTGGTAGATTTTTACATATTTGTTTAACTTTTCTTACTTGTTTTTTATCTTCTTCACTAAAGTGATACTCTATATCCTTTTTTAGATTTTTCTGCAATGGTTTTAAAGTCTCTGCTAATTTTGGTATATATTCTCTTACTTGGTTTACTAATCCTAAAAATGATTGTAGTTTCTTTTTTGTATCTAATTGTTCATTTGAATTTATTATCTTTTGTACTATATGAGTTTGCATTTTAATTCCACTTTTATCTATTTCTATTCCTAGAAATTCTATTTGATTTTTCATTATTTTTGCCTTTTTTCTACTTAAGCTTATTCCCGATATTTCTATAATATGTATAAATTTTTCTAATAATTTTATATGCTCATCTTGTGTTTTTGAATATAATAATATATCATCAATGTATATTATGCAATTTTCTAGTTGTTTGAAATAGTTATCCATAAAATGTTGATACCTACCTGGTGCATTTTTATATCCAAAAGGTAACACGTTCCATTCATAAAATCATTGGGGTACAGTAAATGCTGTTAATTTTTTGGATTCTTCTTCTAACTTTAAGTGGTAAAATCCCGATTTACAATCAAATTTACTAAAATAGTTATATCCTTGGATTTGTCTTATTTTTAGTATTTTATTTGGTATTGGGTAATTAAATGTCTTAGTTTTTGCATTTAGATTTCTATAATCAATAACCATTCTACTTTTTCCTCTTTTTTGTTCACTATGTTTATTTACTATAAATGCTGGACTTGTATGTTTACTATTGCTCTCCTGTATATAACCTTGTTCTAGTAATTCATCAATGTGTATTTTAAATTCATTTAAATCTTTGAAATTGTATTTTAAAGGTTTTTGTGTTATTATACTATTTTCATCAATTAGCTCTATTTTTACCTTTGTTTTATGTTTTTCCCAACCTTGTAATGGGTTTTCACTATACAATGGTTCTAGTTTTTCTTGGATTATTTTAACTGTATTTATTGAAAAGATAATTAATTCTATTTTATATCATCTTCTTTTTAATCAGTATTAGAATATATCGGGTGAGTTAGGAGTGATTCGGGTTGAAAATGAAGCAAATAGCATGTTTGAAGAAAGCTTGAATATGGGAAGTCAACCTAGAGTTGACTATTGAGTTAGAGTGCTCGGAACCGGATTCCGATGATTCGACTAGTTTCGGGGGATCATTTATGACTTAGGAGAGCAATCGGAATTGAATTCGGAGGTCCGGTGTAGTTTTAGGCTTGAATTGGCGAATGTTGAATTTTGACGAAAACCGGATGGTAGGTGATATTTTGATCCGGGGGTCGGAATGGAATTCGACAATTTCTGTAGCTTCGTTATGTGATTTTGGATATGTCTGCAAATTTTCAGGTCATTCGGACATCGTTTGATCGGGTTTTGGATTGAATGTTAGTTTTGAAAGTTTTGAAGAAACTTAGGCTTGAATTCGTGTGTAAATGGTGATTTTGATGTTTAGGATGGTGTTTTTGTGATTGGAACAAGTCCGTATCATGTTTTGGAGTATGTTGGTGGTTTTCGTTGGGGTCCGGGGGTCTCGGGATGAATCCGGGGGTCCAAACGGACCATTTTTGGGAAAAATGAGAAAACTGCAGGTTTCTGCTCAGTCAATTAGACCTTCGCGTTCGCGTGGCATGGGCGGCGTTCGCGAAGGCCAGGCGGATCAATGCATCGCGTTCGCGGTCAGGTGCGTCGCGTTCGCGTAGGCCAGGAGCCTTGTGCTTCGCGATCGCGTTCCTGAGGTCGCGTTCGCGTAGGTCAGTTGGAGTGGACCATCGCGTTCGCGTGACTGGGAGTCGCGAACGCGTAGAAGGAATTTGGGAGGCTGGGAGTTTGAGCATCGCGAACGCGTGGTTGGCGTCGCGTTCGCGAAGAGTAGCTGGAAGCCGAGCATCGCGAACGCGTGAGGACTCACGCGAACGCGTAGAACAAAATGTTCTGGCAGTGAGTTAAATTGCAGAACAGAGAGCTCGCGGGTTCATTAACCCAAAACACAATTTTGAGCCCTAGAGAGAAGAAAACTCAAGGAAAATACAGAGAAATCATCGGGTATTCATCGGAGGTAAGATTCTTGACTCAAAAACATCATTTTATGGTAGAATTAACATCAATCTTCATGAAATTGGGTAGAAATCTTGAAGAATTGTGGCCTAGGTATTGAAAACGGGATTTTGAGTTTTGGAAGGCCATTTGAACTCCGATTTTGATAAATTTTATATGAACGGACTCGTGGCGAGACGAGGATCGCGTTGGTACTAATTTCGGAATTTTCCGAGCAGTGGGCCGGGGTCGGGTTTTACCAACTTAGTGTATTTATGCGAATTTCATGTAAATTGAAATGGGTTATGATTCTTTGACCCGTATTTGATATAATTATTGTGATTTGACTAGATTCTACGCACGAGGCAGCGAATTTCAAAGGAAAAGGCATCACGGACGAATCTACGACCGGCTAGAGGTGAGTAGTTTGTGTATATGGTAGCCTGAGAGTTCGAAACCCCGGCTTAGCACATTGTGACGCTAGTAGAGCGTGGCTCGCACACCGTGGCAGGTGCGGGATTGATTGTGACTGGGGATTGAGACTTGGTCCATCCCGGATGTAAATAATATGCTATTAGTGTTGGAAATACACTGTATTTGATATGTTTGTGGGCGGTAAGCCTTGTTTGGGGCCTTGCGCCGACCTGTAGCGTCCTTAGAGGACAATATTTATGTGATAGCTATATTTGCTTAAATCACTGATCTCAGTCCTGGAAATTGAAATCACCTTATTGATATGCTAAGTCACCGGCTTTTGCAAATTTAATAAAGTTAAAGTATTTTCATAAATTATGAACTGGAAACTGGAATTTAGAAAATTGAGTTGTTGTGTTACTTATATGCATGTTGTGGACTGAGGATGGATCGGGCTGCACGCCGCAGCGGTTGATATGAGGATTGGGCTGCACGCCGCAGCGATATTGTGCTTGGGCTGTAGGATCCCCTCCGGAGTCTGTACACACCCCCAGTGAGCGTCGTCGACGTTAAATGGATCGGGCTACACGCCGTAGCGGTTATGTGCATTGCATTGCATCTTTATTTGTTGAATTACTCTGTGGTAGCTGTATTGTACTGTTGATGCTAGTTCGTAGGAGATTCGGACTGTAGTGTAGCTTCATATTGTGGTATTTTGTGGATTTCCTACTTTCAGCTACTTATATATATTTATTACTCACTGAGTACTTAGTACTCACCCCTACTCCCTGCACCTTTTGTGTGCAGACTCAGGTACTCAGGAGCAGTAGACGAGCATTTCCAGCTTTTTCAAAGTCATACCGAGTTGCTGAGGTAGCTGTCGACGTTCGCAGAACCTAGCCTCTCTTCCTCTTTCCAGTTGTAATTTTATATTCAGACTTAAGTATTTCCATACAGTATTTTCTATTCTGTTGGGTTTTGTTAGAGGCTCTAGACTTGTGACTCCGGATCTTTGGGAGTGTCAGTTGCTTTAGCACTTCTCAGCACCTTGTTCATTTTTATTATTATTGGAGTTCTTTGACTTATGTTCTTTGGGTTGTCCATTTGGGACAGTCGTTGTGATCTAGCTTGATTGTTGGCGCCATCACGGCCGGATTTGGGCCGTGACAAGTTGGTATCAGAGCCAGGTTATTAGGACTCGCGAGTCATGAGCCGGTTTAGTAGGCTTTCGCAGATCGGTACGTAGACGTCCGTATCTATCCTCGAAGAGCTACAGAAACTTTAGGAAAAACCTCATTTTCTTGGATTCATATCGTGCGATCTGTGTTATCATGAAATTAAAGTTTTCCATATTCTATTCTCTCGGAGATGGCGAGAACACGAGCTAACGGACGTGGCGGACGACCACCATTGGCACCCAGAGGCCGTGGTCGTGGTAGAGGTAGGGCAGCAGTGCCAGCACCTGCTGACCCACCAGCTGACCAGACTCAGGGTCAGATTCCTGCACCAGTGGCCCAGACTCAGGACCAGATTCCAGCGGCAGACGCTCCGGCAACTCAGGTTCAGGCACCGGCAGTGCCCATTGTGATACCGGGTCTTCAGGAGACCTTGGCCCAGATCTTATCAGTATGCACAGGATTGGCTCAGGTCATTGCAGCCTCTACTGCAGCGTCTTCTTCACAGGCAGGGGGAGGGAATCAGACCCACGTAGCTCGCACACCCGAGCTGGTGATACAGGGTATTCAGGCGCCTGGGGCAGCTCCAGTTCAGCCAGTTGCGCCCGTTGCACTAGCTCCTGCTTATATGGTTCCAATTATGCCCAACGATGAGCAACGTCCAGGGTTTTCTTGACAGATGTTAGCGCATGCTTCGCACCGCGGGTATTCTAGAGTCCAGCGGTGTTTCATTCACCACTTTTCAGTTCACGGGTGCAGCATTTCGGTGGTGGGAGGATTTCGAGAGGCGTAGGCCCGCTGGGGCAGCGCCTCTCACTTGGCAGCAGTTCTCCACGGTATTTTTGGAGAAGTACGTGCCTCAGTCTCAGAGAGAGGAGCTGCGACGTCAGTTTGAGTGGCTGAAGCAGGGAGATATGACGGTTACTCAGTACGAGATGAGATTCACACAGCTGGCCCGTCATGCCATGTGGATGGTTCCTACGGACAGAGAGAGGATTCGGAGATTTATTGATGGCCTTATTTATCCCATCCGCATATTGATGACTAGGGAGAGAGCTTCGGCAATTACTTTTGAGGAGGTGGTTGATGCTGCCCGTCATATTGAGACAGATCGCCGCAGAGAGCGGGAGGAGAGAGAGGCTAAGAGGCCTCGTGGTACTGGCAGCTACAGTGGTGCTCCGTCTAGGGGCCAATCTCAGCATAGCAGAGGTCGTTCTTTCAGGTCTCATCAGTTTGGACGTGCAGAGTCCAGTGGGGTTTCATCAGATCGTGGTCGTCAGGGCCATCAGGGTTATCAGGGTCAGCAGAGCCGTCAGCAGAGTCAGCCTGCACTGAGTGCTCTTCGAGCTCAGAGCTCTACTCCTGCTTCCTCAGCACAGGGTTCATCTATAGCGAGGGTTCCTCAGCAGCCCATTCTTCCATCTTCAGGCCGTTGTTTTGAGTGTGGTGACTTGGGCCATATTAGGAGAGAGTGTCCGCAGTGGCTCCGTAAGCGGTCTCAGCAGAGGGATCAGCCCTCGTCTTCTACTCCTGTTTCTTTAGCGCCAGCACAGTCAGCTAGGACTGGTGGCCAGGTATCCAGAGGTCGCCCTAGGGGTGAGGATCGTACTGGTGGAGGGCAGGCTCGTTTCTATGCTCTTCCGGATAGGAAGGATGCTAGTTCTTCAGATGCGGTCATTTCAGGTATTATCTCAGTCTGCCACAGGGATGCTTCTGTTTTATTTGATCCCGGATCCACCTATTCTTATGTCTCTACTTATTTTGCACATCATTTGGGTATGACCCGTGGTATTCTTGCCTTGCCCGTACATGTGTCTACCCCGGTGGGGGATACTGTTGTTGTGGATCAGGTATATCGATCCTGTCTTATTACTATTGGGGGTCTGGAGACCCGAGTTGATCTATTACTACTGGGCATGGTAGATTTCGATGTGATTCTAGGCATGGATTGGTTGTCTCCTTACCATGCGATTCTGGACTGTCATGCCAAGACAGTCACACTAGCTATTCCAGGTAATCCGAGGATCGAGTGGCGTGGCTTGACCGATTATGTGTCCGACAGGGTGATTTCTTATATAAAGGCCCAACGAATGATTGGCAAGGGTTGTTTATCTTATTTGGCCTTCATTAGAAATGTTGAGGTCGAGACACCCAGTCTTGATTCGGTCCCCATTGTGAGGGAGTTTCCGGATGTATTTCCAGCAGACCTACCAGGCATGCCGCCTGACAAAGATATTGACTTTGGTATTGAGTTGGTGTCGGGCACTCAGCCCATTTCTATTCCTCCCTATCGCATGGCACCGGCAGAGTTAAAAGAATTGAAGGAACAGCTTCAGGAACTCTTAGATAAGGGTTTCATTCGCCCGAGTGTGTCACCTTGGGGTGCACCGGTGTTGTTCGTGAAGAAGAAAGATGGCCCAATGAGAATGTGCATTGATTACAGGCAGCTGAACAAGGTAACAGTGAAGAATAAGTACCCATTGCCTCGTATTGAGGACCTATTTGATCAGCTCCATGGAGCTAGTGTGTTTTCTAAGATTGATCTTCGATCGGGCTATCATCAGTTGAAGATCAGGGACTCAGATATTATGAAGACAGCGTTCAGGACGCGATATGGGCACTACGAGTTCCTGGTGATGTCTTTCGGGTTGACTAATGCCCTAGTTGCATTCATGCACTTGATGAATAGTGTATTTCGGCCGTACCTTGATTCTTTTGTGATTGTGTTTATTGATGACATTCTGGTATATTCACGCAGCCAGGAGGAGCATGCATAACACTTGAGGGTGGTATTGCAGAGGTTGAGAGAAGAGAAGCTTTATGCAAAATTCACTAAGTGTGAGTTATGGCTTGATACTGTGGGTTTTCTGGGACATGTGGTGTCCAGTGATGGTATTCGGGTTGATCCACAGAAGGTCGAGGCAGTGCAAAATTGGCCCAGACCTTCCTTAGCTACAGAGATTCGGAGTTTTCTCGGCTTGGCAGGCTATTATCGCCGGTTTGTTTAGGGTTTCTCATCTATTGCTTCACCGTTGACTAAGTTGACACAAAAGAATGCTCCATTTGTATGGTCTGATGAATGTGAGGAGAGCTTCCAAAAGCTCAAGGAGGCTTTGACCATAGCTCCAGTACTTGTGTTGCCATCAGCCTCAAGGTCATATACGGTGTATTGTGATGCTTCTAGAGTTGGGCTCGGTTATGTGTTGATGCAGGAGGGTAGAGTTATTGCATATGCTTCTCGTCAGCTAAAGCCCCACGAGAAGAACTACCCTGTTCATGATTTGGAGTTAGCTGCTATTGTTCATGCCTTGAAGATTTGGAGGCATTACCTATATGGTGTATCTTGTGATGTATATACAGACCACCGCAGCCTTCAGCATTTGTTTAAGCAGAAAGATCTAAATTTGAGGCGGCGGAGATGGCTTGAATTGCTTAAAGACTATGATATTACTATCTTGTATCATCCCGGGAAAGCCAATGTAGTGGCTGATGCATTGAGCCGGAAGGCTATTAGTATGGGTAGCTTGGCGTACATTCCAGTTGGGGAAAGACCCCTTGCAGATGATGTTCAGGCGTTAGCTAATCGGATGGTGAGGCTGGATATTTCTGAGCCCAATCGGGTGATGGCTTGCGTGGTAGCTCGGTCTTCTTTATATGATCGTATTCGAGAGCGCCAGTATGATGATCCACACTTACTTGTCCTTAAGGACAGAGTTCAACATGATGATGCCAGAGATGTCACTATTGATAATGATGGTGTATTGTGGATGCAGGGCCGGATATGCGTGCCCAATGTTGACGGCCTTCGTGAGTTGATATTGGAGGAGGCCCATAGCTCGCGGTATTCTATTCATCCAGGAGCTGCGAAGATGTATCAGGATTTGAAGCAGCATTACTGGTGGAGAAAGATGAAGAAAGATATTGTGAGCCATGTGGCACGGTGTCTAAACTGTCAGCAGGTCAAGTATGAGCATCAGAGACCTGGTGGTGTATTCCAACGTATTGATATTCCTGAGTGGAAGTGGGAAAGGATTACTATGGACTTTGTTAGTGGGCTCCCTCGGACAACGAAGAAGTTTGATTCAGTTTGGGTGGTGGTGGATAGGTTGACCAAGTCATCTCACTTCATCCCAGTGTGTACTACTTATTCCTCAGAGCGGTTGGCAAAGATATTCATCCGTGAGATAGTGAGATTGCATGGAGTTCCCATTTCTATTATATCGGACAGAGGTACCCAGTTCACTTCCCAGTTCTGGAGGACATTTCAGCGAGATTTGGGTTCACAGGTTGAGTTGAGCACAACATTTCATCCACAGACGGATGGGCAGTCTGAGCGTACTATTTAGATATTGGAGGACATGTTGCGTGCTTGTGTCATTGATTTTGGTGGTTCGTGGGCTGATTATTTGCCTCTTGCGGAGTTTGCTTATAATAATAGCTATCAGTCCAGCATTCAGATGGCACCGTATGAAGCTTTATATGGGAGGCGGTGTAGGTCTCCAGTCGGTTGGTTCGAGCCCGGCGAGGCTAGGTTGTTGGGGACAGAGTTAGTCCAAGATGCCTTAGACAAGGTGAAGGTGATTCAGGAGAGACTTCGCACAGATCAGTCGCGTCAGAAGAGTTATGCAGACCGGAAGGTCCGAGATGTGTCTTATTCAGTAGGTGAGAAAGTGTTGCTGAAAGTTTCGCCTATGAAGGGTGTTATGAGGTTTGAAAAGAAAGGGAAGTTGAGCCCAAGGTTCATTGGACCTTTTGAGGTGCTTAGGAAAGTTGGGGAGGTGGCCTATATGCTTGCTTTGCCACCCGGTTTGTCGGGAGTTCACCCGGTGTTCAATGTATCTATGCTCCGGAAGTATGTCGGAGACCCGTTTCATGTGTTAGACTTCAGCACGATACAGCTAGATGAGGACTTGACTTATGATGTGGAGCCAGTAACCATCTTGGGTCGACAAGTTCGTAAGCTGAGATCCAAGGATATAGCTTCAGTGAAAGTGCAGTGGAGAGGTCGTCCCGTGGAGGAAGCAACTTGGGAGAGCGAGCAGGAGATGCGGAGCAGATATCCTCACTTGTTTGATGCTCCAGGTATGTTTCTTAACCCGCTCGCGGACGAGCGTTTGTTTAAGTTGGGGAGAATGTAATGACCCGGCCCGTCGTTACGGGAATTACCACCCCGTTACCTTGCATTTATATATCTTATGCTTTTAAATCAGTATTAGAATATATTGGGTGAGTTAGGAGTGATTGGGTTGAAAATGAAGCAAATAGCATGTTTTAAGGAAGCTTAAATATGGGAAGTCAATCTAGAGTTGACTATTTAGTTAGAGTGCTCGGAACTGGATTTCGATGATTCGACTAGTGTCGGGGGATCATTTATGACTTAGGAGAGCAATCGGAATTGAATTCGGAGGTCCGGTGTAGTTTTAGGCTTGAATTGGCGAAGGTTGAATTTTGGCGAAAACCGGATGGTAGGTGATATTTTGATCCGAGAGTCGGAATAGAATTCTGACAATTTCTGTAGCTTCGTTATGTGATTTTGGATATGTCTGCAAATTTTCAGGTCATTCGGACATCGTTTGATTGGGTTTTGGATTGAATGTTAGTTTTGAAAGTTTTGAAGAAACTTAGGCTTGAATTCGTGTGTAAATGGTGATTTTGATGTTTAGGATGGTGTTTTTGTGATTGGAACAAGTCCGTATAATGTTTTGGAGTACGTTGGCGGTTTTCTTTGGGGGTCCCGGGGGCCTCGGGATGATTTCGGACCATCAACCGGGCATATGGGACTTGGCAAAATCTTCAGAAAACTGCAGGTTTCTGCCCAGTCAATTAGACCTTCGCGTTCGCGTGGCATGGGCCGCGTTCGCGAAGGCCAGGCAGATCAATGCATTGCGTTCGCGATCAGGTGCATAGCGTTCGCGTAGGCCAGGAGCCTTGTGCTTCGCGATCGCGTTCCTGAGGTCGCGTTCGCGTAGGTCAGTTGGAGTGGACCATCGCGTTCGCGTGACTGGGAGTCGCGAACGCGTAGAAGGAATTTGGGCGGGTGGGAGTTTGAGCATCGCGAACGCGTGGTTGGCGTCGCGTTCGCGAAGGGTAACTGGAAGCCGAGCATCGCGAACGCGTGGGAGCTCACGCGAACGCGTAGAGCAAATTGCTCTGGCAGTGAATTAAATCACAGAACAGAGGGGTCGCGGGTTCATTCACCCAAAACACAATTTTGAGCCCTAGAGAGAAGAAAACTCGAGGAAAACACTGAGAAATCATCGGGTATTCATCGGAGGTAAGATTCTTGACTCAAAAACATCATTTTATGGTAGAATTAACATCAATCTTCATGAAATTGGGTAGAAATCTTGAAGAATTGTGGCCTAGGTATTTAAAACGGGAGTTTGAGTTTTGGAAGGCCATTTGAACTCCGATTTTGATAAATTTTATATGCACGGACTCGTGACGAGACGAGGATCGCGTTGGTACTAATTTCGGAATTTTCCGAGCAGTGGGCCCGGGGTCGGGTTTTACCAACTTAGTGTATTTATGCGAATTTCATGTAAATTGAAATGGGTTATGATTCTTTGACCCGTATTTGATATAATTATTGTGATTTGACTAGATTCTACGCACGAGGCAGCGAATTTCAAAGGAAAAGGCATCGCGGACGAATCTACGACCGGCTAGAGGTGAGTAGTTTGTGTATATGGTAGCCTGAGGGTTCGAAACCCCGGCTTAGCACATTGTGACGCTAGTAGGGCGTGGCTCGCACACCGTGGCAGGTGCGGGATTGATTGTGACTGGGGATTGAGACTTGGTCCATCCCGGATGTAAATAATATGCTATTAGTGTTGGAAATACACTGTATTTGATATGTTTGTGGGCGGTAAGCCTTGTTTGGGGCCTTGCGCCGACCTGTAGCGTCCTTAGAGGACAATATTTATGTGATAGCTATATTTGCTTAAATCACTGATCTCAGTCCTGGAAATTGAAACCACCTTTTTAATATGCTAAGTCACCGGCTTTTGCAAACTTAATAAAGTTAAAGTATTTTCATAAATTATGAACTGGAAACTGGAATTTAGAAAATGAACTGTTTTTGTGACTTATCTGATTTATGTGGACTGAGGATGGATCGGGCTGCACGCCGCAGTGGTTGATATGATATGAGGATCGGGCTGCACGCCACAACAGTATTGCGCTTGGGCTGTAGGAGACCCTCCGGAGTCTGTACACACCCCCAGTGATCGCCGTCGACGTTAAATGGATGGGGCTACACGCCGTAGCGGTTATATGCACTGCATTGCATCTTTATTTGTTGAAATACTCTGTGGTAGCTGAATTGTACTATTGATGCTAGTTCGTAGGAGATTCGGACTGTAGTGTAGCTTCATATTGTGGTATTTTGTGGATTTCCTACTTTCAGCTGCTTATATATAGTTATTACTCACTGAGTACTTAGTACTCACCCCTACTCCCTGCACCTTTTGTGTGCAGACTCAGGTACACAGGAGCAGTAGACAGGCATTTCCAGCGGTTGCAGTTTCATATCGAGTTGCTGAGGTAGCCGCCTACGTTCGCAGAACCTAGCTTCTCCTCTCCTTTCCAGTTGTTATTTTGTATTTTGTATTCAGACTTGAGTATTTCTATACAGTACTCTCTATTCCTGTTGGTTTTGTTAGAGGCTCTAGACTTGTGACTCCGGATCTTTGGGAGTGTCAGTATTTTGTTCATTATTATTATTATTGGAGTTCTTAAACTCATATATTCTTCTTGGGTTGTCCATTTGGGACTGGTATTAGATGAAATCAGAAATTATTGGTCTGGCTTAAAATTGAAGAAATGAACTAGGATTGAAATTTTGAGTATACGACCTCGGAATTGGGATCTAAAGGTTCCAACCAGGTTCATATGATGATTTCGGACTTGGACGTATGCCCGGATCGGGTTTTGGATAACTCGGGAGCGTTTTGGCGCATATTATGGAAGATAGCATTTTAGAAGAAATTGCATGAGTTTGGCTTAAAATGCATTTTAGTGTTATTGATGTCCGTTTGGGATTTCGAGACTGGGAGTAGCTCCATATGGTTATTCTGGATTTGGGAGCGCGATCGGAAGTGAATTCGGAGGCACGTAGGTCATTTTGGAGTTGTTTGGCTAAAGTAAGAAAATTGAAGGTTTTTGAGAAAATTTGACTGGAAGTGGAAATTTTGATATCGGACTCGAAATGCAAATCTTATGGTTCGGATAGCTTCGTTAGGTGATTTGGGACTGAGGAGTGTGTCCAGAATATATTTTGTGATTATCGGTGTAGAATTAAGCTTGAATTGGCAAAGTTAGTATTTTGGCGAATTCCGGTTGATAGGTGAAATTTTGATCCGACGGTCAGAATGGAATTTCGAAAATTTATGTAGCTTTGTTATGTCATTTTGGACTTGTGTACAAAATTTGAAGTCAATCGGACTTGATTTGATAGGTTTCGACATCGGAAATAGAAGTTGGAAACTTCAAAGTTCATCAAGCTTGGATTGGAGGTTAATTCATAATTTTTGTGTTGTTTGATGTGATTTGAGGCCTTGAGCGAGTCCATAATGTGTTTTGGGACTGGTTGGTGTTATTGGTCGGGGTCTCGGGGGTCTCGGATGTGTTTCGGATGCCCAACGGGTCATTTTTGGAAGATTTTTGCCGTTTTGAGCATAAATGTAATGATCCAAAGGTCTAATTTTAGTTCTAGAGATCCAAATTTGATTTCGAGACTTCGAGAATTTAAATCTTGAATTATAGGACTAATCTGGAAATTTTGGTTTAATTTCATCGAGCCGCGATTGGGTTTTTGACGCGAAATGTGAGTTAATTGTTTAACGAGAGAAATTGATGTTAGACTGAGCAAATGAGATCCAAATGCAGTTTTTTTAACCACTAGATCCGTATCGAAATTACGGAGCCATAGGAAAAAGAATCTTCGAATTTCGAGTTCGTATGATGGAGTTAGAACTATTTTGGTGCAAAATGGTTGTACTGCAATTTATTTTGAAAAAGCTGCTGCATTTTATGAATAGTGAACAGTAACCGCGCATGAACAGTAACCGCGCGTGAACAGTAACCGCGCGGGTGAACAATGAACAGTACCCACGCTCATGAACAGTGTCCGCGCGTGAACAGTACCGACGAAAATTCTGGGCAGTATATCCGTGATTTTGGGTCATTTTCCTCCATTTGTTTTTGAGCAACTTGAGAGCTTTTGGACAGAAATTGACGGGGAATCGCTGGGATATCATCGGGAGATCATCGGGGGTAAGTTTCTTGGCCTTAATTCGTTAGTTTATCATGAAATCCGTGGTTATTTCACTGTTAATGGAGGGTTTGAGCCCTAGGCCTAAATTTTAGAAAATCTTTGATTTGGATGGGCAAACGGAGTCCGATTTCGATAAATTTTATATGCACGGACTCGTATTGAGATAAGGAACCCGAATATATAACTTTCGTGATTTTTTGATAAGCGTACCGAAAGTCGGGTTTTGGCAACTTGTGGGTCTTGGTGTATTTTGAATTGTTTTGATTGGGTAATTCCCAATTGGCCTATTTTGATATGATTCTATTGATTTTTATCAGATACTACGCCTGTGGAGGCCGACATTCGTGGCAAGAGAGTTGTCTCTTAGCGGTTTTGTACCGGAATTGAGGTAAGTGGCTTGTCTAACCTCGTGTGGGGAACTTTCACCCCTAGGATATTATGTGATAGTTTAAATGCCTTGTATGCGAGGTGAGGGGCGTGTACATGCGCTGGTTGTTGTAACACACACTTTACTTGAATTGTCCGATTAGTGATATTCCTGCTCTTAGCTGATAAAAGCGTTACTTCTACCTGGTATTAGTTAGAAAAGCATGAATAGCTAGGATTCAACATGTCTAATTGCCTAGTTAACTTACTTGAACTTCTTGATAAATTGTTGGCACTAGTTTCGGTGAAGTTGTAGTTAAACATATTATATTCTCTCTGTGCGTTCCTTTATTGTCTGTATTGGTGGACTGCGGGTTCAATTCCCGGAGACCCAGGGCTGTGGGTTCGATTCCGAGAGACCCGGAGTGATATTGTTTATGGACTGCGGGTTCGATTCTCGGAGATCCTGAGTTATTGGTAGGGATTGCGGGTTTGATTCCCGGAGATCCTGAGTTATTGGTAGGGACTGCGGGTTTGATTCCCGGAGATCCTGAGTTATTAGTAGGGACTGCGGGTTCGATTCCCGGAGATCCTGAGTTATTGGTAGGGACTGCGGGTTTGATTCCCGAAGATCCTGAGTTATTGGTAGGGACCGCGGGTTCGATTCCCGGAGATCTTGAGATTTATTGAGACATGGGCTGCGGGTTCGATTCCCGGAGACCCAGGGATACTATTATCGCGACTGCGGGTTCAATTCCTGTAGCTCCCGGATTGTTGGTTATGGAAAGGGACTGTGGGTTCAATTCCCACAGGTCCTGGACTTGCTGATTGAGTTTTATTGAGTTATTTACTTGTTGCTAGCTTAAATTGTAGACGGTTGCAGAAATCACTTTACTGTCGTCATTTCAGATTCATTATTATTAAAACTGTTTATCATTGTTATCATCATTATATTATTGTTCTCTCAGTAGGGCCCCGACCTTCCTCGTCACTACTCCATCGAGGTTAGGCTTGGCACTTACTGAGTACCGCCGTGGTGTACTCATGCTACTCTTCTGCACACTTTTTGTTGTGCAGATCCAGGTACATCAGGTCAGGCACATACCAGGTGATTCAGCAGCACTTTGGGAGACCTCGAGGTATGATCTGCTACGTCCGCGGATCCGGAGGCCCTCCTTCTATTCTGATAGTATTAGTAGATGTTTTCCTTCATTTCGTTGTTAGATACTCTTTACACATAGAGCCACGGTTGTATACTCTCTTTTAGTCTGTGTTGCCCGAGGGATTCCGGGTCTTGGAGGTGTTTTATACAGTGTGTTTAATGGGTTTATGTGCCAAGCGGCACAAATTAAATTTCCTTTTTATACTATTTTCCGCTGTTTCTTAATTAATGTTCATAAAATGGTATATTCCGCAACGTGTTAGGCTTACCTAGTCGTGGGGACTAGGTGCCGTCATGACATGTTCACGATTGGTGAACTAGGGTCGTGACAAGTTGGTATCAGAGCTCTAGGTTCGTAGGAGTCACGGGACACAGACCGGTTACTTAGATTCTCGCTGATCGATACGGAGACGTCTGTATTTATCTACGAGGGGCTATGTAACTATTTAGGAAACTCTTCAATTCTTTGAATTCCTTATCGTGCGCCATTTATTCAGTTGGAGCCTATGTCATATGTTCTTTTGCATCCACTCGTGTATTGAAATTGCGCACTCGGTATCAAGTATGCGCCGACGGTTCGTGACGCTGCAGAGGGATTTCGAGGGAGTCAAGAATTTACTCAACCATTGTTACCGCGTGTCATCCATATCGATAATGCAAGAGAATTAAGAGATCTTCAATTGTGCACATGGGGGTGCACTAGGTTCTGACATTCGATTGATAAGTACGGTCTTGAGAAGGTTTACTTAACTTCCTAATCGTCACAACAATGGTAGAATCACAAGGTGGATGTGGATCTAAAGATAGTTGGTGGTAATAAAGACTATATGGTTCATATGAGATATCTATTTAGCTAAGGATTCAGCCAGCAGAGATACTGGGGGATATGAGTTTAACTGTCTTAAGAAGGACATGTTGCCAAACGAATGTCTTGGGCTGTCTTATGATGAAGACGTACAAATGATAAAGGCTATTGTCATGGATTAGCAAGATGTGTCTTATGGCTTCGTGCCAAGTGAAAGGATTTCACTATCAACGACCAAATTATGGGTCATGTATCATATCAGATTTGGCATGCGCTGTATTTAAGTGCTATTCAAAAGTTCTTTGAAACTGGCGGATAGGCAAGAGTTGAGGCTCGTATGGTATGATGTTGGGACTTTTGATGTTCCTGTATCTCTAATAAATTCTACTTTTCATTATCAGCAGGGAAGATTTCGGTGAAGGCTACATGGTGCTTCGTAGGTGTGAGAATCACAATATGTCTTAAGTTGTCGCGGTAAATAATGCTCGATGCATGGAGCGAGAAGATGTTTGGTTGTATTGGGATGAGGTCATACCCTATGGTGTTAGAGTGCTAATAGAGCACAGGTGGTTATATTCATTGGATCAAGTGAGTTGCGGTTAAATAATAGTAAATGACTTGAGAGAATGGTTCTAATGTGTTCGAGAGTCGTGTAATAGTGGCTTTGGGCTAAGTGGGAGAGTCCCACCGCTTAAGATTGGGTCGCATGGTTAATTACCTGTGTGAATTCTGGATACTAGCGTATTATTGTGTTACTGCAGCCACGGAAAAGGGCCATGAGTGGTAATTTGAGTATATAAATTGTTGAATGCATGTTATGGTTAGCCTTACTAACTCGTATTCAAACTTGAGGAAATATTCATGATTTATGCCTCGTATAGGTGCAGGCTTCGCGGGAAGTGGTTCCGTTGGGGGCTTTATCGAGAGGGTATTCATATGTAATAAAATTCAGTAGAGTTGGTTGCGTATTGGGGCAAGTCAGGACCGGATGACTCTCAATAGCGGTCCTAGTGAGTTCAAGAGGTAAAGTGTGGTGCCTGATAATTCTGAATCTATAAGTACGGTTGAGGCTCAAGCTTTTGAAGCAACTTATGAAGAAAGGCACAAAACGATCTATGATGTTTTGACTTGTGGTGTAGTATTTGAGAGACATGAAATGGTCGTCGTTCTTGAGATAGCATGGCCTCATGATTTAAGGTCACTCAGGGTAAGTGCGGTTGGAATAAGTTAGGTATTGAAGGAAGATATTAACATTTCTAAGGCAATCAAGGATAACCTGGAAGGAAGTAGATTGATCAGCCATAGTTGAGTTGGCGTATTGGTGTCAATGATCGGTTCATGCAACGTGATCGAATTATGCATGTGATTTGTGGCGGTGCATTTGAGACTTGTCGGCCGCAGTGATTGATGTTATTCTGAATTATTCTTCTGTTAAGGGCCTGTTATGAGTAGGCAGATCTCGGGAAAGGTTATGGTGGCTTGGACCACTACTTAGAGATTGACATATTCGATGGTTATGAGAATTCGCCGTATGTTGTTATAGTTCTCCTGCGGTGAGCTAAATGGAAAGTATTATGTGATGAAGTATTAGTCTATCGTCAGTTCTAGAGCTATGATGGAAATTGCGTCTATCGTATATCGGCACGTGAGGTGTAGTGAGTAGTATGAAATTTGAAGTAAGGACCAAGGTCACAGTTTGGTCAATGAATGTGATATAAAGAGCTCGGATGAGCAGGAAAGGAGTTTCAGTGTTTTGAGTAAGATGGGTATTAACATCTGTATCATTTGAGATCGGTGTTCTGTGAGAAAGGCTTTGCATCCCGGTTAGGGACTCCTGATCGCTTTTCAGTGTTAGTACAGCCGGTGGGTTGAATGTGCGGACCCGTTTAATTATTCGGAAGATGGTGGGAGCTTGACCCACAAGAAGATTGTATAGGTGTGACTTGTAGTCACTTGATTGATTAGAAATTTAAACCAAGTATGAGGATTTTGGTAATATCATTCATTTGAGAATTTATGCCTGGACGGCACTCTGCTTATTGAGTTATAGACATGTGAAATATTATTGACTTAGCTTGGCACGGCCAAGATAGACTCAAGGTCGGTGGATTGATTTAAATGTGGAAGTGAGCCTTGCGTCAGGCCAGTTGTGTTTCTTCCAGCAATGCGCCCTTTATGGAGGGATAGTCGTGGTCTTATTTCGCGGTTAGTAATTCATGTAAAGATATATTGCGCTGTATGAGTGTGAGACGGCTTGGTAAGTTCCTTATGTGTTGAGGTTCCGCTCAGCGGTGATGTATATGAGCATGATGGCCCTCGAGACTCAGATCGTATATCGCACCTCAGTTGTGCTTGAGTTCATAGCCTATAGCGCTATATGTTTCCATTGAGTCTGATATCATGCACCTTAGTGTGTTTATGATCGATATTCAGTATTTTTATGTGACGAGCTATTCGGCTCGACATATGACTCCTTGTGTGAGTCTATATTGTTGGGATCGGGTGGCACGCCGCCATGGTTATATTGTTGGGATCGGGTGGCACGCCGCCATGGGTATACTGTTGGGATCGGGTTGCACGCTGCAATAGTGTGATGTTTATTTCAGTGTCTATAATTGCTTTTATGTGTTCTGTTTCCTATTTTTTCTGAGGAGGTCCATGTTAGTGTGAGAGTTGAATAGTTCTCTCTAATGTTCGCCTTCCTTTGTATCACGTACGAATTAGTGGATTAGTAGCACATTGTGTCATCTTGTGGGACTTTTGGGTATGTCTGAGGTGGCTTATCGCCTGCGCAACTCGTACTGGGTGAGATGAGATTATGGGACTTGGGGTCAGTGCATATTGATTATATGAAGTATATTATAGAGGAAAGGATCATCCTCTGGTTTAGGACAAGGTAATGGATCTTGTCAGGAGTATAGACCCAATGAATTGTTGATTCGGTAGTTGGTTATGGATATCGACACATCTCTTCCATCGTATCAGTATTGTAAAAGTTGGAACGAGACCTATGTAGATAATGAGGTGTGATGAGAGCATCGGATTTGTGGAATTTCGACTATTATATTTAAAGAATATTATTGTGGTCCCGTGAGTAAAGTGATGCAAAGTGTGACTTCAGCAAAGTTATGTAGTCATGTATGGGTACAGCGTGTGAAGAATGATATGGTGGTGTATGATGGAAACATGCTATGCAGGAAATTTCGGATGTTGGAATTGGGTCTAATGGCTTATTTACTCGAGTAAAGGAGTATATCTATAGCGTTATCGAGCTAATGTGCTAAAATGAGTTGTGGAAGCGCATGAAGTTGCATGAGATGTTAAACTAGTGATTTCAGACTACTTCAGTGTAGTTCTCAGCACGTTCGAGGACGAACGTATGTTTAAGTGGGGGAGATTGTAACGACCCAACCGGTCGTTTTGAGGTACGGCGCGTCATTCAGCAGTTTGAGGCCATGAGAAGCTTCATCTCAGGTATATTGACTTGTGTGTATGGCCAGAATTAAAATTCAAGAAGTTTGGAGTCAAATTTAAATGAAAATTCTCATTTCCGAAGCTTAAAATTGAAGAAATGAACTAGGATTGAAATTTTGAGTATACGACCTCGGAATTGGGATCTACAGGTTCCAACAGGTTCATATGATGATTTCGGACTTGGACGTATGCCCGGATCGGGTTTTGGATAACTCGGGAGCGTTTTGGCGCATATTATGGAAGATAGCATTTTAGAAGAAATTGCATGAGTTTGGCTTAAAATGCATTTTAGTGTTATTGATGTCCGTTTGGGATTCCGAGACTGGGAGTAGCTCCGTATGGTTATTCTGGATTTGGGAGCGCGATCGGAAGTGAATTCGGAGGTCCGTAGGTCATTTTGGAGTCGTTTGGCTAAATATAGAAAATTGAAGGTTTTTGAGAAAATTTGACCGGAAGTGGAAATTTTGATATCGGACTCGAAATGCAAATCTTATGGTTCGGATAGCTTCGTTAGGTGATTTGGGACTTAGGAGTGTGTCCGGAATATTTTTGTGATGATCGGTGTAGAATTAAGCTTGAATTGGCAAAGTTAGTATTTTGGCGAATTCCGGTTGATAGGTGAAATTTTGATCCGACGGTCGAGAATGGAATTCCGAAAATTTCTGTAGCTTTGTTATGTCATTTTGGACTTGTGTGCAAAATTTGAAGTCAATCGGACTTGATTTGATAGGTTTCGACATCGGAAATAGAAGTTGGAAACTTCAAAGTTCATCAAGCTTGGATTGGAGGTTAATTCATAATTTTTGTGTTGTTTGATGTGATTTGAGGCCTCGAGCGAGTCCGTAATGTGTTTTGGGACTGGTTGGTGTTATTGGTCGGGGTCTCGGATGTGTTTCGGATGCCCAACGGGTCATTTTTGGAAGATTTTTGCCGTTTTGAGCATAAATGTAATGATCCAAAGGTCTAATTTTAGTTCTAGAGATCCAAATTTGATTTCGAGACTTCGAGAATTTAAATCATGAATTATAGGACTAATCTGGAAATTTTGGTTTAATTTCATCGAGCCGCGATTGGGTTTTTGACGCGAAATGTGAGTTAATTGTTTAACGAGAGAAATTGATGTTAGACTGAGCAAATGAGATCCAAATGCAGTTTCTTTTAACCACTAGATCCGTATCGAAATTACGGAGCCATAGGAAAAAGAATCGTCGAATTTCGAGTTCGTATGATGGAGTTAGAATTATTTTGGTGCAAAATGGCTGTGCTGCAATTTATTTTGAAAAAGCTGCTGCATTTTATGAATAGTGAAGAATAGTGAACAGTAACCGCGCGTGAAGAGTAACCGCGCGGGTGAACAGTGAACAGTACCCACGCTCATGAACAGTGTCCGCGCGTGAACAGTACCGACGAAAATTCTGGGTAGTATATCCGCGATTTTGGGTCATTTTCCTCCATTTGTTTTTTGAGCAACTTGAGAGCTTTTGGACAGAAATTGACGGGGAATCGCTGGGATATCATCGGGAGATTATCGGGGGTAAGTTTCTTGGCCTTAATTCGTTAGTTTATGATGAAATCCGTGGTTATTTCACTGTTAATGGAGGGTTTGAGCCCTAGGCCTAAATTTTAGAAAATCTTTGATTTGGATGGGCAAACAGAGTCCGATTTCGATAAATTTTATATGCAAGGACTCGTATTGAGGTAAGGAACCCGAATATATAACTTTCGTGATTTTTCGATAAGCGTACCGAATGTCGGGTTTTGGCAACTTGTGGGTCTTGGTGTATTTTGAATTGTTTTGATTGGGTAATTCCCAATTGGCCTATTTTGATATGATTCTATTGATTTTTATCGAGATACTACGCTTGTGGAGGCCGACATTCGTGGCAAGAGAGTTGTCTCTTAGCGGTTTTGTACCGGAATTGAGGTAAGTGGCTTGTCTAACCTCGTGTGGGGGAACTTTCACCCCTAGGATATTATGTGATAGTTTAAATGCCTTGTACGCGAGGTGACGGGCGTGTACATGCGCTGGTTGTTGTAACACACACTTTACTTGAATTGTCCGATTAGTGATATTCCTGCTCTTAGCTGATAAAAGCGTTACTTCTACCCGGTATTAGTTAGAAAAGCATGAATAGCTAGGATTCAACATGTCTAATTGCCTAGTTAACTTACTTGAACTTCTTGATAAATTGTTGGCACTAGTTTCGGTGAAGTTGTAGTTAAACATATTATATTCTCTCCGTGCGTTCCTTTATTGTCTATATTGGTGGACTGCAGGTTCAATTCCCCGGAGACCCAGGGCTGTGGGTTCTGAATCCGGACCAGCGCTGTCACGACCCTAGTTCACCAATCGTGAACCTGTCATGACGGCACCCAGTCCCCACGATTAGGTAAGCCTAACACATTGCGGAAAATACAAGCTTATGCACATTTAATAAGAATTAGCGGGAAATGAGATAAAAGGAATGTAATCCGTGCCGCTTGGCACATACACTCGTCAAACACACTATGAAAAAAAAATACCACCAAGACCCGGAATCCCACGGGCAACACGGACTAAGAAAGAGTACAACTGTGGATCTATACATCAAGAATGTCTATACAACGGAACCAAGGGAAATAACCTGATATCACTAATGAGAATAGAAGGGGACTCTCCGGATCCGCGGACGTAGCGGATCATACCTCAAGTCTCCTAAAAGTGCTCCTAAATCACCTGTAATGTGCCTGATGTGATGTACCTAGATTTGCACAACAAAAGTGTGCAGAAGAGTAGTATGAGTACACCACAACGGTACTCGGTAAGTGCCAAGCCTAACCTCGATGGAGTAGTGACGAGGAAGGTCAGGGCCCTACTGAGAGAAAACAGTTACAAAAATGATAATAACAATAATAAGCAGCTTAACGATAATAATTCCGAAATAACAACAATAAAATGATTACCGCAACCGTCTACAATTAACTAACAACAAGTAACAAACTCAATTAATAAGTCCAGGACCTGTGGGAATTGAACCCACAGTCCCATTACCAGTACCCCTGGGTCTCCGGGAATCGAACCCGCAGCCCATGTCTCAGTAAATCTCAGGATCTCCGGGAATCGAACCCGCAGTCCACATCTCAATAAATCTCAGGATCTTCGGGAATCGAACCCGCAGTCCACATCTCAATAAATCTCAGGATCTCCGGGAATCGAACCCGCAATCCACATCTCAATAAATCTCAGGATCTCCGGGAATCGAACCCGCAGTCCATATCTCAATAACTCAGGATCTCCGGGAATCGAACCCGCAGTCCACAACAATATCACTCCGGGTCTCTGGGAATCGAACCCACAGCCCTGGGATCTCCGGGAATTGAACCCGCAGTCCACCAACACAACAAATAAAGAAAACGCACACAGAAAATATAATATGCTTAACTACAACTTCACCGAGGACTAGTGCCAACAATTATCAAGAAGTTCAGTAGGACAATTAGGCAATTAGACAGATAAATCCTACCTAATCATGCTTCCCTAACGAATACCAGGTAAATGTCACAATTTAATAAATTAAGAACAGGAATATCACGAATTGAACAATTCAAGTAAATTGAGTTACAACAACCAGCGCATGTACACGCCCGCACCTCGCGTACAAGGCATTTAAACTATCACATAATATCGTAAGGGTAAAGGTTCCCCCACACGAGGTTAGACAAGCCACTTACCTCGATTCCGGCACAAAACCGCTAAGAGACAACCCTCTTGCCGCGAATATCCGACTCCGAGTGGCCCGAATCTAGTCAAACCAATTACACAGTATAAATAACGTCGCAAGTAACTAACTACAATGATAAAATTACAGCTACGGCGCGAAAGTGGGTGAAATGACCAAAATACCCCTGAATCCATCGGCTCGGAATTGAAATATTTTTACGTTTTCAGAACCCTCGTACTCTCACGAGTCTAACCATATAAAAATCTCCCAAATCGGACCACAAATGGCCCTTCAAATCCCAAATTTAAAGTTTTTGCTCCAAGCCCTAATTTCTTGCAATTTTGCTATGTTTTCATAAATTTCAAGGATGATTCTTCAATAAAATCATGTATTTAGTTCATAGGACTTACCTCTAATCACTTCTTGTCAAAACCCCTTCAATTCTCGTCCAAAAGCTCTCAAGAATGACCAAAAATGGTGAAAAAATGGGTTTGGTTCGCGGATGAAATGTTTTAAAACTTTCTGTCCAGGTATTTTGTTCACTGCGATCGCGGGAAATGCTTCGCGATCGCGGAGAACAAATTCTGGCCCAAAAATTACCCTTCGCGATCGCGGGAAATGCCTCGCGATCGCGGTGAACAACTTCCGGTTCCTCCGGACAGGCTTCAGTAAAATGGTCATAACTATTTTCCACACAACTCCAAATGACGAATGGTTTGATGTTATGGAAACTAGACACATAGGGCTATAACTTTCATTTGTTGATCATTTCCTGAATCCTTATACATTTCGAGATACAAGCTTCCAAATCCATTTATGTGTTTTAGATATCCTTCTCGGACAGCATAGAGTGTAACGTACATAACCTTTGCTACCTATTTCCAAATGAGGATATCTTTAGCTTTCTGAAAACTAGACACAATGATCTACAATTTTCGTTTTTAAATCACCTTAAAATACCTTTTAGATAAAAAGATATGAACTTCCAAAGTAGGGCCTGTCCGAATGACCTGAAAATTTGCGGACATATCCAAAATCACATAACGAAGCTGCAAAAATTGTCCGAATTCCATTCCGACCCCGGATCAAAATCTCACCTATCGTTCGGATTCGCCAAAATTTCAAACTTCGGCATTTCAAGCCTAATTGAGCTACGGACCTCCAAAATACATTCCGAACGCGCTCCCGACCCCGAAATCACCTAACGGAGCTAATGGAACCATCGGATTTCCGTTCCGAGGTCGTCTTAACACTGTTCCGGCTACGGACCATTTTCTAACTTTAAAGCTCTCATTTAGGGACTAAGTGTCCCAAAATACTCCAAATTTCAGAACCGACTCTCCCGGCAAACCACAATAGCAGAAATGAACTTAGGGGAACAGTTAAATTGGGGATTGTGGCGTAATTTTCTAAAACGACCGGCCGGGTCGTTACATCTTCCCACACTTAAAAGATTCATTCGTCCTCGAACGAGCATAGAAAACATACATGGAGTAGTGAAAAGATGAGGGTACCGGCTGCGCATATCCTGCTCGGTCTCCCAAGTTGCCTCCTCGACCGGCTGACCCGCCACTGAACCTTTACTGAAGCGATGTTTCTTTGACCTTAGCTTCCTGACCTGCCTGTCTAGAATGGCTACTGGCTCCTCAACATAAGACAGATCCTCGTCTAGCTGAACATAAGTGAAATCCAACACATGCGACGGGTCACCATGGTACCTCCGGGCATAGAGGCATGAAATACGGGATGGACTCCGGCTAGGCTGGGAGGTAAGGCCAACTCATAAGCAACCTCCCCAACATGCCTCAAAATCTCAAAAGGGCCAATAGATCTAGGACTCAGCTGGGCACATTAGCCTGATATAATCTGAAGATATTCCCTCTTGTTCAACAATTAAGTCTTAGAGCCTAATTCCAACATCCGGAATTCTATGTCAGGCTTGTTTTCATCAAGAGATCACTCAATATTCCTCAAACGCCATCCTCAAACATGATTGCATAACCTTGCTGGATTCTTACCTTGCAACACTAAATCCACAAGACCACGATAATATTTTATGATCAAATTAGCCAAAAATTCAACGAATCAGATGCTCCCATTGCACCTCACGATCTACATAGGTCTCGTTCCAACTTTTACAATACCGACACGACGGAAGAGATGTGCCGATATCCATAACCAACTACTGAATCAACAATTCATTGGATATATACTCCTGACAGGATCCATTACCTTGTCCTAAACTAGAGGATGATCCTTTCCTCTATAATATACTTCATATAATCAATTTGCACTGACCCCAAATCACATAATCTCATCTCACCCAGTACGAACTGCTCAGGCAATAAGCCACATCGGACATAATCAAAAGTCCCACAAGATGACACAATGTGCTAGTAATCCACTAATACGTACGTGATACAAAGGAAGGCGAACACTAGAGAGAACTATTCAACTCTCACATTAACATGGACCTCCTCAGAAAATAGGAAACAGAACACATAAAAGCAATTATAGACACTGAAATAAACATCACACTGTTGCGGCGTGCAACCCGATCCCAACAATATGACCATGGCGGCGTGCCACCCGATCCCAACAATATAACCATGGCGGCGTGCCACCCGATCCCAACAATATAGACTCACACAAAGAGTCATATGTCGAGTTGAATAGCTCATCACATCAAAATACTGAATATCGATCATAAGCACACTAAGGTGCATGATATCAGACTCAATGAAAACATATAGCGCTATAGGCTATGAACTCAAGCACAACCGAGGTGCGACATAAGATATGAGCCTCAAGAGCCATCATGCTCATATAACATCACCGCTGAGCGGAACCTCAACACATAAGGAACTTACCAAGCCGTCGCACACTCATACGGCGCAATATATCTTTACTTGAATTAACTAACCGCGAAATAAGACCGCGACTATCCCTCCATAAAGGGCGCATTGCTGGAAGAAACATAACTGGCCTGACGCAAGGCTCACTTCCACATTTAAATCTATCCACCGACCTTAAGTCTATCCTGGTCGTGCCAAGCTAAGTCAATAATATTTCACAGGTCTATAACCCACTAAGCAGAGTGCCCTCCAGGCATAAGTTCTCAAATGGATGATATCACCAAAATCCTCATACTTGGTTTAAATTTCTAACCAATCAAGTGACTACAAGTCACACCTATACAATCTTCTTGTGGGTCAAGCTCCCACCATCTTCCGAATAATTAAACGGACCTGCACATTCAACCCACCGGCTGCACTAACACTGAAAAGCGATCAGGAGTCCCTAACCGGGATGCAAAGCCTTTCTCATAGAACACCGATCTCAAATGATACTGATGTTAATACCCATCTTACTCAAAATAGTGACACTCTTTCCCTGCTCATCCGAGCTCTTTATATCACATTCATTGACCAAATTGTGACCTTGGTCCTTACTTCAAATTTTCATACTACTCATTGCACCCCACGTGCCGATATACGATAGGCACAATTTCCATCATAGCTCTAGAACTGACGATAGGCTAATACTTCATCACATAAGACTTTCCATTAAGCTCCCTGCAGGAGAACTATAACAACATACGGCGAATTCTCATAACCATCGAATATGCCAATCCATAAGTAGTGGTCCAAGCCACCATAACCCTTCCCGAGATCTGCCTACTCATAACAAGCCCTAAACAGAAGAAAACTTCAGAATAACATCAATCACTGCGGCCAACAAGTCTCATATGCACCGCCACAAATCACATGCATAATTCGATCACGTTGCATGAACCGATAATTGACACTAATACGCCAACTCAACTATGGCTGATCAATCTACTTCCTTCCAGGTTATCCTTGATTGCCTTAGAAATGTTAATATCTTCCTTCAATACCTAACTTATTCCAACCGCACTTACCCCGAGTGACCTTAAATCATGAGGCCATGCTATCTTAAGAACGACGACCATTTCATGTCTCTCAAATACTACACCACAAGTCAAAACATCATAGATCATTTTGTGCCTTTCTTCATAAGTTGCTTCAAAAGCTTGAGCCTCAACTGTACTTATAGACTCGGAATTATCAGGCACCACACTTTACCTCTTGAATTCACTAGGACCGCTATTGAGAACCATCCGGCCCCGACTTGGCCCAGTATGCAACCAACTCTACTGAATGTTTATAACATATGAATACCCTCTCGATAAAGCACCCAGCGGAATCACTTCCCGCGAAGCCCTGCACCTATACGAGGCATAAGTCATGAATCTTTCCTCAAGTTTGAACATGAGCCAGTAAGGCTAACCATAACATGCATTCAAAAGTACATATACTCAAATTACCACACATGGTCCTTTCCCGTGGCTGCAATAACACAATAATACGCTAGTATCCAGAATTCACACCGGTAATTAGCCATGCGACCCAAATCATAAGAGGTAAGACTCTCCCACTTAGCCCAAAGCCACTATTACACGACTCTCGAACACATTAGAACCATTATCTCAAGTCATTTACTATTATTCAACTGCAACTCACTTGATCCAACGAATATAACCACATGTGCTCTATTAGCACTCTAACATCATAGGGTATGACCTCATCCCAATACAACCAAACATCTTCTCGCTCCATGCACCGAGCATTCTCTACCAACAACATCTTAAAACATACTATGATTCTCACATGCCTACGAAGCACCATGTAGCCTTTGTCAAATATTTCCCTGCTGATAATAAAATGCAGAGTTTATTAGGGACACAGGAACATCTAAAGTCCCAACATTATACCATACGAGCCTCAACTCTTGCCCATCCGCAAGTTTTCAAGAACTTTGGAATAGCACCTAAATACATCACAGGCCAAATCTGACACGACACATGACCCATAATTACATCGTTGATAGTGAAATCCTTTCACTTGACACGAAGCCTTAAGATACATCTTGCTAATCCATGATACTAGCCCTTAACATTCGTACGTCTTCATCATAAAACAAGCCCAAGGCATTCGTTTGGTACATGTCCTTCTTAAGACAATTAAACTCATTTTCCCCAGTATCTCTGCTGGCTGAATCCTTCGCTAAATAGATATCTCATATGAACCATATAGTCTTTATTACCACCAACTATTTTTAGATCTACATCCACCTTGTGATTCTACCATTGCTGTGACGATTTGGCGGTTAAGTAAACCTTGTCACGACCGTACTATCAACCGAATGTCAGAACCTAGTGCACCCCCATGTGCACAATTGAAGATCTCTCAATTCTCTTGCATTATCGATATGGACGACACGCGGTAACAATAGTTGAGTAAATTCTTGACTCCCTTGAGATCTCTCTGCAGCGTCACGAACCGTCGGTGCATACTTGATACCGAGTGCGCAATTTCAATACACGAGTGGATACAAAAGAACATATGATATAGGCTTCAACTGAATAAATGACGCACGATAAGGAATTCAAAGAATTGAAGAGTTTCCTAAACAGTTACATAGCCTCTCGTAGATAAATACAGACGTCTCCGTATCGATCAGCGAGACTCTAAGTAACCGGTCCGTGTCCCGTGACTCCTATGAACCTAGAGCTCTGATACCAACTTGTCACGACCCTAGTTCACCAATCGTGAACCTGTCATGACGGCACCCAGTCCCCACGACTAGGTAAGCCTAACACATTGCGGAAAATACAAGCTTATGCACATTTAATAAGAATTAGCGGGAAATGAGATAAAAGGAATGTAATCCGTGCCGCTTGGCACATACACTCGTCAAACACACTGTAAAAAATAAAAGAAAAAAAAATACCACCAAGACACGGAATCCCACGGTAACACAGACTAAAAGAGAATATACAACTGTGGCTCTATGTATAAAGAGTGTCTAACAACGAAGGGAAATAACTGATATCACTAGTGAGAATAGAAGGGGACTCTCCGGATCCGCGGACGTAGCAGATCATACCTCAAGTCTCCTCACAGTGCTCCTAAATCACCTGTAATGTGCCCGATCTGATGTACCTGGATCTGCACAACAAAAGTGTGCAGAAGAGTAGCATGAGTACACCACGGCGGTACTCGGTAAGTGCCAAGCCTAACCTCGATGGAGTAGTGACGAGGAAGGTCAGGGCCCTACTGAGAGAAAACAGTTACAAAAATGATAATAACAATAATAAGCAACTTAACGATAATAATTCCGAAATAACAACAATAAAATGATTACCTGCAACCGTCTACAATTAAGCTAACAACAAGTAACAAAGCTCAATCAACAAGTCCAGGACCTGTAGGAATTGAACCCACAGTCCCATTAACAGTACCCCTGGGTCTCCGGGAATCGAACCCGCAGCCCATGTCTCAATAAATCTCGGGATCTCCGGGAATCGAACCCGTAGTCCACATCTCAATAATATATCAATAGCTCAGGATCTCCAGGAATTGAACCCGCAGTCCATATCTCAATAACTCAGGATCTCTGGGAATCGAACCCGCAGTCCATATCTCAATAACTCAGGATCTCCGGGAATCGAACCCGCAGTCCATATCTCAATAACTCAGGATCTCCGGGAATTGAACCCGCAGTCCACAAACAAATAGCAAATCCGGGTCTCTGGGAATCGAACCCACATCCCTGGGATCTCCGGGAATTGAACCCGCAGTCCACCAACACAACAAATAAAGAAAACGCACACGGAAAATATAATATGCTTAACTACAACTTCATCGAGGACTAGTGCCAACGTGATGGCGCCCAGCACACTGCTAGGCCAGCCCGACCAATCAACAACAATCACGGAGCCACAAGCTCACTTTATCCAATTTAAGCATAACAGTGATAGATATATTAAAAACAGGGAACTAAGTCCCAACACGTGTCAACTCCCATAGACCGAAGGGTCAAGAGTCATGAGCCTCTATAGAGTATACAAAGTGTAAATAGCGAATATAATTGTGCACAAGTGTGGGATGGTCAGAACAAAAATATAGACAAACTGGAGAATCAGGTCCTGCGAACGCTGGCAGCTACCTCGACTGTCCAAAAGCACTTCCGAGCCGCAATAGAATCAGCCATGCTGTGATGTACCTAAGATCTGCACACAAGGTGCAGGGAGTCGGGTGTGAGTACTTCCAACTCAGCGGTAATAAAAGTAAATAATGCTGAAAGGAAGAAAACCACGATAGGCACTATCTCATGCTACACAATACAGAACTATCTTTTTATTCCTTTCAAGCATATGTGAGTAGATTATTAAAAATCTCAATTTTTAGCTACTTTCTGTCATAATAATATACCAATACCTGGATACAATCTCAAGCAGTGCAAGTCCGCACTCAAATCAGCCCCTCGGGCTCAGCACTCCTTATCAATTTACACCAGGAGATCTGGTCAATAAGGCAACTAATGCATGTGTGCCAGTAATGTATGAGTGCTGAATGTTATGCCACGTAGTACACGTAAATCAATGTATGTATGCCATGCAATGCATATGACCGCTACGGCATGTAGCCCGATCCAATTTGGGTACCCGTGCTCACTGTGGGGGTTCAGACTCCGGAGGGGCTCCTACAGCCCAAGCACAATATTAATATCACACCTGCTGCGGCGCGCAGCCCGATCCGTATACCACTGCGGCGTGCAGTCCGATCCATGCATGTATATGCATATGCTCACATGAAATGTCATGCCCTAACATATGGTCCTCGGCCCAATCGGTCTAACAAATAATCAAGAAAGCCCTACGGCAACAATATCATATCAGCTCACAGCTAAAAATATTATTAAGACCTTTTTCAAGTTTTTCCTAACCTTACAAAAATACTGATTAGCAAAATACCATTTTAAACCTTAAATTTAGAATAAAATATGCACGGTGTTATCGAAACAGTGATACCCATCCCTGAAGGATTCAAATAATTGGCACGAAGCCCAAACATGATAATTAGTCCAATTCATTTCAACAATTAGGTGTTATTATTTATTACGCGGGACGGACCATGTCACGATCCCCAATGGTGCTCTACCCCACGCCCGTTATCCGGCGTGCAAGTCACCTCAACACATCACTAAGATGTGCAAGTCCGGGGTTTACTAACCCTCGGGACATCATTTACAAGTATTACCCACCTCGAACCGACGAAAGCGCATGCCCGCGATGCCTTATCTCCTCGAACCGGCATCCACGCACGTCAAAACTAGCACAAATCAGCACAAATATATCAAAATAGGCTAATGGAACATCACCCAATCGAAAGAACTCGAAAAATATCGAAAATCACGAAATTTGCAAAACCCGAGCCCCGGGCCCACATCTCGAAAAATTAAGAAACTCACATTTTCGGAATCCTCGTCTCTCCACGAGTCCGTACATACCAAGAACTCCCAATTCGGACCACAAATGGTCCTTCAAATCCCCATTTTAAGATTTTTGCTCAAAGCCCTAATTTTCTTGATTTTTTACCCAAATTCAGAGAATTAATGGAAGATTCTTTGATAAAATCATGTATTTAACTCAAAAAACTTACCTCCAATGATTCCCCGTTGAAATCCCTTCAATTCCCGTCCAAAAGCTCTCAAGAATGACCAAAAATGGTGGAAAAATGGGTTGATTTCGCGACTGGAATGTTTTAAAAACATTCTGCCGAGGGTAGTATGTACGCAGACCTTACCCCTACCCTAAGGTAGAGAGGCTGTTTCCAAATAGACCCCCGGCATCCTTCCCTCCAAGAACTACCCACCTTGCTCTTGGGGAGACTCGAACTCACAACCTCTCGGTTGGAAGTGGGGGTTGCTTACCATCGAGGTGTACTGCATACCTCGATCAGAAATGATAGACACAGGCACGCCAAGAATATGGATGATTTAAAAATATTCTGCCCAGGCATATTACTCATCGCGATCGCGGGAATGGCTCTGCGATCGCGGAGCACAAAATTTGGCCCAAAATTTACCCTTCGCGATCGCGGCAAAGGCTTCGCGATAGCGGTGAACAAACTCCGGTTCCTCCGGACAGGCTTGAGTATAATGGTCATAACTTTTTGCACACAACTCCGAATGATGAATGGTTTGATGTTATGGAAACTAGACACATAGGACTATAACTTGCATTTGATGTTAATTTACTGAATCCGTATACATTTCTAGATATAAGCTTCCCAATTTATACATGTGTATTAGAGATCCTTCTCGGACACCCTATAGTATAACGTCCATAACTATTTACACAGATGTCCAAAACACGATTTCTTTATCTTTCTGGAAACTAGACACGATGGGCTACAACTTTAGTTATTAAATTACCTTAAAATTCCTTGTAGATAAAAATATATGAGCTTCCGAAGTAGGATCAATGCAACAGAAATTGCCCTTCTTCGCGATCGCGGAGCATTTCACGCGATCGCGATTCATTAATATTTTTCGCACATTTTACTCACCGCGATCACGTCTCATTGTCCGCGATCGCGTAGAACACTGCTACAGACATAAACCAGCAGTTAAAAATGGCCTAGAAATGGTCCGAAACCACCCCGAAACTCACCCGAGACCCCCGGGACCTCAACCAAAAGAACCAACACGCCCTATAACCTTATTCGAACTTGTTCCAATCATCAAAACTCTATCGTTAACATCAAAATCGTCCGTTTTCAACAAATTTAAGCTTAAGTTTAACTTTAACTTCAAAAATTCACATTCGATCAAAAACCCGACCAAACGATGTCCGAATGACCTGAAAATTTGCAGGCATATCCAAAATCACCTAACGGAACTACTGCAACTGTCGGAATTCCATTCCGACTCCCGGATCAAAATCTCACCTATCGATCGGATTTTGCCAAAATTCAACCTTAGCCAATTCAAGCCTATTTCTACACCGGATCTCCAAATTCAATTTCGATTGCTCTCCTAAGTCATAAATGATCCCTCGAAACTAGTCGAATCATCAGAATCCGATTCCGAGCACTCTAACTCGATAGTCAACTCTAGGTTAACTTTCCATATTCAAACTTCCTTCAAACATGCTATTTGCTTCATTTTTAATTCAATTCACTCCTAACTCACCCGATAGGTTCTAAAACTGATATAGAAGCATAAGATATGTTAATGCAAGGTAACGGGGTGGAAATTTCCGTAACGACGGGCCGGGTCGTTACATTCTCCCCAACATAAACAAACGCTCGTCCTCGAGCGGACTCATAGTTGTACTAGAAGCCACCCAATAGCTGAATGACCTTACCAAGCATAATTTCTGGTGATCATACGTCACCCTATCTCACATAAGTCCGAAAACACCATATAGTCAAAATTTCACAAACCATCCGAACCATAAATCACATTGTACTTTCTGAAATCATATGCCAATTGCAAATCCCATGCCTATACTCAGGATACACTCGAATCCACTGCAATAACCCATATTCACTACTCCGGGTGAGATCATATGATGTATCGACAACCCATTCACTCGAGACGATAGTCTCTAATCACAACAATTGGCCACAATAACCAAATACTAGCTGGAATCACATATACTCACACTCATTATTGGCTCCAACGATCATTTCGATTATAACACACCGCACTGGTGATATGACACCTCAACACCGGCCTAAGCCGCGACGAGCACAACATAGGCTCCAATAGAAACATCTGAACACACTCGAATTATGACAGCTCAAATCATGACAACTGTCTCCAGCAAAAGAGCTGCAATTCAATTCCTCTGTGCCATCATAACATAGAACTGAGATCGCGTCTCGCATTATAGAAATAGAGTACCCGAATCCTCCTCGAGAGGTCATAACATCACGTGGCCTTGCCACGATTCGTGATTCTATCCCAACATTATTACTCATGAAGCACCTCAAGCCACTAAGCTCAAAACGGTTAGCCACGCACAGATCTAGGTCTTGAACCCACACAATGAACCTCACCCACGGTGAAATAATTAACGTATGCTATCAAATCCTGAAAGGACACAACCGACGTGCCATTTGCCAAGCGATACTCAAAACGGATTTTTTTTCCTCAGAAGTGGGGAAGTATTGTATACCCAGTAGCATATAACTAACTATATTTTCACAATATTCTGTTGCGGCGTGCAACTAACTATATTTTCACAATATTCTGTTGCGGCGTGCAACCCGCTCCAATGACATACCCGTGGCGGCGTGCCACCCGATCCAAATAACCCGTGGCGGCGTGCCACCCGATCCATGCATAAATCTCGCAAAAAGGAAATGCATATCGAGTCGAATTTTCTCATTACAACAAACATATATATATATATATATAGCCTCAAGCTCGGCCACATGAAACGCATCTGACAACGTTTCTCAATACTGGAACTGAATCAATGGTAGATACTTCTACACTAACATCCGCCACTAAGGTCCAACTGACAAAGCAATGCCTACCAGCCGTCCGCTGGTCCCGTGTACAACTACTCTGTTGGAGCATACTCTGATGTTCTCTGCTACGCAATTTGTGCCATTTTCCGACATAGTCCATATCATATTTGTCTAGACGACATGACTTATGTCAACCAGTCTGAAATAAGGTATCATAACCCAAATTCATCATATCAAGCTAAGAGAGAGCCACTAGGGCTTCCAATTTCCAATAATTACAAAACGGTGCCGATACACGCGATATACAACCACTGCATAGGCGGATTACGAGAACTTCTAGTCTCCAACACATATGTAACACATGAATCGGTATACCTGGTTCCACACTCCACCGTACGAATACATAATGCACATCAAGCGCCCATTCGTTCCACGAAAGCCATCCAAGAATTTCACTATGCCATCAACGACTCAATTATTATAGTCGATCCAACAAGAGAACACCACCATTAATAGACATCACAAACTATTTCTTCCCATTCGCTGCATAAGTTTAACTGCCAGGACTGAGTCCTTATACCCATATCAAGTTACACAACTGCCAGCACTCAAGAGCTTTGCTGCAATGTCCTGCAAGACTCATTACTTCAACCACCTACCAGGAATCAATCGTATCCCTTTTTTTTATACCATTCTGGTTCATTAACAAGTTGTTCCATTTACCAAGTTTCCTTTCTGATTCATCTCTAATTTCATATCAGTCTTTACTGTAGTACGACAATGCCTCAACCCTTTTTATCACACAAGACTCGTACGCAAGACCACACGGTCTAAGACCCATAGGCCACTGAATACTCTCTCAGTGTTCCCAGAAGTACCACATTCCACCACACTTTATTTTGATGAACTTCCCGCGATTTTTAAATTGTTATCATTACTTCCCAATGCGGATACGTAGAATTCCATCATTCACATGATATAACACAAGCCTTGATCTTTTCTAACGAAACCGCCATCTTTAGCCACATACACAATCTTAAGGCACCTGACTGTTACAAGCAAAATCTTGAACACTGCAAAACCATTCTCGGGCATCATTCACCCTTATTCAGCTGTAATTCAACTGTCCTATTGAGTAGAACCACTCGTGTTTTGTTAGAACTCTGACAATGCAGATCATGATTACATACAAACACAATTTGCTATCTTAACTTTCTATACACCGAACATTCATTACCAACATCAGTTCAAAACATCCTAGTATTTCTTCACATCTACGAAGCACCATAAACCTTTATCAAAATTTCCCAAACATACCTAGAGACAGAGCCAACACAGCACACAATAGTGCAATCAGTTAATCAATAGTAACCTCCCCAACTTAGCTCGAAGCCATTCATCAAAGCACTTTTAACCACCCATATCATTATTACTCAAGTGATGCCGAAATGTTACAATGAGATTAAACTCAAGTCATTTACAAGCCTTGACAGAGAATCGAATCATCAGAGACCTTAACCCTTCTGCAATTTTTGCATTTATACACACACCACCAATAAGCCCACTCTCTTTAGGTGACAAAAATCTTTCTAAGTCCCAAATTTTCCAAATATTTCGGCAGAGTTTCCTTTGTAATTTGGCCTATCCACCTGCCAGAGAATCACCAAACCATTCTAACAATACATCGCAATGTATATCAACAACATTAATCTCAACACTATACAAGTTATATTATCAAAATTGATACATGGACATGCGCTGCACCTGCTCGAATCATAACATATGTCAAATACCTCTCACCGCAATACTCATAGCACAACCAATTCAATTTTCTTGAGTCTAAACTCATACTACCACACATAGTGCACTTTACATTTCCGCTAAGAGGCAATGAACATATTTCTCACGCCCATAACTAGGGCTACATATCAAATCACAACAAGAACTGAATACCTTACAGCTCTCACATTATCAAACTGCCATTTGCACAATAGAGATCAATACCGATCGTATGAACTTCATAATACCGGCTCGCGAAATTAGTACCTTGGTGCTCTAGCCATAGACAAAGATCTGGCCTCAAGTCCTCCCGACTGGCCCAACATGAACTCACGGAGATTATATCTCGCCCCTCGACCGGGGAATCGCAAGCCATAAGTCAATTATATTACTGAGCGCTCGATACGTACACAGACGTGCGGAAGGAATTTCAAAAGCATATCTCAAGCTGAATCAAGTACGCACGATAAGAATTCCAAGAAATGTGAAGTGTTTCCTAAAGGTTCGCGGCCTCCCGAGGATAAGTACAGGCGTCCCCGTACCGATCCACAAGACTCTACTAACCGGCTCAAGACTCATGAGGCCTAGTAAACCTAGGCTCTGATACCAACTTGTCACGACCCCAAATCCGGTCGTGATGGCGCCCAGCACACTGCTAAGCCAGCCCGACCAATCAACAACAATCACGGAGCCACAAGCTCACTTTATCCAATTTAAGCATAACAATGATAGATATATTAAAAACAGGGAACTAAGTCCTAACACGTGTCAACTCCCATAGACCGAAGGGTCAAGAGTCATGAGCCTCTATAGAGTATACAAAGTGTAAATAGCTAATATAATTATGCACAAGTGTGGGATGGTCAGAACAAAAATACAGACAAACTGGAGAATCAGGTCCTGCGAACGCTGGCAGCTACCTCGACTGTCCAAAAGCACTCCCGAGCCGCAATAGAATCAGCCATGCTGTGATGTACCTGAATCTGCACACAAGGTGCAGGGAGTCGGGTGTGAGTACTTCCAACTCAGCAGTAATAAAAGTAAATAATGCTGAAGGGAAGAAAACCACGATAGACACAATCTCATGCTACACAATACAGAACTATCTTTTTATTCCTTTCCAGCATATGTGAGTAGATTATTAAAAATCTCAATTTTTAGCTACTTTCTGTCATAATAATATACCAATACCTGGATACAATCTCAAGCAGTGCAAGTCCGCACTCAAATCAGCCCCTCGGGCTCAGCACTCCTTATCAATTTACATCAGGAGAGCTGGTCAATATGGCAACTAATGCATATGTGCCAGTAATGTATGAGTGCTAAATGTTATGCCACGTAGTACACGAAAACCAATGTATGTATGCCATGCAACGCATATGACCGCTACGGCGTATAGCCCGATCCAATTTGGGTACCTGTGCTCACTGTGGGGGTTCAGACTCCGGAGGGGCTCCTACAGCCCAAGCACAATATTAATATCACACCTGCTGCGGCGCGCAGCCCGATCCGTATACCACTGCGGCGTGCAGTCCGATCCATGCATATGTATGCATATGCTCACATGAAATGTCATGCCCTAACATATGGTCCTCGGCCCAATCGGTCTAACAAATAATCAAGAAAGCCCTACGGGCAACAATATCATATTAGCTCACAACTAAAAATGTTATTAAGACCTTTTTCAAGTTTTTCCTAACCTTACAAAAATACTGATTAGCAAAATACCATTTTAAACCTTAAATTTAGAATAAAATATGCACAGTGTTATCGAAACCGTGATACTCAATCCCTGAAGGATTCAAATAATTGGCACGAAGCCCAAACATGATAATTAGTCCAATTCATTTCAACAATTAGGTGTTATTATTTATTACGCGGGACGGACCAAGTCGCGATCCCCAATGGTGCTCTACCCCACGCCCGTTATCCGGCGTGCAAGTCACCTCAACACAGCACTAAGATGTGCAAGTCCGGGGTTTACTAACCCTCAGGACATCATTTACAAGTATAACACACCTCGAACCGACGAAAGCTCATGCCCGCGATGCCTTATCTCCTCGAACCGGCATCCACGCACGTCAAAACTAGCACAAATCAGCACAAATATATCAAAATAGGCTAATGGAACATCACCCAATCGAAAGAACTCGAAAAATATCAGAAATCATGAAATTGGCAAAACCCGAGCCCCGGGCCCACATCTCGAAAAATTATGAAACTCACATTTTCAGAATCCTCGTCTCTCCACGAGTCCGTACATACCAAGAACTCCCAATTCGGACCATAAATGGTCCTTCAAATCCCCATTTTAAGATTTTTGCTCAAAGCCCTAATTTTCTTGATTTTTTACCCAAATTCAGAGAATTAATGGAAGATGCTTTGATAAAATCATGTATTTAACTCATAAAACTTACCTCCAATGATTCCCCGTCGAAATCCCTTCAATTCCCGTCCAAAAGCTCTCAAGAATGACCAAAAATGGTGGAAAAATGGGTTGATTTCGCGACTGGAATGTTTTAAAAACATTCTGCCCAGGCATATTACTCATCGCGATCACGGGAATGGCTCTGCGATCACGGAGAACAAAATTTGGCCCAAAATTTACCCTTCGCGATCGCGGGAAAGGCTTCGCGATCGCGGTGAACAAACTCCGGTTCCTCCGGACAGGCTTCAGTATAATGGTCATAACTGTTTGCACACAACTCCGAATGATAAATGGTTTGATGTTATGGAAACTAGACACATAGGGCTATAATTGTCATTTGATACTAATTTCCTGAATCCGTATACATTTCTAGATATAAGCTTCCCAATTTATACATGTGTATTAGAGATCCTTCTCGGACACCCAATAGTGTAACGTCCATAACTGTTTACACCGATGTCCAAATCACGATTGGTTTATCTGCCTGAAAACTGCACACGATGAGCTACAACTTTCATTTTTGAATCACCTTAAAATTCCTTATAGATAAAAAGATATAAGCTTCCGAAGTAGGATCAATGCAACAGAAATTGCCCTTCTTCGCGATCGCGGAGCATTTCACGCGATCGCGATTCATTAATATTTTTCGCACATTTTACTCACCGCAATCGCGTCCCATTGTCCGCGATCGCGTAGAACACTGCTACAGACATAAACCAGCAGTTAAAAATGGCCTAGAAATGGTCCGAAACCACCCCGAAACTCACCCGAGGCCCCCGGACCTCAACCAAAAGAACCAACACGCCCTATAACCTTATTCGAACTTGTTCCAATCATCAAAACTCTATCGTTAACATCAAAATCATCCGTTTTCAACCAATTTAAGCTTAAGTTTAACTTTAACTTTAAAAATTCACATTCGATCAAAAACCCGACCAAACGATGTCCGAATGACCTGAAAATTTGCAGGCATATCCAAAATCACCTAACGGAACTACTGCAACTATCAGAATTCCATTCCGACTTCCGGATCAAAATCTCACCTATCGATCGGATTTTGCCAAAATTCAACCTTAGCCAATTCAAGCCTATTTCTACATCGGATCTCCAAATTCAATTCCGATTGCTCTCCTAAGTCATAAATGATCCCTCGAAACTAGTCGAATCATCAGAATCCGATTCCGAGCACTCTAACTCGATAGTCAACTCTAGGTTGACTTTCCATATTCAAACTTCCTTCAAACATGCTATTTGCTTCATTTTTAATTCAAATCACTCCTAACTCACCCGATAGGTTCTAAAACCTGATATAGAAGCATAAGATATGTTAATGCAAGGTAACGGGGTGGAAATTTCCGTAACGACGGGCCGGGTCGTTACACTTCACCGAGGACTAGTGCCAACAATTATCAAGAAGTTCAGTAGGACAATTAGGCAATTAGACAGATAAATCCTACCTAATCATGCTTCCCTAACGAATACCAGGTAAATGTCACAATTTAATAAATTAAGAACAGGAACATCGCGAATTGAACAATTCAAGTAAAGTGAGTTATAACAACCAGCGCATGTACACGCCCGTCACCTCGCGTACAAGGCATTTAAACTATCACATAATATCCTAAGGGTAAAGGTTCCCCCACACGAGGCTAGACAAGCCACTTACCTCGATTCCGGTACAAAACCGCTAAGAGACAACCCTCTTGCCGCGAATATCCGACTCCGAGTGGCCCGAATCTAGTCAAACCAATTACACAGTATAAATAACATCGCAAGTAACTAACTACAATGATAAAATTACAGCTACGGCGCGAAAGTGGGTGAAATGACCAAAATACCCCTGAATCCATCGGCTCGGAATTGAAATATTTTTACGTTTTCAGAACCCTCGTACTCTCACGAGTCTAACCATATAAATATCTCCCAAATCGGACCACAAATGGCCCTTCAAATCCCAAATTTAAAGTTTTTGCTCCAAGCCCTAATTTCTTGCAATTTTGCTATGTTTCCATAAATTTCAAGGATGATTCTTCAATAAAATCATGTATTTAGTTCATAGGACTTACCTCTAATCTCTTCTTGTCAAAACCCCTTCAATTCTCGTCCAAAAGCTCTCAATAATGACCAAAAATGGTGGAAAAATGGGTTTGGTTCGCGGATGAAATGTTTTAAAACTTTCTGTCCGGGTATTTTGTTCACTGCGATCGCGGGAAATGCTTCGCGATCGCGGAGAACAAATTCTGGCCCAAAAATTACCCTTCGCGATCGCGGGAAATGCCTCGCGATCGCGGTGAACAACTTCCAGTTCCTCCGGACAGGCTTCAGTAAAATGGTCATAACTTTTTTACACACAACTCCAAATGACGAATGGTTTGATGTTATGGAAACTAGACACATAGGACTATAAATTTCATTTGTTGATCATTTCCTGAATCCTTATACATTTCGAGATACGAGCTTCCAAATCCATTTATGTGTTTTAGATATCCTTCTCGGATAGCATAGAGTGTAACGTACATAACTTTTACTACCAATTTCCAAATGAGGATTTCTTTAGCTTTCTGAATATTAGACACGATGATCTACAACTTTCGTTTTTGAATCACCTCAAAATACCTTTTAGATAAAAAGATATGATCTTCCAAAGTAGGGCCCGCGCGACAGAAATTTCTTCTTTGCGATCGCGAAGCAATCTACGCGATCGCGATTCATTAGTTTTTTTCTCAGATTTTACTCACCGCGATCGCGACCAATACCCCGCGATCGCGTAGAGCACTGCTGTAGCCAAAAACCAGCAGTGAAAAATGGCCTAGAAATGGTCCGAAACCACCCCGAAACTCACCCGAGGCCCCCGGGACCTCAACCAAAAACACCAACACTTCCTATAACCTTATTCAAACTTGTTCCAATCATCCAAGCACGTCCATAAACACAAAAATTATCAATTTACAAAGGATTCGAGCCTAAATTTCTTAAAACTTTCCGAATTGCACATTCGATCTAAAACCCGACCAAATGACGTCCGAATGACCTGAATATTTGCGGACATATCCAAAATCACATAACGAAGCTACAGAAATTGTCGGAATTCCATTCCGACCCCCGGATCAAAATCTCACCTATCGTTCGGATTCGCCAAAATTTCAAACTTCGGCATTTCAAGCCTAATTGGGCTACGAACCTCCAAAATACTTTCCGAACGCGCTCCCAACCCCGAAATCACCTAACGGAGCTAATGGAACCATCGGATTTCCATTCCGAGGTCGTCTTAACACTGTTCCAGCTACTGACCATTTTCTAACTTTAAAGCTCTCATTTAGGGACTAAGTGTCCCAAAATACTCCAAATTTCAGAACCGACTCTCCCGGCAAACCACAATAGCAGAAATGAACTTAGGGGAACAGTTAAATTGGGGATTGTGGCGTAATTTTCTAAAACGACCGGCCGGGTCGTTACACGGAGTGATATTGTTTATGGACTGCGGGTTCGATTCTCGGAGATCCTGAGTTATTGGTAGGGATTGCGGGTTTGATTCCCGGAGATCCTGAGTTATTGGTAGGGACTGCGGGTTTGATTCCCGGAGATCCTGAGTTATTGGTAGGGACTGCGGGTTTGATTCCCGAAGATCCTAAGTTATTGGTAGGGACCGCGGGTTCGATTCCCGGAGATCCTGAGATTTATTGAGACATGGGCTGCGGGTTCGATTCCCGGAGACCCAGGGATACTGTTATCGGGACTGCGGGTTCAATTCCTGTAGCTCCTGGATTGTTGGTTATGGAAAGGGACTGTGGGTTCAATTCCCACGAGTCCTGGACTTGCTGATTGAGTTTTATTGAGTTATTTACTTGCTGCTAGCTTAAATTGTAGACGGTTGCAAAAATCACTTTACTGTCGTCATTTCAGATTCATTATTATTAAAATTGTTTATCATTGTTATCATCATTATATTATTGTTCTCTCAGTAGGGCCCTGACCTTTCTCGTCACTACTCCATCGAGGTTAGGCTTGGCACTTACTCAGTACCGCCGTGGTGTACTCATGCTACTCTTCTGCACACTTTTTGTTGTGCAGATCCAGGTACATCAGGACAGGCACATACTAGGTGATTCAACAGCACTTTGGGAGACCTCGAGGTATGATCTGATACGTCCGCGGATCCGGAGGCCCTCCTTCTATTCTGATAGTATTAGTATATGTTTTCCTTCATTTCGTTGTTAGATACTCTTTACACATAGAGCCACAGTTGTATACTCTCTTTTAGTCTTTGTGCCCGTGGGATTCCGAGTCTTGGCGGTGTTTTATACAGTGTGTTTAATGTGTGTGTGTGCCAAGCGGCACAAATTAAATTTCCTTTTTATACTATTTTCCGCTGTTTCTTAATTAATGTTCATAAAATGGTATATTCCGCAATGTGCTAGGCTTACCTAGTCGTGGGGACTGGGTGCCGTCATGACATGTTCACGATTGGTGAACTAGGGTCGTGACACTCCAGATCTTTGGGAGTGTCAGTATTTTGTTCATTATTATTATTATTGTAGTTCTTTGACTCATATACTCTTCTTGGAATGTCCATTTGGGACTGATAGTCGTTGTGATAAGTAATTGTTGGTCTGGCTGGCCTAGCTCAATTGTTCTAGTTTTTCTTGGATTATTTTAATTGTATTTATTGAAAAGATAATTAATTCTATTTTATTATCATCTTCTTTTTCATTTTCTAATTTTTGTGTTATTTTCTCACTTCCTTTTATCCAATCAGTTGTTTTTCTTTTCTTTTTTAGAACTCTTTTTGCTCCTATTTTTTGTTTACATGGTGTTGTAAACCACCAATGTGTTTTAGTTATTACATGTGGGTATAGTTTATCTAAGAATGCTATTCCTAATAACATATCTCTCGTGGGTAATTCAAAATTGTATATTTCTTCTATAGTAAGTATTTTATCCCATATTAGTATTTTTATATTTTCTTATTTGTGGGTAATTATGCTTCCTTCGTTGTTAAATCCTGTTACTCGTAAGGGTGTTCTAAGTTTTTCCCATTTCTCTTATGGTAGGCAATTATATCTACATAAATTTACTTCTGATCCCGTGTCTATCATAGGTGTGTAGTATCTATTGTAGTATCCTTCCACTATTATTTTTACTAGTATATGTATTTTCATATTTATAATATAGTTCTTTTTATTGTTACTTTCTTATTTTCATAATGTATGATTAGTTGTTCATTATCTAAGTTGTATGGTTTAACTTTTTCTAGCCATTTTATTCCTAATATAATATTTTAATCTCCTTGGTATATTTTAAATCTTATTGTCATAATTATTTCTCCTATAATTATTTTTTTTTCCGCTATTTCTTCACTAGTTATCATTCTTTTAGGTAATTCGGGGTATGATTTTTCACTAGTTAGCATTTCATCTTCTGTGATTAATTCTCTTGTTATATAGTTTTCTTCTTGTCCTGTATTTATTAGTATTAAGTATTTTCTTCCATTCATTACTCTTGTTATATAATAATGATGATGTTTTATTTTTCCTGGTAATTGCTCTATAAGTTTTGGTATTTTATATCCTATCTTGTCTAATGTGCTTGTTTTATTTGATGATGTTTGTCCTACTTCAAAACTTAATCTTTTTGATGTGCTTAGTCTTTCTTTTACTATGTCTAAATCTTCTTCTATGTCTAATTCATTATAACTATACTCATTGTTATCTATAATTGTAACTATTCTTTCAAAAGGATTTTCTATCTTTATTTTGTTTATTTTATTTCTTGCCATTATCTTATGTTTAGTTGTTAATATATATAGATTTTTACATCTTGTTGTAAATATCTTACTACCTGGGGTTAATTCTATTCCTGACATTTTCCAGTATAATACAAGTGATTTATCTATATTTTTATCATTTATCGCTATTGAATAGTTAGCACTAATTATGAACTTAAATTTTTGATATATCAAATTTCCTCGTACTGCACTTATTATACTTTTTTCTATAGGTTGTATAATTCTATCATCTGCTAGATAAATTTTTATTGGTGTATCTATCCCTTCTCTAAAACATGCTTTTATTAATATTTCTGTTTCTCCTAGATGTACATATTTAATTGGGTTTTTTGCTCTTATATCCTGTATTTCTTTATTTATTATACGTTTATTTATTATTGGTATTTTAGCTTTTCCTTTGGTGTATTTACAATCTATTATATGTTCTCTTTGGCTAATTATATAGTATTCTTCTTTACTTCTTTTGAACCAATTTTTCATTTTTGGTATATCTAATATTTTTTCTACACTTAAGTTTAATTCTTTTCCTTTTATTTGTTCAAATATATTTTCATCAAATATTACTTTTTGTTTCGTAGTGTCACGACCCCAAATCCGGTCGTGATGGCGCCCAACACATTGCTAAGCCAGCCTGACCAATCAATAACAAGAACGGAGCTAGAAGCTCGCTTTATCCCATTTAAGCATATCAAATCACGAAGCAACAGCGATACATATAACGAAAACGGGGAACCAAGTCCCAAAATATACCAACTCCCATACACCGAAGGGTCAAGAGTCGTGAGCCTCTACTGAATATAAGTGTATAAAGGTTTACAAGATACCAAGTGCGAAAAGAAAAGTTGATACAGAATCAAAAGACAGTAAGAAGGAATATCGGGTCCTGCGGACTCTGCAGCTACCTCGTATATCCCACAGATGTCGCCTCGCACAGCTACTGGATCACTGCCGAGAGGTACCTGGATCTGCACACAAGGTGCAGGGAGTAAAATGAGTACTGCCAGACTCAGTGGTAATAAACAAGGGTAAGACAACGCAGATAAGAAATCCGCAATAAAGCACTATGCAAAGCTGTAATCGAATACCCTGTCACAGAATCAATATCAACTGTACCTGTACCAATAAGTACCAGCAAAACAGTATAACAGCTAGGAGATGTAGCTAAATGCAATGCAATGCATGATATGACCGCTACGGCGCGTAGCCCGATCCAATTTGGGTACCCGTGCTCACTGTGGGGGTTCAGACTCCGGAGGGGCTCCTACAGCCCAAGCACAATATCATGAATATACGCTGCGGCGTGCAGCCCGATCCACTATATATACCGCTGCGGCGCGCAGCCCGACCCACTACCAGTCAGCTAATATGCAATTACAACCTCGCGGGCTCCAAGGTAGTTTTGAAAACCTTTTTATCATTTTTCAGTTGGAAAACAGTAATACCAAGTTCCAGAGATTGGAAATAGCATGATAACGGAAATAGCTACGGACTGGTAGTAACTAACATGTCAATATGATAAGACAATGATAACGATCCTCGCGGGATCCAATAACTGGCTCACGGCCCACAAGTATACTCAACCGCCCAAGAAGGGGTTCCTCGGCTCAAGAGTAGCCAATATTTCAATATATAGTATACAACCATCCGAGAAGGAGGTTCGGCGGCTCAAGAATAGCCAATGTCATAACACAACATCCACAAGTCGGACTAAGCCATAGTCCCCAATCACAATCGACCCCGCACTCACAAGAGAGTACGTGTCTCGCCGCTATACAGCGTCACAAAGTGGTATACCGGGATTTCGAACCCGCCGGTCATCACCCATATCTATTACTCACCTCAATACGGCGCGACGACTACTCCGCAATGCTCTTGCCACGAGAATCAAGCTCCGCACGCGTAGAATTTGATCAAATACAGTAGAAATACAACAAATTAGGCCAATGGGACGACACCCAATCAATACAACTCAATTTACATCAAAATTCCCAAAGTTCTCAAAACTCGACTTTCGGTACGCTTGTCGAAAAATTACAAAAGTCACATATTCTTAACCTTCATCTCAATACGAGTCTAAGCATATCAATTTTACCAAATTCGGACTCCATTTGCCCATTCAAAACCTTGATTTTCTAAAGTTCAAGCCTAGGGTTAAATCTTCCATGAATCACCCCAAATTCCTCCATTTTCATGATATAATTGCATAATAGTATCAATACTAATCATAGTTTAAGTCCATAGTTGATTACCTGATGATTTCCCTTGAGTTTCTCTTCAAAATCGCCCAAATCGCCTCTAAAGACGAGACCCAAATGTGTGAAATGTTTCTGAAATTTTCTAACTTCGATACAATTAACTCACTGCGATTTTCGCTTCTGCGGATAGAATTCCGCTCCTGCGAGTCCGTATCCGCGACCAGATGGTCGCTTCTGCGATTCCAGGCCTAGCCGGTCTTCCCGCTTCTGCGACTAGGCGTCCGCCTCTGCGGACTCGCCTAAGCGGCTACCCTTCCGCTTCTGCGGTCCTTCACCTCATGGCCCTGGGCCGCTTCTGCGGCTCACCTTCCGCACCAACGGTGCTGCCCCTGCGGGCCCAGCTCCGCTTCTATGATCAACAGTGCTTCCGCGCTCCAGTATCTGCTTCTGCGGACTCGCTCCTGCGCCCCCATTTCCGCAGGAGCGAAAACAACAGAACCAGAACCCCCAAACCTGCAATTTTCCACATTTCTTCTCGTTTAACCATCCGAAAACACCCCGAGGCCCCCGGGACCCCATCCAAACACACCAACACATCCTAATACCATATTCGAACTTGCTCCAATCCTCAAAACACGTCTAACAACATCAAAACCAATAATTCACATCGAATTCAAGCCTAAATTCCTTAAAACATTCCGAATTATACAATCAATCAAAAACCCGACTAAACGATGCCCGAATGACCTGAAATTTTGCAGGCACATTCCGAATTACACAATCAATCAAAAACCCGACTAAACAATGCCCGAATGACCTGAAATTTTGCTGTCGGAATTCCATTCCGACCCCGGATCAAAATCTCACCTACCGTTCGGATTTCGCCAAAATTCAATCTTAGCCAATTCAAGCCTATTTCTACACCGGGCCTCCAAATTCAATTCCGATCGCTCCCCTAAGTCACAAATCACCTCCCGGAACTAACCGAATCATCAGAATCCGATTCCGAGCCCTCTAACCAAATAGTCAACTCCGAGTTGACTTTCCTTATTCAAGTTTCCTTCACAAAGGCTATATGCCTCATTTCCAATCCAAATCACTCCTAACTCACCCGATAGACTTTAACACTAATATAAAATCGTAAAACATGTTTTTACAACATAACGGGGTGGTAATTCCCGTGACGACGGGCCGGGTCGTCACATTCTCCCCTCTTAAGCAAACGCTCGTCCTCGAGCGGGTCAAGAAACATACCTGAAGTCTCAAACAAGTGAGGATATCTGCTCCGCATCTCCCGCTCGATCTCCCAAGTGGCCTCCTCCACGGGTCGACCTCTCCACTGAACCTTAACTGATGCAATCTTCTTAGACCTCAATTTTCTCACCCGCCGACCCCAAAATAGCAATAGGCTCCACATCATAGGATAGATCACCATCAAGCTGAATGGTACTGAAGTCTAATACATGAGACGGATCTCCAATGTACTTCCGGAGCATAGATACATGGAATACTGGATGAACGCTGGATAAGCTGGGCGGCAAGGCTAACTCATATGCCACCTCTCCAACCCTCCCGAGTATCTCAAAAGGACCAATGTACCTAGGACTCAACTTTCCTTTCTTCCCAAACCTCATGACACCCTTCATAGGTGAAACTTTCAACAATACTCTGTCACCAACCATGAAAGACAACTCTCGAACTCTACGGTCCGCATAACTCTTCTAACGAGACCGTGCTGTACGAAGCCTCTCCTGGATCAACTTTGCTCTATCCAGAGCATCCTGGACTAACTCAGTCCCTATCAATCTAACCTCACCAGGCTCAAACCATCCCACGGGGGATCTACACTGCCTGCCATACAATGCCTCATACGGGGCCATCTGAATACTCGACTGATAACTGTTGTTGTAGGCAAACTCGGCAAGTGGTAGGAACTCATCCCACGAACCACCAAAATCAATCACACAAGCTCGCAACATATCCTCCAAGATCCGAATAGTGCGCTCAGACTGTCCGTCTGTCTGGGGGTGAAATGCTGTACTCAACTCAACCCGCGTACCCATCTCTCGCTGAAATGCTCTCCAAAACTGAGAAGTGAACTGAGTACCCCCGTCGGATATGATAGACACTGGAACTCCATGCAACCGAACAATCTCTCGAATAAAGATCGCTGCCAACCGCTCCGATGAGTAGGTAGTACTAACTGGAATGAAGTGAGCTGACTTGGTGAACGCAGGAAAGTCACCCATTCTCTGGCCCCTTCTGGCAAATTGAACCTATCGACCCTTGTAGGAAACTCTTCTATACAAGTCTTCCCTAATTACTTATAGCCCATGAATGAAGGACGATGACACAAGTGCTCTATCATCCACATTTGGAGTAACAAATTACAACCCTCAAAGAAGTCCCCTCCAACTTTGCAAACAGTGAGGGCGTGGAAGATATCTGCTATGATCATTGGTACTAGAGTGTTGTTATCTTGGTTGAGTAAAGTACTGACGACCCCAGCAACCTGTATACTAATTTTCCCATCTTTCCTAGGGAATATCAGCAAACCTAAAAAGGTTATCATAAAAGAAATACACCTATGCTCTTCCCATTTCAACAGGTTTTCCCCACTGCAAATTTTGCTTTCGGGATTGTTGAACCCTCCAAAATGACCATATTTGTCATATAGGAATGCCAAAGTACAGAATCCCTCTGATAGATCTGGGTTATGTACAGTCCTGCGAATCTTTACAGTATCTAAAAACATGTGTATAGTCATGACCCGTGGCGCAATAAGATACTGCTTCTTCATAGGAATTTTTGGACCCCCAACGTATCCTGCCAATTCTTCCAGTGTTGGCGTTAGTTCAAAGTCTAAAAAGTGAAATACGTTGTGCACTAGATCCCAGAATGAGATCAATGCCCGTATGATATCTTGGGTGAATGTTTAATAATCCAACTAAATCCCTTAAGTGCATCTTGACTGTGTCTTGTCCTGACTGGCCCAAGTCGTTCCACCACATGTGCAATTCCAAAGGGACCATGTTTATAATAGTTCCGGATGAATTTTGACTCGTGCTCATTCTGCACATTTATTAAGGTGATTTTGATGAAAGAAAACCTTTATTTGACTCAAGAAAAAAATAAAATTATTTTCTTTTTCTCAATTTTGAAGAAAGGCAAAAATTGGTTTTCCCACTACGGCCTTTCAGCACTTCAAAGACGAAGATTTTAAGACTGTAAGGGTTAACCGACCTAACAAATTTACCAAAGGTGGCCGTTTATGCAAAGTCAACCTTCCGGCGTTCCTTTCGGAAATATTCAGCCGTTTTTGAAAATGGCATTACCGACTTATTCACGATGAAAAATTAAAATCGACATTTTTTGGCTATTTTTGCAAAATAAGAAGTTGGACCCGATGAGGGTTGCCTACGTATCTCACATCCGGTGAGAATCAAACCCGCGTAGTTCGGTTAAATAAACCAAGCTATATTTGTAAATGAAACAGACTATTTTTATTTTATTGAAAAAAAAACCTAAACCTTTTTTTTATGTTAAAAATAAATCACACATTTTTTTATTTAAAAAAACATTTTTTCTTTTTAATTAAAAAACAAACTATTTTGAAACTAACAGTTTGTTTTTTCTTTTTTTTCATTTTCCTCAATATTAAAAACCCGGTCAACATGCAAGTCCGAAGCAAATAAATGCATAAAACAAACAAGATGCATCAGGATGGTCTTTTCATTTCAGGTTGCCTGTCCTAGACGGACCCAACCCTTGTGTTGAGTCCCCTAAGTCAAATGCAACATGATGCAATAAGCGTTCCTACTTGGGATCCGGCATCAAGTCAGGTTATTCTAGGTTAAAAATCTAAGTATATGTTCTATACTGTGTACCCGAGCAGACAACTCGAGTCGAGGAGGAGGCAAGGTATCGGGGACTCGCGGGATCATCCGGCTTAGTAACCTATCGGGCCTCTTTTTTGATTTCAGGGTATTGACACTAACATAATAGGGAGTCTCAACCAGTAAGCACATCCCCGGAGGTGGGAAGAGAAAGGTTTCGGCACAGTTTATATATACAGTTCAAATAATATCAAAACGATAAAAATCATCATTTTGCACATTAAGCATACATAATATGAAAATATCAGATAATAAATCCAAAATACAACAATTTATCAAAAGCTCAAATTTCGAACCCTGAACTCGTGGTTCTGGGTTGCCATCCCCAGCAGAGTCGCCAGAGCTATCACACCTCCTTTTTCCGCTACCCGCGAGGGCGCGAGTGGAGTTTTTTCCAATTAAAGGACTGTTGACGCGTGATTTTTGACCCTCCCCGAAATTTTTAATATTTTTAGCGTAAAATATTTAGTTTAGCCCTAATATAGCTATCTTAGCTAATTTTGACTCTTTTACTTTATTTTTACCTTAAAATAAAAAATAACAAAAATATAGTTTTATTAATGTTTTGAAGTCATTTTAAATTGAAAAAATACAAAAAATAGTACTTTATATTTTTTATTTTTATATAAAAACGAAAATTATGAAATAAATAAATAAATAAATAGTTTCATTAACATATTGGGGTTACTTTAATCTTGAAAAAATATATATATAAAAAAATAATTTTGTTTTAATTATGAGTCTTATAGTCATTTTGCTTACGTAGGATTAATTAATAACACTGTGTACTCATTCTCGGTTCCGGGCAAAGAATAATATTCGGGTTCAAACTACCCGATTTTATAATTTTCGGACCTAGCCCATAATAATCCGAGTCCACCACACGTGGGAGACACGGACGAAGCACGAGATAAAGCCCATAATTCTTAAAACCCACGTGGAGACCCATGACTTTTCGTCTCTCACGTGGGCCTTTTCAGAATTTGCCAACGGACAAAAGAAATAAAAACAAAGAGAAAAGACAAAACTTGTATGGGCTTTATTTTAAAAAAACATACAATACATAATACATAGAGATGGGTCACTGGAATGGGGGAGGGGACCAATGCATGTGGAGGAGGGGGCTTCTTCCTCATTTATTTAAAGGGATCCATGATTTAAAAAGAGAGGGGGGTTCACGGTTAGAAAACCAAGGCGGGGAAACGTTACTGCTGGGTAGATGGGTTTTGGAGTTGAGAAAGAGCTCCTTGGTTGATTTTTAGAACAAAAAAACAAAACAAAAGAAAGAGGGGGAAAGGTTGTTACGTTAAAAAGGGGGGAACGAAAAACAAGAAAGAAAAGGGTCGGCTAGGATTTGATTAAAAAAAAAGAGAAAAAGAGATCACAGGGAAGGGAACAAAAACGATTTTGAAGAGGGGGAGGAGTATTTCGGTCTTGGAAGGGATTTTTGAAAGCAAAAATAGTAGAGCTTCTGGGCTCATTTTTCAAAAACAAAATGGGGGGGAGGGGGGTGAGACTACATGGTATAGTCATCTTCTTACGGGATAGCAACACCAGACGGACGAAAAAAAATGGCAACAAATCCACCCTCCTCTCTCTCGTTCCGTCGTCGACCACTAGCGAACCACCAGCTCCCTCCACCGTTGTTCGTCATCCGACGAGGTACAAGCTGAGTTCAGTCGAGGTCGTCGTTTGATTCGAGTTTTGTCCGGAGAGGTCGAGGTTTGAGATCGTCATAAAAGGTTCGTTTTCTCGTTGTGTACGTTGAAAATATACAGAAATAAAGGTGCATGTTCTTTTCCGATGTTGTTCTTCTCGTTAATATTTTGGATCGTTTCGCATTTGATTTAGTTTCGTATGATTCAGATTATTTTTGTAAATATATGATTCTGTTGAACATGCAATTTCCCAATTAATGGTGGTCTTGTAGTGTCGAGGTTAGCTAATGAAAATAACTAATCCTTCATATGCTCGCCAACTAGTTATGCTTCCGTTGTTTATGTAGTTGCTCGCCGTAGTCTTGAATTTGCTCACTTAGTTATCTACTCGTATGTTTACTCGAATTGGTTATAGTTGAGCATGATTTTGTCACATTATCGAAACTGGTTCCTTATTCCTCAACCGAACGACGAAATTAGATTAAAGGAATCGGGGGTATATTTCATGTGACCCGACTCCAATTTTGAACATGGTTAAATAAAGCGTGTCATGGACCACGGGTGCATTTCATGTAGTGTGGCTTGCAACATGTTCTAAATAATCTCGAATTAATTCTTAAATGAATATAGCGGAATGTAGTTCTCTTTTAAATTAGAATTAGAGGTGTGCCTCGCCTAACAAAATTATACAAATCGCGGGGCCCTCATAAATGTATATATATAAAAATACTTAGACTTCGGGATCGACCTATAGCGAATTTTACGGTGTTCTCCAAAGATAATAAACACGTTAGTATCTTTAGGCGCGTATTTAATGATCTTATCTCCTTAAACTCGGGTGCACATTTATGTGACTCAAATCCAAATCTCAACGGAGTCGAAATGTGTTGACAACCACGGGTGCACTGGTGCGACGTGGTTCGAAATACATTTTCACAACGTTGCAATTCTTTGTTAAAATAATAATAATAATAATAATAATAATAATAATAATAATAATAATAATAATAATAATAATAATAATAATTCTTATAATAATAATAATAATCAAAAGCGGTTAAAAGTTAAAATTTGCACATAGGTTAAAGCACATTATAAAATTCGATAAAGAGGCCAAATACGATGATTGAGCGACCGTGCTAGAACCACGGAACTCGGGAATGCCTAACGCCTTCTCCCGGGTTAACAGAATTCCTTATCCGGATTTCTGGTTCGCAGATCGTAATATAAAGTCAAACCTTTCCTCGATTTGGGATTCGAACCGGTGACTTGGGACACCATAAATATCCCGAGTGGAGACTCTGAATCTCTTAATAAATGAATCCCGTTTCGATTGTCCTTTAATTGGAGAAACTCCTTTACCAAGCCCATCGCGCCCGCGCTGGCGCGCCAAAAGGAGGTGTGACAGCTCTGGCGACTCTGCTGGGGAATAAAACCTAAAACCACTGGTTCAGGGTTAGAAATTCGAGCTTAGAATAATTGTTGTATTTGGCTTGGTTTATTATCTGATTTTTGATATGATATATGCTTGATGTGCAAAAATGATGATTTTTACCGCTTTGATATTATCTGAACTGTACGTATAAACTATGCCGAAACCCTTCTTTCCTCACCCCCGGGGATGTGCTCACTGGTTGAGACTCCCTATTCTGTTAGTGTCATACCCCGAAATAAGAAAGAGGTTCGGAAAGTTTCTAAGCCGGCTGGCCTTTTGGTTCCCGGAAAGGAGCTCCTTCCTCAACTCGAGTTGTCCACTTGGGTACACAGTCTAGATCACATACCCAGGTTTTTAAACTTAGAATAACGTGACTTCATGCCGGATCCCTAGTAGGAACGCTTATTTGCATCATGTTGCATTTGACTTAGGGGACTCAACACAGGGGTTGGGTCCGTCTAGGACAGGCAACCTGAAATAAAAAAGACCATCCTGCTGCATCCTGTTTGTTTCACGCAATTATTTCTTTTAGACTTGCATGCCGACCAACTTGTAAATATTGATGAAAAATGAAGAAAAAAAGGAGAAAAGAAAAATAACAGTGTAGAGAGATAACTACTCATTTTTAGAAAACAAACCAATGCCCAAGTAGTGTCGAAACTCTACCGGATTTTGAGAATAAAAAGGAAAAAAGAGAATTGTTATTTTTAAAATAGTTTGTTATTACTTAAAAGAAGGAAAAAAAAAGAAAAAACATTTTATTTTAATAATTAAAAAAAAAACTAGCTTTATTTTTCAATAAAAAAAAGTGATTTTATTCATAAAAAATATAGTCATTTGTTTGTCAATAAAATGAAAATTATCAATAGACTCTGAAGGACAAGTACAGACGTCTCCATACCTACCTCTCAAACTCTACTAAGCTTGTTCGTGAGTGGTGAGACCTATGTAACCTAGAGCTCTGATACCAACTTGTCACGACCCGGATTTTTCCCCCAATATCGGGATCGTGATGGCGCCTACTCGTGGTAGCTAGGCAAGCCACTATATTCATACTATTCTATTTTTAACACAATCTTAATTAAATAAATGCGAAATACTTTATCGAAATGGAAATAATAAATCACACGGTAAAAATCAGACTGAAATCCTCTACCCAAGACTTGGAGTCACCAACTCACAAACTACTATGGAATACTACACATAAAAGTCTGAAGGAAATATAACATAATTCTGTTTGTCTCGGAACAATGAGACTACAGCTATTAACATAATTAAAGAAAGAGACGCCGGGCCTGCGGACGTCTGCAAGCTACCTCGGTCTCAAATGTGATCAACTCCCACGCGATCTATTTATTGCTGCTGCTGCTGCTGCTCCTGATCGTAACCTGGACCTGTGCAAAAACGCACAGAAGTGTAGCATCAGCACAACCGACCCCATGTGCTGGTAAGTGCCCGGCCTATCCCGGCGAAGTAGTGACAAGCCTAGGACCAGACACCCACATAAACCTGTGCAATTCAATATATATATATATGTACCACAAAATAACAAGAAATAATCAAGTATTAACACAATAAGGAATATCTTAAAGAATTCAACAATTAACCACAGCAGTTAATAATTTCACAAGGAAAAACAAAGTGTAATGTAAACACAAGTAATATCAATTCAAGAAATAGCAAACAGTTGCACGGCATCACCCTTCGTGCTTTTACTCTCATCCTCACGTCCATAGTACGGCATGATCCTTCGTACATGGTTCAATAATAGGGCACGGCATGATCCTTCGTGCATAATCAATAATAGGGCACGGCATGATCCTTCGTGCCTAATCAATAATAAACATGGCACGGCATGATCCTTCGTGCATAATCAATAATAAACATGGCACGGCATGATCCTTCGTGCATAATCAATAATAAACATGGCACGGCATGATCCTTCGTGCATAATCAATAATAAACATGGCACGGCATCACCCTTCGTGCATTATCTCTCTTCCTCACCCAAATAACAATCACAGTTAAGGGCAAAGAAAGAAACAGTAATTCATAAACCGTCCCATCAAGGGCAATCAATAATTTTCTTCACAACAAGTCCCAACAAGGAAGAACAATAACAATTCATCTGTAATATATCTCAAATAATCATTTTCCAACGACTCATGGTCATACTAGACGCCAGTGTATGGATGCTCGTCACCACAGCCCATACACCGCACTCGATCACATAACACATAACACATAATCCTATTCCCTCAAGCTAGGATAGAACAAACACTTACCTCGAATGCTTATGAACAATCCAATCCGTGGAAATGTCTTTTCTTTCAATTTGGCTCCAATCCAACCGTATCTATACACAATTGATTTAATATCATCAATTCTACTCAACAAACTAATTCTTAATACCAAATAACACTTTTACAACATTCTTCCATGAATAGTAAATTTCAACCCCGGGCCCACATGATCGGAATTCGGGGTTAGGACCAAAATCCGGTTACCCATCCCCCACGAGTTCACGTATATAATTTGTTTCAAAATCGGACCTCAATTCGAGGTCCAATTCCCCAATTTATGAAAAACCCTATTTTCTAACAAAAACAAGAATTTTACCATGAAAACATTTGATTTCTAATGAAAAACATGTTTAATGATGTTAGGAATTGAAAGAATTAAGTAAAAAGTGACTTACAATCGTTTTGATGAAGAAGAAATCCTTGAAGAGTCGCAAATGGGTGTTTTGGTTTTGTGAAAAATGAAGAAATGACTGAAATTCGTGTTTTTCAGGTCTCTGTGTTCGCATTTGCGAACATGGGTTCGCAATTGCGAACCCCGACCAATTTCTGGAGTTTGAAAAATAAGCTAAGGGTGGAAAGTTCGCATTTGCGAACATTTGTTCGCATTTGCGAACAAGGCTCCTTCGCATTTGCGAAGAAGGCTTCGCATTTGCGAAGCATGGCTTAGCAGTGAAGGCATCGCATTTGCGAAGAATGCTTCGCATTTGCGAAGCATGGCTAGGCAGTGAAGGCCTCGCATTTGCGAGGTTATGTTCGCAATTGCGAACCCAAGCCTTCCCGGACGCCCTTCGCATTTGCGATCAAGGGTTCGCATTTGCGAACCCTGCCTTGGTCTGTCACCTTCGCAATTGCGAGAAATTCTTCGCAATTGCGAAGCCAACAGCTGGGTGAAAAAAACCAGCAGTTCAAAAACTCAGAATTTAACCAACGGCCTATCAAATCTTTACCCGAGCCCCCCGGCTCCAAACCAAACATGTACACAACCTCAAAAACACATTATGGACTTGTTCGTGCGATCATATCGCCAATATCACTTCGTTTCAATCAAATCAAGCCCCAAACTCATGGTTTTCATAGTTTTGATTTTCAAAACTTCTTAACTTGGAACTCAAGGTCCAAAACATCTCAAACGACATCCAAATGTCACCAAACTTTACAGGAAATCACATATATAATATTTAAGACTTGTACCGGGCGTCGGAACCAAAATACGAGCCCGATACCAATGTCTATCAATTTATTTCCTTTAATAATTGCATCAAAAACAATTTCACATAAAAATTCATAACTTGGGCTCTAGGCCTCCGAATTCGACTCCGGACACATGTCCAAGTCCCATATTTTCCTACGGACCTCTCGGGACCATCCAATCTCGGTCCGGATCCGTTTACCAAAAATGTTGACCGAAGTCAACCATATCAATATTAATATCATTTTTATCCACATTTCTCATAGAATTCATATTTTCTATCACAAAATCTTTCCGCCTACATGCTCGAATTGTGCACGTAAATCGAGGCAACATAGAATGAGGTTTTCAAGGCCTCAGAAGCTCGAAATTATTAATAAAATAAGTGATGACCCTTCGGGTCGTCACAATCTCCACCTCTAAAACAACCGTTCGTCCTCGAACGGACAAAAGAAAGAAGTACCTGAGTCAGGAAACAAGTGTGGGTAACGACTCCGCATATCGAACTCGGACTCCCAGGTCGATGCCTCTGGAGGCTGACCTCTCCACTGAACACGCACAGAAGGATAACTCTTCGACCTCAGCTGTCGAACCTGCCGGTCTAGAATAGCCACCGGCTCCTCCTCGTAGGATAGATCATTGTCCAATTGGACAATACCGAAGTCTAACACATGTGTGGGATCGCCGTGGTATCTCCGAAGCATAGATACATGAAAAACTGGATGCACGGCTGATAAGCTAGGCGGCAAAGCTAATCTGTAAGCCACCCCTCCCACTCTGTCTAGAATCTCAAATGGACCAATATACCTAGGGCTGAGCTTGCCCTTCTTCCCAAACCTCATCACGCCCTTCATAGGCGACACCCGAAGCAATACTCGTTCACCAACCATGAAATCTACATCTCGAACCTTACGATCCGCATAAGTCTTTTGCCTAGACTGAGCTGAACGCAATCTCTCCTGAATAGTCTTGACCTTATCCAAGGCCTCCTGAACTAAGTCTGTACCCAACAACCGAGCCTCTCCCGGTTCAAACCATCCTACTGGTGATCGACATCGCCTACCATACAACGCCTCATACGGAGCCATCCGGATGCTAGATTGGTAACTGTTATTGTAGGCGAACTCTGCTAATGGTAGAAACTGGTCCCACGAGCCTCCGAAATCAATAACACATGCTCGAAGCATGTCCTCAAGCATCCGAATAGTCCTCTCTGACCGGCCATCCGTCCGAGGATGAAATGTCGTACTCAACCGAACCTCGGGTGCCTAACTCCCGCCGAACCGCTCTCCGTAACCGCGAGGTAAACCGCGTACCCCGATCGGAGATAATAGATACTCTGGCACCCCACGGAGACGAACAATCTCCCTAATGTAAACCTCCGCTAACCTCTCCGACGAGTAGGAGACAGACATTGGAATAAAGTGTGCCGATTTGGTCAGCCTATCAACAATGACCCAAATAGCATCAAATTTCCTCCGAGTCAAAGAAGTCCAGGAACGAAGTCCATAGTGATCCGCTCCCATTTCCACTCGGGAATTTCAATCCTCTGGAATACACCACCAGGTCTCTGGTGCTCATATTTCACCTGCCGACAATTTAGACACCGAGCGACATACGCAACGATATCTTTCTTCATTCTGCGCCACCAATAGTGTTGCCGTAAATCCTGGTACATCTTCGCGGCACCTGGGTGAATAGAATACCGCGAACTGTGGGCCTCTGCTAAGATCAACTCTCGAATTCCTTCGACATTGGGCACACAAACTCGACCCTGCAATTTCAATACCCCATCATCATCTAGATTTACCTGTGTGGCACCTCCCCGCTGTACTGTATCTCTCAACTCACGCAAACGAGGATCATCAAATTGCCTCTCACGGATACGCTCTAATAATGAAGAACGAGCGACCGTGCAGGCTAACACTCTGCTAGGCTCAGAAATGTCTAATCTCACGAACCGGTTGGCTAAGGCCTGGACATCTAGAGCTAATGGTCTCTGATTGACCGGAATATATGCAAGACTACCCATGCCGGCATACTTTCTACTCAATGCATCGGCCACCACATTGGCCTTACCTGGGTGATATAATATAGTAACATCATAGTCTTTTAGCAACTCTAACCATCTCCGCTGTCGTAGATTCAACTCCTTCTGTTTGAACAAGTACTGTAGGCTTTTGTGATCATTGTACACCTCACATGTCACACCATATAGATAATGCCTCCAGATCTTTAAGGCATGAACCACTGCTGCTAACTCAAGATCATGAACTGGATAATTCTTCTCATGTATCTTTAAACTGCCTCGAAGCATAAGCGATAACCTTACCATCCTGCATCAATACCGCTCCAAGCCCCGTACGAGATGCGTCACAATAAACTGTATAAGGCCCTGTACCTGTAGGTAGTACCAACACCGGCGCGGTGGTCAAGGCTGTCTCGAGCTTCGAAAGCTCGCCTCACACCCTCGCGACCACCGAAACCGAACACCCTTCGGGTCAACCCGGTCATCGGGCTGCAATGAAGAAAACCCCTCTACAAAACGACGATAATAAACTCGCTAATCCCAAGAAACTCCGTATCTCGGTCACCAGCTGGTCGAGGCCAATTCCGGACCGCCTCAATCTTCTTTGGGTCTACCCGAATACCTTCCACGATACAATGTGACCCAGAAATGCTACCGAACTCGCCCAGAACTCACATTTTGAAAATTTGGCATATAGCCGATTATCCTTCAGAGTCTGAAGAACCACTCTGAGGTGTCTGCTCGTGCTCTTCCTGGCTGCGGGAGTACACCAGGATGTCATCTATGAAGACTATCACGAACATATCTAAGTAAGGCCTGAATACTCGATTCATCAACTCCATGAATGCTGCCGGGGCATTGGTCAACCCGAAGGACATGACCAAGAACTCATAATGCCCATATCTAGAGCGAAAGGCTGTCTTAGGAATGTCAGCCGCCCTGATCTTCAGCTGATGGTAGCCCGACCTCAAGTCTATCTTAGAGAATACCCTCGCTCCCTGGAGGCTGGTCAAACAAATCATCAATCCTCGGCAGTGGATATTTATTTTTGATAGTCACCTTGTTTAACCGCCGGTAATCAATACACATCCGCATCGAGCCATCCTTCTTCTTTACAAATAACACAGGTGCTCCCCAGGGGGAAACACTGGGCCTGATAAAGCCCTTCTCAAGAAGGTCCTGCAACCGATCTTTCAACTCTTTTAGTTCCGGCGGGGCCATACGATAGGGTGGAATAGAGATGGGCTGAGTGCCCGGTGCCAAATCAATACATAAGTCAATATCCCTGTCGGGTGGCATGCCCGGCAGGTCTGAAGGAAAAACCTCAGGAAACTCCCGTGCAATAGGGACTGAATCAATGGAAGGAACTTCTGCGCTGGAATCACGAACATAAGCCAAATAAGCTAGACACCCCTTTTCGACCATACGTCGAGCCTTAACATAAGAAATAACAGTGCGAACAGAGTGGCTTGAGGTACCCTTCCACTCTAATCGGGGTGATTCTGGCAAGGCTAAGGTGATAGTCTTAGCATGACAATCAAGAATAGCATGGTATGGGGACAACCAGTCCATCCCCAATATGACATCAAAATCTACCATATCCAAGAGCAACAGATCGACACGGTCTCAAGACCCCCAAATATAACTACGCACGAACGATGCACCCGATCGACTACAATAGAGTCACCCACTGGCGTAGCCACATAAACTGGAATATCCAGAGCATAGCTGGGCACAACCAAATACGGTGCGAAATAGGAAGACACATAGGAATATGTAGATCCAGGGTCAAATAATACTGAAGCACCTCTGCCACACACAAGAATAGTACCTGTAATCACGGCATCTGATGCCTCTACCTCTGGCCTGGCTGGTAAAGCATAGAATCGGGGATCTGCACCTCCCCTCTGAGCTGCGTCTCTAGGACGACCATCAACTGGCTGACCTCTACCTCTCGCTGGACCGTCTCCACCTCTACGGTCTCGACCTCCACCTCTATAATCTCTACCCCCGCCTCTCGCCTGGCCGGGCAGGCCGAGGGTCACCGGGGCTCGAATCATGTGACGAGGACCTCGCCGGCCGAGAGTTGCCCGCCGCTATAAGGCAATTCTCGATAAAATGACCCGGGTCGCCACAACCGTAGCAACTCTTGGACCGATAGGGCTGCCGGCCCCGACGACTCGAATGGCCTCCACGAACGCTCCGAAGAGGCCGAGCACTAATAGGAGACCGGTCCGAATAATACCCCCGAGAACCACGATCACCCGATCCACCCCGCGAGCTCGAAGGGCGGAATGAAAAGGCCCGGAAGACCGGCCTCTATCAAAGGATTCTCTGCTACCAGAGGAAGAAGCACCAAACCTACCCGAATGACGAGGCCTCTTATCCGAAGAATAACCGCCTCCTCTAGCGAGAGCCATCTCAACTCTGCGTGCTGCATTGGCTGCCTCCTGAAATGATATGTCACTCCCCACGCCCATAGCCATCTGGAGTCTAATCGGATGATTAAGCCCATCTATAAACTTGCGTACCCTCTCCCGCTCAGTGGGAAGTATCACTACTGCATGACGAGCCAAGTCGATAAATCTCGTCTCATACTGTGTAACTGTCATAGTGCCCTGATGGAGGCGCTCAAACTGCCTCCGAAGTAAATCCCGCCGAGTAGTAGGGAGAAACTTCTCCATAAATAGTTCCGCAAACCTGGTCCCATGATAAAGCTGGGGACCCTGCCGGTCGAGTCAGGCAATAATCTCTCCACCAAGTCTTGGCGGATCCCTGCAAGTCCGAAAGTACAAAAATCAACTCCGTTTGTCTCCACGATCCCCATAGTCTTGAGAATCTCACGGCAACTGAATAAAAAGTCCCTGAGGATCCTCTGATGCGGTTCCACCGAAAGTAGTGGTAAATAGCTTGGAGAACCGATCAAGCCTCCATAACGAATCGAAGTCATGGCCGTTCCATCACCGCACGAGCCGCGGTACTCGACCGAGTAGCCACGACCGGCCGAATCACCGGTGCTCGAGGCCGAGGAGCTACCGGCTCCGGAGTACGAGCAACAGGAGTCCGGGCCCTCCTCCGGCCCGAGAAGTAGCCGGGGCAACCGATAATAAACCCGCTCCGGCAATGCCGTCCATGAATCCCGCTATTCTCATCAAGGCATCCCGGAGATCTGGGGTAATTAAAGCCTCTCCTGGGACCCGAGCTGGGCCCACCGGAGCCGCCGGAACCGAACCTCCTCATCAATCTCAATATGGGGCTCCACCTCTCGGGTAGCTGCTCGGGGCCGAGCTCTACCCCTACCACGGCCTCTAGATACGGCCTCGGCCCCCGCCCTCGCGGCGAGCCGTCCGGGGCTCGGTGCCGCCGGTCGGCCGGACGAAGAGTGCGTGTCCTTACCATCCGCGAAAGGACGTAATAGAAATTCAATCAGCAATCGAGGATCAAGTAGCACGACAAGAAAGAACAAATGAGAGACTTTTTCCTAACTCAATAGACTCGGAAGGACAAGTACATACGTCTCCGTACCTACCTCTCAAACTCTACTAAGCTTGTTCGTGAGTCGTGAGACCTATGTAACCTAGAGCTCCTGATACCAACTTGTCACGACCCGGATTTTTCCCCCAATATCGGGATCGTGATGGCGCCTACTCGTGGTAGCTAGGCAAGCCACTGTATTCATACTATCCTATTTTTAACACAATTTTAATTAAATAAATGCGGAATACTTTATCGAAATGGAAATAATAAATCACGAGGTAAAAATCATACTGAAATCCTCTACCCAAGACTTGGAGTCACCAACTCACAAACTACTATGGAATACTACACATAAAGTCTGAAGGAAATATAACATAATTCTGTTTGTCTCGGAACAATGAGACTACAACTATTAACATAATTAAAGAAAGAGACGCCGGGCCTGCGGACGTCTGCAAGCTACCTCGGTCTCAAATGTGATCAACTCCCACGCGATCTATTTATTGCTGCTGCTGCTGTTGCTCCTGATCGTAACCTGGACCTGTGCAAAAACGCACAGAAGTGTAGCATCAGCACAACCGACCCCATGTGCTGGTAAGTGCCTGGCCTATCCCGGCGAAGTAGTGACAAGCCTAGGACCAGACACCCACATAAACCCGTGCAATTCAATATATATATATGTACCACAAAATAACAAGAAATAATCAAGTATTAACACAATAAGGAATATCTTAAAGAATTCAACAATTAACCACAGTTAATAATTTCACAAGGAAAAACAAAGTGTAATGTAAACACAAATAATATCAATTCAAGGAATAGCAAACAATTGCACAGCATCACCCTTCGTGCTTTTACTCTCATCCTCACATCCATAGTACGGCATGATCCTTCGTACATGGTTCAATAATAGGGCACGGCATGATCCTTCGTGCATAATCAATAATAGGGCACGGCATGATCCTTCGTGCCTAATCAATAATAAACATGGCACGGCATGATCCTTCGTGCATAATCAATAATAAACATGGCACGGCATGATCCTTCGTGCATAATCAATAATAAACATGGCACGGCATCACCCTTCGTGCATTATCTCTCTTCCTCACCCAAATAACAATCACAATTAAGGGCAAAGAAAGAAACAGTAATTCATAAACCGTCCCATCAATGGCAATCAATAATTTTCTTCACAACAAGTCCTAACAAGGAAGAATAATAATAATTCATCTGTAATATATCTCAAATAATCATTTTCCCAAAGACTCACGGTCATACTAGACGCCAGTGTATGGATGCTCGTCACCACAACCCATACACCGCACTCGATCACATAACACATAACACATAATCCTATTCCCTCAAGCTAGGATAGAACAAACACTTACCTCGAATGCTTATGAACAATCCAATCCGTGGAAATGTCTTTTCTTTCAATTTGGCTCCAATCCAACCGTATCTATACACAATTGATTTAATATCATCAATTCTACTCAACAAACTAATTCTTAATACCAAATAACACTTTTACAACATTCTCTTCCATGAATAGTAAATTTCAACCCCGGGCCCACATGATCGGAATTCGGGGTTAGGACCAAAATCCGGTTACCCATCCCCCACGAGTTCACGTATATAATTTGTTTCAAAATCGGACCTCAATTCGAGGTCCAATTCCCCAATTTATGAAAAACCCTATTTTCTAACAAAAACAAGAATTTTACCATGAAAACATTTGATTTCTAATGAAAAACATGTTTAATGATGTTAGGAATTGAAAGAATTAAGTAAAAAGTGACTTACAATCGTTTTGATGAAGAAGAAATCCTTGAAGAGTCGCAAATGGGTGTTTTGGTTTTGTGAAAAATGAAGAAATGACCGAAATTCGTGTTTTTCAGGTCTCTGTGTTCGCATTTGCGAACATGGGTTCGCAATTGCGAACCCCGACCAATTTCTGGAGTTTGAAAAAATAAGCTAAGGGTGGAAAGTTCGCATTTGCGAACATTTGTTCGCATTTGCGAACAGTTCGCATTTGCGAACTAATGTTCGCATTTGCGAACACATGCTGTACAAGGCATTGCATTTGCGAAGAATGCTTCGCATTTGCGAAGCATGGCTAGGCAGTGAAGGCCTCGCATTTGCGAGGTTATGTTCGCAATTGCGAACCCAAGCCTTCCCGGACGCCCTTCGCATTTGCGATCAAGGGTTCGCATTTGCGAACCCTGCCTTGGTCTGTCACCTTCGCAATTGCGAGAAATTCTTCGCAATTGCGAAGCCAACAGCTGGGTGAAAAAAACCAGCAGTTCAAAAACTCAGAATTTAACCAACGGCCTATCAAATCTTTACCCGAGCCCCCCGGCTCCAAACCAAACATGTACACAACCTCAAAAACACATTATGGACTTGTTCGTGCGATCATATCGCCAATATCACTTCGTTTCAATCAAATCAAGCCCCAAACTCATGGTTTTCATAGTTTTGATTTTCAAAACTTCTTAACTTGGAACTCAAGGTCCAAAACATCTCAAACGACATCCAAATGTCACCAAACTTTACAGAAATCACATATATAATATTTAAGACTTGTACCGGGCGTCGGAACCAAAATACGAGCCCGATACCAATGTCTATCAATTTATTTCCTTTAATAATTGCATCAAAAACAATTTCACATAAAAATTCATAACTTGGGCTCTAGGCCTCAGAATTCGACTCCGGACACATGTCCAAGTCCCATATTTTCCTACGGACCTCTCGGGACCATCCAATCTCGGGTCCGGATCCGTTTACCAAAAATGTTGACCGAAGTCAACCATATCAATATTAATATCATTTTTATCCACATTTCTCATAGAATTCATATTTTCTATCACAAAATCTTTCCGCTACATGCTCGGATCGTGCACGTAAATCGAGGCAACATAGAATGAGGTTTTCAAGGCCTCGAAAGCTCGAAATGATTAATAAAATAAGTGATGACCCTTTGGGTCGTCACACAGATGGTTGTGTACATTACAGGATGTGAGCCGGTTATTGGGATCCTACGAGGATATATATATATAAAATGAAGAAAAAACATAAAAGAAAAGGAAATGTCATTATTTTCAAAAGTAGTTTTCTTTATCTGACCGAACTACGCAGGTTTGATTCTCGCCATTAGGTGGGATACGTAGGCAACACTCATCGGGTCCAACCACCCCTTCAAAAAATAAAAAAAAAATGTCGAAGTTTTTGTTTTCAATAAAATCAAAGTAACGCTGTTTTTGAAAATAGCCGAATGTTCTGAAAGGACACCGGAAGGCCGTTTTTGCAAAAATGGCCACTTTGAAGTCTTTTCTTTTTCTTTTTGAATAATAGCCTTGAAATATTCCATGTGGAAATGTTGAAAGGCCGTAGCCTCAAAATAAAGTTTGGGTTACCACCCCTTTTAAAAAAAAATCAAAAAAAATGTGTGTTTATTTTTTTCAATAAAATCAAAGTAACGTTGTTTTTGAAAATAGCCGAATGTTCCGAAAGGACACCGGAAGGCTGTTTTTGCAAAAATGGCCACTTTGAAGTATTTTCTTTTTCTTTTTGAATAATAGCCTTAAAATATTCCATGTGGAAATATTGAAAGGCCGTAGCCTCAAAATAAAGTTTGGGTTACCACCCCTTTTAAAAAAAAATCAAAAAAAAATGTGTGTTTAGTTTTGTCAATAAAATCAAAGTGATGCCGTTTTTGAAAATAGTCGAATGTTCCGAAAGGACGCCGGAAGGCTGTTTTTGGAAAAATAGCCGCTTTGAGTCATTTTAGATAATTTACGAGCATAGCCTTGAAATATTCCTTGTGGAAATGTTGCAAGGCCATAGCCGCAAAATCAAGTTCGGGTCACACCCCTTTTGCAAAAATAACCAAAACAAAATGTGTCAAATTTTTGATTTTATTATAAATAAATCGAGTGATGCTATTCTTGTTTAAAATAATCCGAATGTTCCCCAAAAGGACGCCAGAAGGCTATTTTTGCAAGAATAGCCACTTTGAGTCTTTGTAAATAATTTTTGGGCACAGCCTTGAAATATTCCATCGTGGAAATATTGAAAGGCCGTATCCACAAAATTAAGTTTGAGTCATCACTCAACTTTGCAAAAACAAAAAAAAAACAACATATGGTTTTGCTGAAATGGCCACATTTGGCATTTAAACTTTCTTAGTCTTGTGTTGGCCTGTGTCGGTGCTGAACGATGCCCCATGGGCCCTAAGATGAAATTTTTTGAATTTGTAGTCTCTTAAATAAAATTTTGCAAAAATAGCCGCTTTGTCAAATAAGTCATTACATGGCCAATTTTGTAAAAATAGTCAATTGACATTAGAAACTTCTCAGTCTTGTGTTGGCTTATGGCGATGCCGAATGATGCCCCCATGAGCCACAGGAGGAAATTTTTTTTTCAAGTTTATCCTTTTGGAGTTAAATAAATTTTGCAAAAATAGCCATTTTTGCCAAATAAGCCATTACATGGCAAATTTTTTAGAAATAGTCATAATTGGCGCGAAAAATATTCTTATTCTTGTAGAAATCTCTGGCACAAGGTGTGAAAGTTTTTTATCAGAGTTTGTAGTTGGAGTCGGCTTTTACAATTTTTCTTCAAAAAAAAGAAAAAAAAATCAAATAAACATCTCTTTATTTCTTGCATTAATTTGCAAGAACTACGCTCGGTCTGATTCATGCAGGGTCATGATACGTAGGCAATCTCCATAAGATTCGACCACAACCATATATGTATATATATTAAAAAATAAAAATAAAAAATTGAAGGACTGGCTGATAAGGACCGGCTGAGTCCATTCTAACATGTTTTGTCTTGAATTGTAAAGTAAGTAGAAGGTGGTTGGTTTGTGACAAGCACACAACGTAAGATCCCCGAAAGATGGTACAGGAGGAAATAACCCAAAGATTGAAAAGCTTAGAACAGCGGTTGAAAAACACGCACGGGTTGGCAGGTCAAAAGAGTGTTGCTTTCAAAGATCTATGCTTGTTTCCCGATGTCCACTTGCCACCTCGTTTCAAGATTCCCAAATTTGAAAAGTACGATGGACATGGACACCCCATAGCCCATTTGAAAAGGTATTGCAATCAACTAAGGAGTCCGGGAAGAAATGAAGAATTGTTAATAGCTTACTTTGGGGAAAGCCTTACATGAGTAGCCTCTGAATGGTTTTGGGATCAAGATGCATCTCGCTGGCACGTCTGGAACGACATGGCACAGGCCTTTGTCAAACAATTCCAATACAACATCGACATTGCCCCAGACCGCATTTTCCTTTCAAATCTGAAGAAGAAATCAAGTGAAAGTTTCAGGGAATATGCCCTTAAATGGAGAGAGCAAGCGGCTCGTGCTGAGCCACCCATGGATGACCATGAGTTAATCATTGTCTTCCTTCGGGCTCAAGAGCCGGATTATTTTCAGAACATGATGTCTGCGGTTGGTCAATCCTTCTTGGATGTAATCAAAATGGGAGAAATGGTAGAGAACGGTCTTAAGACAGGCAGAATTATAAGTCAAGCGGCTCTCAAGGCTGCAGCTCAGGCTGTCCAATTTGAATCTAGTGACACGAATGAGAGGGATGAAGAAGTCATGATGATATCAGGGTCAAGAAAAGGTTCCAGAAGAACACCTCGACGGTATGCGATGTCTCGACAGGTTTTCCATAACTCCCCCGAGCATTACTATCCACCTCCGAACCCACCATACTCAGTTGATCCACCCCAGTATGTTATTCAGCCATCAAATCATCCAAGAAAGCGAGCACGGGCAACACAAAATCTCTACCAGCCTCTGAAAAATTTCCAAATACCTTATAACCCACTTCCAAACCAAGGGTATAGAAGGGAACCGAAGTTGAAGGATAATTTCACACCAATAGGAGTTTCCTATGCAAGCTTATTTGAGAAGTTAAAGCAACAGGACATGATTGCACCCATCCCTCCAAATCATGTGGACCCACGTGCAAGGAGCTTTGACCCATCTAAAAGGTGTGAATACCATTCCCATGCCCAGGGGCACAACATGGAAAGTTGTCGGGATTTGAAAAGGAAAATAGAAAGGATGATCCAAGAAAGATTGATTGTGATTCATAACAGTGACACCTAGAATATCGTACTGAATCCGTTACCTGCACCTGATGATACACACTTTCTAGCGGTGATGCCTGGTGACACAGAATACGAGAATCCACTCGGGAATTTGCCGACTGACATGAGAGAAGGCCATAGTGGTTCTGATAATCAAATTCATGGCTAAATGTCAGGCTTATCAATTGGAGAGTCATTTGTGGTGGCTTATTTTGTTGTCATTTCTATTTGTCCGAGTTATTTCAGAATGGTAATCCGAATGTTGTTTTGTGGCTCAAACCTTTTATCCTTGTATTTTTCTTTTGATCATAGTGTCGGTCACGACCCGAATTTTCCCACAACATCGGGATCGTGATGGCGCCTACTTGTGGTAGCTAGGCAAGCCACTGTATTCATACAATCCTATTTTTAACACAATTTTGATTAAATAAATGCGGAATACTTTATCGAAATAGAAATAACTAATTACAAGATGAAAATCATACTGAAATCCTCTACCCAAGACGTGGAGTCACCAACTCACGAACTACTACCGAATACTACACATAAAAGTTTGAAAGAAATATAACATAATTCTGTTTGTCTCGGAACAAAGAGACTATAGCTAGTAACATAAATAAAGAGAGAGACGTCGGGCTCGCGGACGTCTGCAAGCTACCTCGGTCTCAAATGTGATCAAACTTCCACTGAATCGATTTACTGCGGCTGCTCCTGATCGTAACCTGGACCTGTGCAAAAATGCACAGAAGTGTAGTATCAGCACAACCGACCCCATGTGCTGGTAAGTGCCTGGCCTATCCCGGCGAAGTAGTGACAAGCCTAGGACCGGACACCCACATAAACCTGTGCAGTTCAATATATATGTATACCACATAATAACAAGAAATAACCAAGTAATAACACAATAAGGAATATCTCAAAGAACTCAACAATTAACAACAGTTAATAAGTTCACAAGGAAAACAAAGTAAAATGGAAACACAAGTAATATCAAGTCAAGGAATAGCAAGCAATTACACGGCATCACCCTTCGTGCTTTTACTCTCATCCTCACCAAATAAGCAAATAAAGTACACGGCATCACCCTTCGTGCTTTTACTCTCATCCTCACATCCATAGTACGGCATGATCCTTCGTACATGGTTCAATAACGGGCACGACATGATCCTTCGTGCATAATCAATAAAACATGGCACGACATCAACCTTCGTGCATAAATAATAAATAAATCAAGGCACGGCATCACCCTTCGTGCATTATCACTCTTCCTCACCCAAATAACAATCACAGTTAAGGGCAAAGAAAGAAACAGTAATTCATAAACCGTCCCAACAAGGGCAATCAATAATCATCTTCACAACAAGTCCCGACAAGGGAGAACAATAACAATTCTACAACCCGGCAAAGGTTCAACAATTCATCTGCAATTATGTCTCACAATAAGCATTATCAACGACTCACGGTCATACTAGACGCCAGTGTATGGATGCTCGTCACCACAGCCCATACACCGCACTCGATCATATAACACATAGCACATAATCCTATTCCCTCAAGCTAGGATAGAACTAACACTTACCTCGAATGTTTATGAACAATTCAATCCGTGGAAATGTCTTTTTCTTTCAAATTTGGCTCCAATCCAACCGTATCTATACACAATTGATTTAATATCGTCAATACTACTCAACAAACTAATTCCTAAGACCAAATACAACTTTTACAACATTCTGCCCGGAATAGTGAATTTCGACCCCGGGCCCACATGGTTGGAACTCGGGGTTAGGACCAAAATCCGATTACCCATCCCCTCACGAGTTCATGTATATGATTTGTTTCAAAATCGGACCTCAATTCGAGGTCCAATTTCCCAATTTATGAAAAACCCTATATTCTAACAAAAACAAGAAATTCTACCATGAAAACCTTTGATTTCTATTGAAAAACATGTTCAATGATGTTAGGAATTGAAAGAATTAAGTAAAAAGTGACCTACAATTGTTTTGATGAAGAAGGAATCCGTGAAGAATCGCAAATGGGTGTTTTTGTTTTGTAAAAAGTGAAGAAATGAACTGAAAATCGTGTTTTACAGGTATCCTGTGTTCGCATTTGCGAACATGGGTTCGCAATTGCGAACCCCGACCAATTTTTGGAGTTTGAAAAATAAGCTAAGGTTGGGAAGTTCGCATTTGCGAACTTTTGTTCGCATTTGCGAACACCTGGCAGAAAAGGGGAGTTTTCGCATTTGCGAACTAATATTCGCATTTGCGAACACAGGCAGTATAGGGCAGTGTTCGCATTTGCAAACAATGGTTCGCATTTGCGAACACAGACAGTATAGGGAATGTTCGCATTTGCGAACTATTGTTCGCATTTACGAACATAGGCAGGCCCTGGAGACGTTCGCATTTGCGAACAATTGTTCGCATTTGCGAACAAGGCTGGGTCATGAGGGGCTTCGCAATTGCGATCAGGGTTCGCATTTGCGAGCCCTGCCTTGATCTGCCCCCTTCGCAATTGCGAGAAATGCTTCGCAATTGCGAAGCCAACAGCTGGGTGAAAAACCAGCAGTGCAACATTTCAGAATTTAATCCAACGGCCTATCAAATCTTTACCCGAGCCCCCGGCTCCAAACCAAACATGTACACAACCTCAAAAACACATTATGAACTTGTTCGTGCGATTACATCGCCAATATCACATCGTTTTCATCAAATCAAGCCTCCAATTCATGATTTTCATACTTTTGGTTTTCAAAACTTTCAAACTTGGAACTCAAAGTCCAAAACATCTCAAACGACATCCGAATGTCACCAAACTTTACAAAATCACATATATAATATTTAAGACTTGTACCGGGCGTCGGAACCAAAATACGAGCCCGATGCCAAGGTCAATTAATTCATTTCCTTTAACAATTACTTTAAAAACAATTTCATAGAAAAAATTCATAACTTGGGCTCTAGGCCTCAGAATTCGACTCCGGACGCATGTCCAAGTCCCATATTTTCCTACGGACCTCTCGGGACCACCCAATCTCGGGTCCGGATCCGTTTACCAAAAATGTTGACCGAAGTCAACCATATCAATATTAATATCATTTTTATCCAAATTTCTCATAGAATTCATATTTTCTATCACAAAATCTTTCCGGCTACATGCTCGGATTGTGAACGTAAATCGAGGCAACATGGAATGAGGTTTTCAAGGCCTCAGAAGCTCGAAATGATTAATAAAATAAGTGATGACCCTTTGGGTCATCACAGTGTCTCATCTAAAGGGGTCTAGGTTCATTCTAAGGGTTGTAACCCCAGTTTTGTTTTTTGGTGTTTTATCGGTTAATGTAATGACCTATTTTATATTATTTCTAGACATTTTCTGTTATTTAGTCCTCTCCTTCCTATAGTTCTTTTTCTGCTAGCTCTAGTGACATGACATGCGCGCATAGTTCTGGCCTGATCTTAAAAGTTAATCACAAAACCATTGAGAGGTGATCGAGACATTTAAATGAAATAAGAACGGTTTGAGATTATTCGAAACCCGAGTCATGAGAAACTGGGGCAAGTAAAAGAAAACCGTTAAAGGCAAGCCTGCCAAAATTGACATGGGGTCGTTCATAATAATGAAAATGAGAGTGTTGCCCAACAATGCTTTAAAGATATGACGAATATTAATTGTGTTGTTTACACTTGGCATGTTTTGAAGATTGGAATGACGAAGGCATTTTGTTCTGCTATCCAAATACTTTATCCATCGTCAACCCTTTGAGCCTTATTTTAAATTCTTTCATACCCCTCCTTCGGAATTAGTTGCAAAGACTAAAAACACAAGTTTGAAAGGCAAGAGAAGAAAGGGATAAAGAAAAAAGTAAAGAAAAAGAAAACAACAAAAAGAGATAAAGAAAAGAAAAAGAAAAATGTGTGAAAAAAAAGAAACTTGAAAAAGAGGAATTGGGAACTACGTTTGACCTGATTCCTCAAAGAGGATACGTAGGCGCTTCACAGCTCGGTCATAGTGTAAATAAAAATAAAAAATCCCCAAGCAAAAATTGGGGCAACAAAAAGTCGTGTTTATAATGGAAAATGTAGATTCCGAAGGTTGTAATTTTGAACCCACGTTGTTCTGTTTTGAGCCTTTAATACCATCTCATGTTAGCCCTATCCAAACCCACATTACGGTCCAAAGAAAGACCTTTTGACCAATCTTCGAAAGAGGCCAAGTCAAGCAAATGAGAGAAGTCTTATCAGAACATAACACTCTGATTCCCATCAGAAAAGACTTTGATCTGCAGCAGAATAAATATGAGAGAATCTTAGCGGTAACACTCCCAATCCCCAGCTGAAGAGACGCACGAATGAGAGAGTCTTAGCGGTGAAAACCTTCACAGGCACCATAAGGCGATGAAAGCTGAGAGAAAAACCGAAATAAGAGAGGCTTGATAGTGAAAACCCCTCGGGCACTACAAGTCGAACAAAGATTGGAAATCAGATGGGAAAGCCCCAGGCGAAGATTACAAAAGGCGGTTTAACAACGGAAGATAGGCTATATGTGCATGTCATGTCCATTAGAGTTGGTATCCACGTTTGATAGGTTTACTTTATAATTTTTCTTTTTAGAGAGTCATCTTCCTTTTTGTCTTTTATTTTGTTTCCTTTTATCTTTATCCTTTTTATCGAAAATTCCCCAATAGGGTCTGTTTGCAAGAAATGACTGCAAAATTTTCCATCAGCTTTCCAATTACGCAAGACGGGATTTTGATTGGTACACCCAAGTGGTATAAGTCAGGAAGGATCAAGCGCAAGGCCAGTGAAATGACAAAGGGAGGGATTAGTGTCAATAAGAATATCTCAAGGAAGGTTAATGACCTCAAGGAAGGATAATGAGACTCAAAGGTCGGGAAATGCCCAGTCCTTAGATATGCCGCAAAAGAAGGAGAGATATCCCCAGCAGAAAGGTATTTTCAGTGACAAGGGTGAACAAAGAAAATGGTTCACCAGTAAAACATGCAAGGTCTTCACGAAGGGTCACTATCATAGGAATTCGGGTGGTCACTGGAAAACCACGTGAAAAGGTTCGCGAATAAAGAGTCATCAAGGAAGGCGGGAAGCAAGAAAGGAGAAAGCTATCCCCGGCATGAATATCATCAAATAATAATATCCCCAGCAAGTTCTGATAATGAAACGCAGAGCAGGGAAAGAGGAGGAGAACCATCCCCAGCAGGAGCACCACAACCAACCACCACATTTTAAAACTAACCAATTTTTCTTTGATTTGAAACAAGATAAAGAAGGGTTGTTGGCAGAAAAGCATGCCACGAAGAAGATTCTCAAACTGGGGCAGAAAATTTTCTCCCGTTGCAAAAATTTTCTCGAAACCAAATACCCGAATGGGGAAAGAAGCCAGATAACGCAAGGAAATGATCTTTGAACCCAATTATCCCCAGTAGCTTTGAAAGAAAGAAAACTACAAGCTGTGATAGAGGAAATTATACCCCCAACAGACAGGACAAAACGAGGAAGCTTGCGTTCAAAAAGGCAAGAAGCCGGTATCATCCTCAGCAGTTCTCGGAAAAATGAAACACTGATTTCGAGATTTCCCCGGTAGCAATATATCCTACAAGTTTTTCAATGGAGAAAAGCGCAAGTCTCGAAGGAGGTTTGGAAAGAGGAAAAAGGAAAAGGGGTCCCCCGACAGGACAATCCTCAGCTAATGACATTTCAATCCCCCGCGATCCCGGGAGAGAATAAAAGGTTTTGGAGGAAGTAGAAAAGGAGGAAATAGAGAAGATTTTCCCAGCAGCATCATCCCCAGCAGGTAAGTAAACAATTCCAAAGATATCCCCAGCAGTCAAGGGAAAAATAACACGACCTAGGAGGAAAGCAATTCCGGAACAAGGTAATTCAAAAGAAAAGATGGGATGGAGTTAGTGATTTGATGTTGAAGTCAGGGAGCCCGCCTGAAGAATGGAGTGGCGATTTAGTTTTGAAGTTGTGGTTGAAGTCAGGGAGCCCGCCTGTAGTTGAAGTCAGGGAGCCCGCCTGAAGTTGAAGTCAGGGAGCTCGCCTGAAGAATGGAGTGGCGATTTATTTTTGAAGTTATAGTTGAAGTCGGGGAGCCCGCCTGAAGAATGGAGCGGCGATTTAGTTTTGAAGTTGTTGTTGAAGTCAGGGAGCCCGCCTGAAGAATTGAGTGGCGATTTAGTTTTGAACTTGTTGTTGAAGTCAGGGAGCCAGCCTGAAGAATGGAGTGGCGATTTATTTTGAAGTGTAGTTGAAGTTAGGGACCCCGCCTGAAGAATGGAGTGGCGATTTATTTTGAAGTTGTAGTTGAAGTCAGGGAGCCCGCCCGAAGAATGGAGTGGCGATTTAGTTTTAAAGTTGTAGTTGAAGTCAGGGAGCCCGCCTGGAGAATGGCGTGGCGATTTATTTTGAAGTATAGTTGAAGTCAGGAAGCCCGCCCGAAGAATGGAGTGGCGATTTAGTTTTGAAGTTATAGTTGAAGTCAGGGAGCCCGCCCGAAGAATGGAGTGGCGATTTATTTTAAAGTTGTTGTTGAAGTCGGGGAGCCCGCCTGAAGAATGGAGTGGCAATTTATTTTGAAGTATAGTTGAAGTCAGGGAGCCCGCCAGAAGAATGGAGTGGCGATTTAGTTTTAAAGTTGTAGTTGAAGTCGGGGAGCCCGCCTGAAGAATGGAGTGGCGATTTTGTTTTAAATTTGCGGTTGAAGTCAGGGAGCCCGCTCGAAGAATGGAGTGGCGATTTAGTTTTGAACTTGTTGTTGAAGTCGGGAGCCCGCTCGAAGAATGGAGTGGCGATTTATTTTGAAGTGTAGTTGAAGTCGTGGAGCCCCACCGAAGAATGGAGTGGCGATTTATTTAGAAGTGCTAGTTGAAGTCGTGGAGCCCGCTCGAAGAATGGAGTGGCGATTTAGTTTTGAAGTTATAGTTGAAGTCGGGAGCCCGCTCGAAGAATGGAGTGGCGATTTAGTTTTGAGTTGTAGTTGAAGTCGGGGAGCCCGCCTGAATAATGGAGTGGCGATTTAGTTTTGAAGTTATAGTTGAAGTCGAGTGGCCCCACCCGAAGAATGGAGTGGCGATTTAGTTTTGAGTTGTAGTTGAAGTCGGGATGCCCGCCCGAAGAATGGAGTGGCGATTTATTTTGAAGTGGTAGTTGAAGTCGGGGAACCCGCTCGAAGAATGGAGTGGCGATTTATTTTGAAGTAGTAGTTGAAGTCGGGGAGCCCGCCTGAAGAATGGAGTGACGATTTAGTTTTTGATGTTATAGTTAAAGATAATTTAATAGGAAGTGAAAAACAACAATTAGAGGTTTTAGATGAAAGTAACAAGAAGAAGGAAGCAACAATTGGAAGATTTCAAGTAAGGCATCAATTTAGACCTAGTCTGAGGAATTATCTCCTAGCGTCAAAATCTTAGTCTGAGGAATTATCTCCGAGCGTCAAAGTCTTAGTCTGATGAATCTTTCTCCTAAGACATCAAAATCTCAGTCCGATGAATCTTTCTCCTGAGATCACAACAATTTAGACCTAGTATGAGGAATTATCTCCTAGCGTCAAAATCTTAGTCTGATGAATCTTTCTCCTAAGATATCAAAATCTCAGTCTGATGAATCTTTCTCCTGAGATCACAACAATTTAGACCTAGCCTGAGGAATTATCTCCTAGCGTCAAAGTCTTAGTCTGATGAATCTTTCTCCTAAGACATCAAAATCTCAGTCGGATGAATCTTTCTCCTGAGATCACAACAATTTAGACCTAGTCTGAGGAATTATCTCCTAGCGTCAAAGTCTTAGTCTGATGAATCTTTCTCCTAAGACGTCAAAGTTTTAGTCTGATGAATCTTTATCCCAAGACATCAAAATCTCCGTCTGATGAATCTTTCTCCTGAGATCACAACAATTTAGACCTAGTATGAGGAATTATCTCCTAGCGTCAAAGTCTTAGTCTGGTGAATCTTTCTCCTAAGACATCAAAATCTCAGTCTGATGAATCTTTCTCCCTGAGATCACAACAATTTAGACCTAGTCTGAGGAATTATCTCCTAGCGTCAAAATCTTAGTCCGATGAATCTTTCTCCTAAGATATCAAAATCTTAGTCAGATGAATGTTTTTTTTTCTCCTAAGATGGTAATCATTCGATCTATACATTTCAAGTTTTCGTAATCAGGTTCCCACTCGAAGAATGGAGTGGCAATTTATTTTCGAAGTTTGTTGTTGAAGTCCGGTGCCCGCCTGAAGAACGGAATGGCAATTTATGATTAGAGTTTGTCGTTAAAGTCAGAAGCCCGCCAGAAAAGCAGAACGGCGTCTCAGTTTCTAAGATTTGATAAGGATAGTGAACAATGGGAAAGTGATAGAGTGTAACGGAAATCCACAGCATAAATCCAAGTTTATAATCAGAAGGAAGGCAACAAGGATCAGAATTCAGACTTCGAAGTAGAATAGCTCGAAGATCACAAGTCAGGGAATTAACTTCGGAGTGTAGTGCAAGTTAGCAACAAAAGAAGCTTGCGACCAGAATGTGAGTCAACAGTCTGAGATGATCAACAGAAGTTAGTCACAATGAAAAAAGGCAAGGAGTTAATCTAAGTGCAGAAGTTGATGAAAGATGTGGTGTGCCCAAGACATGGCCGAGGTCACAAGCACTGTATACCTGGTCTTGATCCGAAAAGCAGCACCCGCAACTAGCAAGTATCAAGGTTCAAATTTAGAGTCCGCATGAAGCACCAACCAATACTCAAGATCAAGCTTCAGAAGACTTATAGATAAGAATCTTGTAACTAGTAGCTGATAGGCTTAGTTAGTCTTCCTCATGTTTTGATTTTCGATGTAATAACAGGACCACGGACTGGAACTTCGATGGAACGGAACCTCGGCGGAACGACACCTCGACTGGCTCTCCACCTCGGTTACTTTCTTACTCACTTCTGAACTACACGTGGCATGATTCCTTTATAGCCAAGGATATGTAGGCAACTCAGATACAAGGGCTCGGTCACATCCTCTTCTTCATAGTTTAGTCTATCCGAATAAGGGTCGGGTCAAAACACTTGTCTAGTCGTTCTTTGTATGAAAACTCTTTGTGTTTTCAGTCAAAGAGGGGCAGCTGTTGACGCGTGATTTTTGACCCTCCTCGAGATTTTTTATATTTTTAGCGTAAAATATTTAGTTTAGCCCTAATATAGCTATCTTAGCTAATTTTGACTCTTTTACTTTACCTTAAAATCAAAAATAACAAAAATATAGTTTTATTAATGTTTTGAAGTCATTTTAAATTGAAAAAATACGAAAAATAGTACTTTATATTTTTTATTTTTATATAAAAACGAAAATTATGAAATAAATAAATAAATAAATAGTTTCATTAACATTTTGGGGTTACTTTAATCTTGAAAAATTATATATATAAAAAAAATAATTTTGTTTTAATTATGAGTCTTATAGTCATTTTGCTTACGTAGGATTGATTAATAACACTGTGTACTCATTCTCGGTTCCGGGCAAAGAATAATATTCGGGTTCAAACTACCCGATTTTATAATTTTCGGACCTAGCCCATAATAATCCGAGTCCACCACACGTGGGAGACACGGACGGAGCACGAGATAAAGCCCATAATTCTTAAAACCCACGTGGAGACCCATGACTTTTGGTCTCTCACGTGGGCCTTTTCAGAATTTGCCAACGGACAAAAGAAATAAAAACAAAGAGAAAAGACAAAACTTGTATGGGCTTTATTTTAAAAAACATACAATACATAATACATAGAGATGGGTCACTGGAAAGGGGGAGGGGACCAATGCATGTGGAGGAGGGGGCTTCTTCCTCATTTATTTAAAGGGGTTCATGATTTAAAAGGAGAGGGGGGTTCACGGTTAGAAAACCAAGGGGGGAAAACGTTACTGCTGGGGAGATGGGTTTTGGAGTTGAGAAAGAGCTCCTTGGTTGATTTTTAGAACAAAAAAACAAAACAAAAGAAAGAGGGGAAAGGTTGTTACGTTAAAAAGGGGGGGAACGAAAAACAAGAAAGAAAAGGGTCGGCTAGGATTTGATTAAAAAAAAAAGAGAAAAAGAGATCACAGGGAAGGGAACAAAAACGATTTTGAAGAGGGGGAGGAGTATTTCGGTCTTGGAAGGGATTTTTTAAAGCAAAAACAGTAGAGCTTCAGGGCTCATTTTTCAAAAACAAAATAGGGGGGGAGGGATGAGACTACACGGTATAGTCATCTTCTTACGGGATAGCAACACCAGATGAATGAAAAAAAATAGCAACGAATCCACCCTCCTCTCTCTCGTTCCGTCGTCGACCACTGGCGAACCACCAGCTCCCTCCGCCGCAGTTCGTCGTCCGACGAGGTACAACCTGAGTTCAGTCGAGGTCGTCGTTTGATTCAAGTTTTGTCCGGAGAGGTCGAGGTTTGAGATCGTCATAAAAGGTTCGTTTTCTCGTTGTGTACGTTGAAAATATACAGAAATAAAGGTGCATGTTCTTTTCCGATGTTGTTCTTCTCGTTAATATTTTGGATCGTTTCGCATTTGATTTAGTTTCGTATGATTCAGATTATTTTTGTAAATATATGATTCTGTTGAACATGCAATTTCCCAATTAATGGTGGTCTTGTAGTGTTGAGGTTAGCTAATGAAAATAACTAATCCTTCATATGCTCGCCAACTAGTTATGCTTCCGTTGTTTATGTAGTTGCTCGCCGTAGTCTTGAATTTGCTCACTTAGTTATCTACTCGTATGTTTACTCGAATTGGTTATAGTTGAGCATGATTTTGTCACATTATCGAAATTGGTTCCATATTCCTCAACCGAACGACGAAATTAGATTAAAGTAATCGGGGGTATATTTCATGTCGACTCCAATTTTGAACATGGTTAAATAAAGCGTGTCATGGACCATGGGTGTATTTCATGTAGTGTGGCTTGCAACATGTTCTAAATAATCTCGAATTAATTCTTAAATGAATATAGCGGAATGTAGTTCTCTTTTAAATTAGAATTAGAGGTGTGCCTCGCCTAACAAAATTATACAAATCGCGGGGCCCTCATAAATGTATATATATAAAAATACTTAGACTTCGGGATCGACCATATAGCGAATTTTACGATGTTCTCCAAAGATAATAAACGCGTTAGTATCTTTAGGCGCGTAATTAATGATCTTATCTCCTTAAACTCGGGTGCACATTTATGTGACTCAAATCCAAATCTCAACGGAGTCGAAATGTGTTGACAACCACGGGTGCACTGGTGCGACGTGGTTCGAGATACATTTTCACAACGTTGCAATTCTTTGTTAAAATTATAATAATAATAATAATAATAATAATAATAATAATAATAATAATAATAATAATAATAATAATAATAATAATTCTTATAATAATAATAATAATCAAAAGCGGTTAAAAGTTAAAATTTGCACATAGGTTAAAGCACATTATAAAATTAGATAAAGAGGCCAAATACGATGATTGAGCGACCGTGCTAGAACCACGGAACTCGGGAATGCCTAACACCTTCTCCCGGGTTAACAGAATTCCTTATCCGGATTTCTGGTTCGCAGATCGTAATATAGAGTCAAACCTTTCCTCGATTTGGGATTCGAACCGGTGACTTGGGACACCATAAATATCCCGAGTGGCGACTCTGGATCTCTTAATAAATGAATCCCGTTTCGATTGTCCTTTAATTGGAGAAACTCCTTTACCAAGCCCATCGCGCCCGCGCTGTCACGACCCCAAATCCGGTCGTGATGGCGCCCAGCACACTCACTGCTAGGCCAGCCTGACCAATTAACAACAATCACGGAGCCATAAGCTCACTTTATCCAATTTAAGCATAACGGAATAATTCAACAGTGATAGATACATATTAAAAACAGGGAACCAAGTCCCAACACGTGCCAACTCCCATAGACCGAAGGGTCAAGAGTCATGAGCCTCTACAGAGTATACAAAGTGTAAATAGTGAATATAACCGTACACAAGTGTGGGGTGGTCAGAACAAAAATATAGACAAACTGGAGAATCAGGTCCTGCGAACGCTGGCAGCTACCTCGACTGTCCAAAAGCACTCCCGAGCCGCAATAGAATCAGCCCTGCTGTGATATACCTGGATCTACACACAAGGTGCAGGGAGTCGGGTGTGAGTACTTCCAACTCAGCAGTAATAAAAGTAAATAATGCTGAAATGATGCTGAAGGGAAGAAAACCACGATAGGCACTATCTCATGCTACACAATACAGAACTATCTTTTTATTCCTTTCAAGCATATGTGAGTAGATTATTTAGAAATCTCAATTTTAGCTACTTTATTTCATAATAATATACCAATACCTGGATACAATCTCAAGCAGTGCAAGTCCGCACTCAAATCAGCCCCTCGGGCTCAACACTCCTTATCAATTTACACCAGGAGATCTGGTCAATAAGGCAACTAATGCATGTGTACCAGTAATGTATGAGTGCTAAATGTTATGCCACGTAGTACACGTAAACCAATGTATGTATGCCATGCAATGCATATGACCGCTACGGCGTGTAGCCCGATCCAATTTGGGTACCCGTGCTCACCGTGGGGGTTCAGACTCCGGAGGGGCTCCTACAGCCCAAGCACAATATTAATATCACACCTGCTGCGGCGCGCAGCCCGATCCATATACCACTGCGGCGTGCAATCCGATCCATGCATGTGTATGCATATGCTCATATGAATGTCATGCCCTAACATATGGCCCTCGGCCCCAATCAGTCTAACAAATAATCAAGAAAAGCCCTACGGGCAACAATATCACATTAGCTCACAACTAAAATATTATTAAGACCTTGTTCAAGTTTTTCATAACCTTATAAGAATGCTAAATAGCAAAAATACCATTTAAAACCTTAAATTAGAATAAAATATGCACGGTGTTATCAAAACAGTGATACCAATCCCTGAAGGACTCAAATAATTGGCACGAAGTCCAAACATGATAATTAGTCCAATTCACTTCAACAATTAGGTGTTATTATTTATTACGCGGGACGGACCAAGTCACAATCCCCAATGGTGCTCTACCCCACGCCCGCTATCCGGCGTGCAAGTCACCTCAACACAGCACTAAGATGTGCAAGTCCGGGGTTTACTAACCCTCGGGACATCATTTACAAGTATTACCCACCTCGAACCGACGAAAGCTCATGCCCGCGATGCCTTATCTCCTCGAACCGGCATCCACGCACGTCAAAACTAGCACAAATCAGCACAAATATATCAAAATAGGCTAATGGAACATCACCCAATCGAAAGAACTCGAAAAATATCATAAATCACGAAATTGGCAAAACCCGAGCCCCGGGCCCACATCTCGAAAAATTATGAAACTCACATTTTCGGAATCCTCGTCTCTCCACGAGTCCGTACATACCAAGAACTCCCAATTCGGACCACAAATGGTCCTTCAAATCCCCATTTTAAGATTTTTGTTCAAAGCCCTAATTTTCTTGATTTCTTACCCAAATTCAGAGAATTAATGGAGGATTCTTTGATAAAATCATGTATTTAACTCATAAAACTTACCTCCAATGATTCCCCGTCGAAATCCCTTCAATTCCCGTCCAAAAGCTCTCAAGAATGACCAAAAATGGTGGAAAAATGGGTTGATTTCGCGACTGGAATGTTTTAAAAACATTCCGGCCCAGGCATATTACTCATCGCGATCGCGGGAATGGCTCTGCGATCGCGGAGAACAAAATTTGGCCCAAAATTTACCCTTCGCGATCGCGGGAAAGGCTTCGCGATCGCGGTGAACAAACTCTGGTTCCTCCGGACAGGCTTTAGTATAATGGTCATAACTCTTTGCACACAACTCCAAATGATGAATGGTTTGATGTTCTGGAAACTAGACACATAGGGCTATAACTTTCATTTGATGGGAATTTCCTGAATCCGTATATATGTCTAGATATAAGCTTCCCAAGTTATACATGTGTATTAGAGATCCTTCTCGGACACCCTATAGTGTAACGTCCATAACTCTTTACACAGATGTCCAAATCATGATTTCTTTATCTTTCTGAAAACTAGACACGATGGGCTACAACTTTCATTTTTGAATCATCCTTAAAATTCCTTGTAGATAAAAAGATATGAGCTTCCAAAGTAGGATCGGTGCACAGAAATTTTCCTTCTTCGCGATCGCGGAGCATTTCACGCGATCGCGATTCATTAATAATTTTCGCACATTTTACTCACCGCGATCGCGTCCCATTGTCCGCGATCGCGTAGAACACTGCTACAGACATAAACCAGCAGTTAAAAATGGCCTAGAAATGGTCCGAAACCACCCCGAAACTCACCCGAGGCCCCGGGACCTCAACCAAAAGAACCAACACGCCCTATAACCTTATTCGAACTTGTTCCAATCATCAAAACTCTATCGTTAACATCAAAATCGTCCGTTTTCAACAAATTTAAGCTTAAGTTTAACTTTAACTTCAAAAATTCACATTCGATCAAAAACCCGACCAAACGATGTCCGAATGACCTAAAAATTTGCAGGCATATCCAAAATCACCTAACGGAACTACTGCAACTGTCGGAATTCCATTCCGACTCCCGGATCAAAATCTCACCTATCGATCGGATTTCGCCAAAATTCAACCTTAGCCAATTCAAGCCTATTTCTACACCGGATCTCCAAATTCAATTCCGATTACTCTCCTAAGTCATAAATGATCCCTCGAAACTAGTCGAATCATCGTAATCCGATTCCGAGCACTCTAACTCGATAGTCAACTCTAGGTTGACTTTCCATATTCAAACTTCCTTCAAACATGCTATTTGCTTCATTTTCAATTCAATTCACTCCTAACTCACCCGATAGGTTCTAACACCGATATAGAAGCATAAGATATGTTAATTCAAGGTAACGAGGTGGAGATTCCCGTAACGACGGGGCGGGTCGTTACATTCTCCCAACTTAAACAAACGCTCGTCCTCGAGCGGACTCAGAGTTGTAGTGGAAACAACCCAATAGCCGAATGGACCTTACCAAGCATATATCCGGGCGATCATACGTCACCCTATCTCACATATGTCCGAAAACACCATATAGTCAGAATTTCATAGACCATCTGAACCATAAATCACATTGCACTTTCTGAAATCATATGCCAAATGCAAATCCCATGCCTATACTCGGGATACACTCGAATCCACTACAATAACCCATATTCACTACTCCGGGTGAGATCATATGCTGTATCGACAACCCAAATCACTCGAGACGATAGTCTCTAATCACAACAACTGGCCACAATAACCAAATACTAGCTGAAAACCTCTTTCATTAGGTAGAGTCTTGTTCCAACACCTCCATACCCTGCCCACGGCAGCTGAAGCACGAGATATACCGAACCCATCTCTCAGGTTAACCATTCGTGAATCCATTTCCCTTTTAAAACTGATACCACGATAGGTTTCGGAGCCAAACCTCAATTTTTACCTTTCTAACAAGCTAAGATCCAATATGCTCGTATTCATTAATAACTCCAACGGTCATTTCGATTATAACGCACCGCACTGGTGATAAGACACCTCAACACCGGCCTAAGCCACGACGAGCACAACATAGGTTCCAATAGAAATGCCTGAACACACTCGAATCATGACAGCTCAAATCATGATAACTGTCTCCAACAAAAGAGCTGCAATTCAATTCCTCTGTGACATCATAACATAGAACTGAGATCGCGTCTCGCATTATAGAATTAGAGTACCTAAATCCTCCTCGAGAGGTCATAACATCACGTGGCCTTGCCACGATTCGTGATTCTATCCCAACATTATTACTCATGAAGCACCTCAAGCCACTAAGCTCAAACGGTTAGCCACGCACGGATCTAGGTCTTGAACCCAAGCAATCAACCTCACCCACGGTGAAACAATTAACGTATGCTATTAAATCCTGAAAGGACACAACCGATGTGCCATTCGCCAAGCGATACTCAAAACGGTCTTTTCCTCAGAAGCGAGGAAGTATTGTATACCAGGTAGCATATAACTAACTATATTTTCACAATATTCTGTTGCGGCGTGCAACCCGCTCCAATGACATACCCGTGGCGGCGTGCCACCCGATCCGGATACCATACATGTGGCGGCGTGCCACCCGATCCAAATAACCCGTGGCGGCGTGCCACCCGATCCACGCATAAATCTCACAAAAGGAAATGCATATCGAGTCGAATTTTCTCATTACAGCAAACATATATATACATATAGCCTCAAGCTCGGCCACATGAAACGCATCTGACAACGTTTCTCAATACTGGAACTGAAGCAATGGTAGATACCTCTACACTAACATCCGCCACTAAGGTCCAATTGACAAAGCAATACCTACCAATCGTCCGCTGGTCCTGGGTACAACTACTCTGTTGGAGCATACTCTGATGCTCTCTGCTACACAATTTGTGCCATTTTCCGACATATTCCATATCACATTAGTCTAGACAATCTAACCCATGACAACCGGTCAGCAATCAAGTATCATAATCCGAATTCGTCTTATCAAGTAACGAGAGAGCCACTAGGGCTTCCAATTTCGAACAATCGCTAAACGATGTCGATCCACTCGATATACCACCACTGCGTAGGCGGATTACGAGAACTTCCAGACTCTAACACATGTATTACACATGGATCACTATGCCTGATCCCACACTCCACCGTACGATTACATAACACACATCAAGTATCTATTCATACCACGAAAGCAATTCAGAAATTTCCTTATGCCATTTACAACTCAATCATCAATGTCAATCTAACAAGAGGATACCACCACACCACTAAAGATTATGAGTTTATATTACCTGGCCCTTTTTGGACCATATTCCCTGCCAAATTACGAGAATAGCAGTACCATTTTCTTAAATCATCAGAAAGATCGATTCTTAATTCACCTGCAGCTGTCCGTGCTGCTCAATAATTTTATTGACTTCACATATATTATGAACTGATCTCAAAACCTAGAATATACCATTATCAACTTTCCGTAACACATCGTGTATACCATATCACACTAAGACAACATGGAAATTCATATCCCTTTCCTCCGCCTCACATCGGCGCACTCAACTAGTCAAGGACTTTCGTGATCCCATATAGAAGAAAACTCATTACACATTCCACGCTTCGCATACCGACAGTAGTATACTCATTTTCAAACCATGATAAAACACATCACAAACTCTTCATTCCCATTCGTTGCATAAGTTTAACTGCCAGGACTGAGTCCTTATACCCATATCAAGTTACACAACTGCCAGCACTCAAGAGCTTTGCTGCACAATGTCTGCAAGACTCATTACTTCAACCACATACCAGGAATCAATCGTATTCCTTTTTATACCATTCTGGTTTATTAACAAGTTGTTCCATTTACCCAGTTTCCTTTCTGATTCATCTCTAATTTCATATCAGTCTTTACTGTAGTACGACAATGCCTCAACCCTTTTTACCACACAAGACTCGTACACAAGACCACACGGTCTAAGACCCATAGGCCACTGAATACTCTCTCAATGTTTCCCAAAAGTACCATATTCTACCACACTTTCTTTTGATGAACTTCCCGCGATCGATTTTTTTTTAATTGTTATCATTACTTCCCAATACGGATACCTAGAATCCCATCATTCACATGATATAACACAAGCCTTGATCTTCTCTAACGAAACCGCCATCTTTAGCCACATACACAAATCTTAAGGCACCTGACTGTTACAAGCAAAATCTTGAACACTGCAAAACCATTCTCGGGCATCATTCACCCTTATTCAGCTGTAATTCAACTGTCCTATTGAGTAGAACCACTCATTTTTTGTTAGAACTCTGACATCGCAGAACATGATTACTTACAGATACAATCAGCTATCTTTCTTTTCTATATGGTGAATATTCTTTACCAACAGCAGTTCAAAACACCCTAGTACTTCATCGGATCTACGAAGCACCATAACCTTTACCAGAATTTCCCAACATACTTAGAGACAGAATCAACATAGCACACAATAGTGCAATCAGTTAATCAATAGCAACCTCCCCAACTTAGCTCGAAGCCATTCATCAAAGCACTTTCAACCACTCATATCATTATTACTCAAGTGATGCCGAAATGTTAATATGAGATTAAACTCAAGTCATTTACAAGCCTTGACGGAGACTCGAATCATCAGAGACCTTAGCTCTTCTGCAATTCTTCCAGATATACATGCACCACCAATAAGCCCACTCTCTTTAGGTGACAGAAATCTTTCTAAGTCCCAAATTTTTCCAAAAATTTCGGCAGAGTTTCCTTTGTAAATTGGCCTATCCACCTGCCAGAGAATCACCAAACCATTCTAACAATACATCCACAACTCAACAAGATATCACAATGTGTTTCAACAACATTAAATCCCATACTATACGAATCATATTATCACAATTTATACTTGAACCTGTGTTGTACCTGCTCGAATCATAACACATATCAAAATCACTTTAGTCTTCCCGAGTTTAAACTCGTTTCACTACACATAAGGCACTTTACCTTCCAATTACGAGATATGATAATTATTTCTCACGCCTATAGCTAGGGCTACATATCAAATCACAATAAGAACCTGAATACCTTACAGCTCTCCCATTATCAAACTGCGATTTGCACAATAAGGATCAATACCGATCGTATGAACTTCATAATACCGACTCGCAAAATTAATACCTTGGTGTTCAAGCCATAGACAAGGATCCGGCCTCAAGTCCTCCCGACTGGCCCAACATAAATTCATAGAGATTACATCTCGCCCCTCGACCAGGGAATCGCAAGCCATAAGTCAATTATATTACTGAGCGCTCGATACGTACACAGACGTGCGGAAGGAATTTCAAAAGCATATCTCAAGCTGAATCAAGTACGCACGATAAGAATTCCAAGAAATGTGAAGTGTTTCCTAAAGGTTCGCGGCCTCCCGAGGATAAGTACAGGCGTCCCCGTACCGATCCACAAGACTCTACTAACCGGCTCAAGACTCATGAGGCCTAGTAAACCTAGGCTTCGATACCAACTTGTCACGACCCCAAATCCGGTCGTGATGGTGCCCAGCACACTGCTAGGCCAGCCTGACCAATTAACAACAATCACGGAGCCATAAGCTCACTTTATCCAATTTAAGCATACGGAAATAATTCAACGGTGATAGATACATATTAAAAACAGGGAACCAAGTCCCAACACGTGCCAACTCCCATAGACCGAAGGGTCAAGAGTCATGAGCCTCTACGGAATATACAAGTGTAAATAGTGAATATAACTGTGCACAAGTGTGGGATGATCGGAACAAAATATAGACAAACTGGAGAATCAGGTCCTGCGAACGCTGGCAGCTACCTCGACTGTCCAAAAGCACTCCCGAGCCGCAATAGAATCAGCTCCACTATGGTGTACATGGATCTGCACACAAGGTGCAGGGAGTCGGGTGTGAGTACTTCCAACTCAGCAGTAATAAAAGTATAATGCTGAAGGGAAGAAAACCACGATAGGCACTATCTCATGCTACAGAATACAGAACTATCTTTTTATTCCTTTCAAGCATATGTGAGTAGATTATTTAGAAATCTCAATTTTAGCTACTTTATTTCATAATAATATACCAATACCTGGATACAATCTCAAGTAGTGCAAGTCCGCACTCAAATCAGCCCCTCGGGCTCAACACTCCTTATCAATTTACACCAGGAGATCTGGTCAATAAGGCAACTAATGCATGTGTGCCAGTAATGTATGAGTGCTGAATGTTATGCCACGTAGTACACGTAAACCAATGTATGTATGCCATGCAATGCATATGACCGCTATGGCGTGTAGCCCGATCCAATTTGGGTACCCGTGCTCACTGTGGGGGTTCAGACTCCGGAGGGGCTCCTACAGCCCAAGCACAATAATAATATCACACCTGCTGCGGCGCGCAACCCGATCCATATACCACTGCGGCGTGCAGTCCGATCCATGCATGTGTATGCATATGCTCATATGAATGTCATGCCCCTAACATATGGCCCTCGGCCCCAATCAGTCTAACAAATAATCAAGAAAAGCCCTACGGGCAACAATATCACATTAGCTCACAACTAAAATATTATTAAGACCTTGTTCAAGTTTTTCATAACCTTATAAGAATGCTAAATAGCAAAAATACCATTTAAAACCTTAAATTAGAATAAAATATGCACAGTGTTATCAAAACAGTGATACCAATCCCCGAAGGACTCAAATAATTGGCACGAAGTCCAAACATGATAATTAGTCCAATTCACTTCAACAATTAGGTGTTATTATTTATTACGCGGGACGGACCAAGTCACAATCCCCAATGGTGCTCTACCCCACGCCCGTTATCCGGCGTGCAAGTCACCTCAACACAACGCACTAAGATGTGCAAGTCCGGGGTTTACTAACCCTCGGGACATCATTTACAAGTATTACCCACCTCGAACCGACGAAAGCTCATGCCCGCGATGCCTTATCTCCTCGAACCGGCATCCACGCACGTCAAAACTAGCACAAATCAGCACAAATATATCAAAATAGGCTAATGGAACATCACCCAATCGAAAGAACTCGAAAAATATCATAAATCACGAAATTGGCAAAACCCGAGCCCCGGGCCCACATCTCGAAAAATTATGAAACTCACATTTTCGGAATCCTCGTCTCTCCACGAGTCCGTACATACCAAGAACTCCCAATTCGGACCACAAATGGTCCTTCAAATCCCCATTTTAAGATTTTTGTTCAAAGCCCTAATTTTCTTGATTTCTTACCCAAATTCAGAGAATTAATGGAGGATTCTTTGATAAAATCATGTATTTAACTCATAAAACTTACCTCCAATGATTCCCCGTCGAAATCCCTTCAATTCCCGTCCAAAAGCTCTCAAGAATGACCAAAAATGGTGGAAAAATGGGTTGATTTCGCGATTGGAATGTTTTAAAAACATTCTGCCCAGGCATATTACTCATCGCGATCGCGGGAATGGCTCTGCGATCGCGGAGAACAAAATTTGGCCCAAAATTTACCCTTCGCGATCGCGGGAAAGGCTTCGCGATCGCGGTGAACAAACTCTGGTTCCTCCGGACAGGCTTCAGTATAATGGTCATAACTCTTTGCACACAACTCCAAATGATGAATGGTTTGATGTTCTGGAAACTAGACACATACGGACTATAACTTTCATTTGATGGGAATTTCCTGAATCCGTATATATTTCTAGATATAAGCTTCCCAAGTTATACATGTGTATTAGAGATCCTTCTCGGACACCCTATAGTGTAACGTCCATAACTATTTACACAGATGTCCAAATCATGATTTCTTTATCTCTGTGAAAACCAGACACGATGGACTACAACTTTCATTTTTGAATCACCTTAAAATTCCTTGTATATAAAAAGATATGAGCTTCCGAAGTAGGATCGATGCACAGAAATTTTCCTTCTTCGCGATCGCGGAGCATTTCACGCGATCGCGATTCATTAATAATTTTCGCACATTTTACTCACCGCGATCGCGTCCCATTGTCCGCGATCGCGTAGAACACTGCTACGGACATAAACCAGCAGTTAAAAATGGCCTAGAAATGGTCCGAAACCACCCCGAAACTCACCCGAGGCCCCCGGGACCTCAACCAAAAGAACCAACACGCCCTATAATCTTATTCGAACTTGTTCCAATCATCAAAACTCTATCGTTAACATCAAAATCGTCCGTTTTCAACAAATTTAAGCTTAAGTTTAACTTTAACTTCAAAAATTCACATTCGATCAAAAACCCGACCAAACGATGTTCGAATGACCTGAAAATTTGCAGGCATATCCAAAATCACCTAACGGAACTACTGCAACTGTCGGAATTCCATTCCGACTCCCGGATCAAAATCTCACCTATCGATCGGATTTCGCCAAAATTCAACCTTAGCCAATTCAAGCCTATTTCTACACCGGATCTCCAAATTCAATTCCGATTACTCTCCTAAGTCATAAATGATCCCTCGAAACTAGTCGAATCATCGAATCCGATTCCGAGCACTCTAACTCGATAGTCAACTCTAGGTTGACTTTCCATATTCAAACTTCCTTCAAACATGCTATTTGCTTCATTTTCAATTCAATTCACTCCTAACTCACCCGATAGGTTCTAACACCGATATAGAAGCATAAGATATGTTAATTCAAGGTAACGAGGTGGAGATTCCCGTAACGACGGGGCGGGTCGTTACACGCGCGGGCGCGCCAAAAGGAGGTGTGACAAGGACTATCGAAATGGAATTTATTTATTTAATTTAGAGTCGCCACTTAGGAGATTTAAGGTGTCCCAAGTCACCGGTTGAATCCCGAATCGTGGAAAAGAATGACTCTATTTAACAGTTCGCGAACCAGAAATTTGGATAAGGAATTCTGTTAACCCGGGAGAAGGTGTTAGGCATTCTTGAGTTCCGTGGTTCTAGCACGGTCGCTTAACTGTCATATTCGGCTTATTTATCTGATTTTAACAGTTATGTACTTAATGCAAATTAAGATTCTTTTACCGCTTTTATTATTATTTTACAAGAATTACAATGTCGTGAAAATGTATTTCGGATCACACCGTACCAGTACGCCTGCGACCTTTAACGCATTTCGACTTCGTTGACATTTGGATTTGGGTCACATAAATGTGCACCCGAGCTTAGGGAGATACAATTATTAGATACGCGCTTAAAGCTACTAACGCGTTATTATTTTTTGAGGAGGCCGTGGAAATTCACTAAATGACCAATCCCAAATTTCTAAATATTTTTAATTAAGAAAAAAAATGAGGCCCCGCATTTGCACATTTGATATGGCGAGGCACACCTCCTTTGTTTTAGAGATATCCTAAAATGAATACATCTTTATTATTTTTTAAAAGTTTTTCTCTATAATAAATAAAGAAAACAAATCCTAATTAATGATGACCTAAAAATATGCAATACACTTAACTAATTTATGGTAAATATTAATGAAATAGAATAAAAAATTATTTTCGACTTTTTTTTAATTTAATAAATAAATACGAAAATTCTTAACTTGTATTAAAAGAAATTGATTAAAACAAAATTAAGACTTGTTTTGTAATATATTAAAAACTAATAGAATTATTTAAAACTAAATTCATCTTTAAAACAAACTTAAAATGACTACAATTTTATTTTATTTAAACTTAATTTCTATGCAATAAAAGATAAAATCTTAATTGATTACATACTCAAATTGTGATATATTGTTTGCTATATTAAAATAATTGTTTAATGGAAGTAGACATGGCTAAAATCTAAAGTAGAATAAAATACAAAATCGACAAATAATATTTACAAATTAAAACCCTTAGGATATCATTTACAAGTATTACTCACTTTGAACCGGCGAAATCTCAAGCTCGCGATGACTTTTCCCTCAAATCGGCCTCCATGCGCGGTGAATCTAACCAAAAAAGAGTGAATACATTACCACATGCCATGGGAATAATACCCAATCGAAAACAACTGATAAATAGCAGAAATCTTGAAACTAGCAAAACCCGAGCCCCCGGCCCACTTCTAAAAAAATTACAAAACTTACCTTATCGGAATCCTCGTCTCGCCACGAGTCCGTACATATAAAATACACAAAGATCGGAGTCCATTTGACCCCTTAAATCATCAATTCAAACCTTCTTAGGTTCCAAGCCCTAACCTCCAATTTTACCCTTTAACTACTTGAAATTTCGTGATTAATTCATATTTTTATGCCATAATAACATAATCTGAGTCCAAATATTCATACCTGATGAAACCCCTTCGAATCCTCTTCAAAATTGCCCAAAAACCCGGTTTAGCCGAAGTCCAAAATGTTTGCTTGTTTTCCAAGTTCGTGAACATTATTCACTATAAACACCAAACCTTTTTCCGCTTCTGCGGTCCACTGACCGCACCTGCGGTACCGCTTACGCGACAATTTTACCGCTTACGTGGTCTAACTTAAAACTCCTGGGACCGCTTATGCGATTCAAACACCGCTTATGCGATTCACCGTCAACCGCTTGTGCGGTCTATTATCCGCTTACGCGGCCCTGCTAAAGTGCCCGACCTTTCGCTTATGCAGAAATCCCCTGGCCACTCCTGATCGCTTCTGCGACCTCCCCCACCGCATGTGCGGAACCACTTATGCGGCTCCTTTTCCACAGATGCGGAAATATCAGAAGGATGAAAAAAATCAGTCTGCAACAAATCCTTCAAACTCCCGTTTAACCATCTGAAATTACCTCGAGGCCCCCGGGACCTCGACCAAAAGCACCAACATGATCTATTACCTTATTCAAACTTGCTTGAACCATCAAAACACTATCGTTAACATCAAAATCATCAAATTTCACCAAATCAAAGCCTAAGGTCTTCAAGAACTTCCGAAATACACTTTCGATCATAAACCCAACCAAACGATGTCCGAATGATCTGTAATTTTGCACACATATCCAAAATAACCTAAAGAAGCTACAACAACTCTTTAAATTCCATTCCGAACCTCCGATCAAAATCTCACCGATCAACTGGGATTTACCAAAATTCAAACTTCGCCAATTCAGGCCTAATTCTACACCAGCCTCCAAATTCTATTTCGATCACACTCCTAAGTCACAAATCATCCCCCGAAGCTAATCGAACCACCAGAATTCACATCCGAGCCATCTAACCACATAGTCAACTTCCGATTGACTTTTCTAAAATAAGCTTTCTCCTAAGAGGCTTAGTGCCTCATTTCCAACTAAAACCAGTTCCATTCAATCCGATCAACTCAAAAACTGATATTGGAACACGAAGCAACACAATATGGGGGAAACGGAGCATAATGTGACGTCCCAAAGGGTCATTACTTGTTTTATTAATCATTTCGAGCTTCTGAGGTCTTGAAAACCTCATTTATAGTTGCCTCGATTTGCGTGCACAGTTCGGGCGCAAAACTAGAAAAATTTTTATGTTGAAATATATGAAATACGTGAGAAATATGAAGAATTTTGATATTAATATTGATATGGTTGACTTTGGTCAACATTTTTGGTAAACGGACCCGGACCCGCGATTTGATTGTCTCAGAAAATCCATAGAAAAATATGGAACTTGGGCGTATGCCCGGAATTGAAATCCGAGGTCTAGAACCCCGGTAAAAGAATTTTTCTGTGAAATTGTTTTATGAAAATGTTTAAGGAAATTGAAACTGAAATTTGATTAAAAAGTACTGATATCGGACTCGTATTTTGGTTCCGACACCTGGTACAAGTCCTATATATTTGTTAAGCGCTTCCTCTAAAGTTTGGTTGAAAACGGACGTCGTTTGACGTGTTTCGACCTTAAATTGGAAATTTTGGAAGTTATGAAATTTGAAAGAATTCTTGAGTTTTAAAGCTCAATTCATTGATTTTGATGTTATTTTAGCGATTCGATTGTGCGAGCAAGTTCGTATGATGTTTTTGAGTTAGTGTGCATATTTGTTTTGGAGCCCCGAGGGCTCGGGAGTGTTTCGGAGGTGGTTCGGGGTGTTTTTGGATTTGAAAACACAGCAGAAATTCTGCTGTTTCTGCACAGGGATTTTGTTCTACGCGATCGCGGCCTCATCCACGCGATCGCACAGCATTGGCCAGTCCTTCTACGCGATCGCAGCATCCCTCACGCGATCGCGTAGCTTCCAGCTCTTCCCCAACGCGATCGCAGTCATGTTCACGCGATCGCATAGGCCAAATAGGCTGCCTGGTGAATTTCCTCTACGCGATCACAGCATCCCTCACGCGATCACGTAGCTTCCAGTCTTTTCTCTACGCGATCGCAACCATTTGCATGCGATCGCATAAGAGGCCAGTCTTTCCTCTACGCGATCGCAGCCCAATTCACGCGATCACGTAGGGTAATTTCGCCCAGTGAATTCTTCAGCTCAAAAACAGAACACTTACGGGATTTTATCCAATTTTCACAAACCTCTCTCTTCTCCACAGCTTCTTGGGCGATTCTTGAGCAATCCTTCTTCATACTTCTTGGGTAAGTGATTCTTGACTCGGTTTCTTTGTTTCCCATCAATATTATTTGAATTCCTAGGCCTAAATATGTGTAAATTGGTAGAAAAATTAGAGAAATGGGTATAGTTAGTGTATTCAAAGAATTTGCGATCTAGACCTCGTTTTGGAGTCAAACATAAGAACAAATTGTATATTTGAACTCATGGAAGATTGGGTGAACTTATTTTAGTTCGAAACTTGAGTTTCGATTATGTGGGCCCGGGGTCGATTTTTACTATTCCGGGCAGAATATTGTAAAACTCAAAATTAGCAATATGAACTAGTTTGTTAAGTAGAATTGATGATGTTAAATCAATTATGTATAGATACGATTGGATTTGAGTCAAATTCGAAAGGAAAAGGCATTGCTACGGATTGAATCGTTCGTAAACTTTCGAGGTAAGTGTTTGTTCTATCCTAGCTTGAAGGAATAGGAATTTAGTTATGTATAAATTGTTGATGCAGAGATTATTGGTTAAATGCCGGTAATATATATATATATATATATATTTATGAATTGTAAATATCGGTAATATATATATTTATGAATTGGGATCGTGTGGGCGCCGACCACTTATATGATAAGAAATGGGATCGTGTGGCACGCCGACCACAAAGTGATTTAAATCTTGGCATTGGCCATAGTTGCCGGTAGCCTTTTGATATATTTGGGAGCGGGTGGTACGCCTACCACAAGATATAATCTATTGATATATTTGGGAGCCGGTGGTACGCCTACCACAAGATATAATTTATTGTTATAGTTGGGAGCGGGTGGTACGCCTACCACGAGATATGAAATGAAAAAAAGAATTGAGACATGAAAGTAAGATTTATTCTGTTGACTAGATTACTCTGGACATCATGAGTTATTGACTGTTATTTCAGAGAAGAGTATTTTCTTATAAATGTTTTGCATACTTCCTTATAGACGTTCGATAATGTTTCCTGCTGTTGTATATGTATATGTATCTTTCAATTGTACAGGTTTATGTGGGTGACTGGCCTTAGTCTCATCACTATTTCGCCGGGATAGGCCAGGCACTTACCAACACATGGGGTCGGTTGTGCTGATACTACACTCTGCGCTCTTTTTGCGCAGATACAGGTTACGGACAGCAGCAGCGGCAGTAGCACGATTGTGGATATTCCGACTACTAAGACTACGAGGTAGCCTTGCAGGCGTCCGCAGGACCCGTTGTCTCTTCTATCTATGTATTTCATTCTGTTATCTCATGTATTCGAGATAAACAGCTATTATTTCTTTCAGACAATTGTGTGTATTATTCTTAGAAGTTCGTGAGTATTGTGACACCAGTCTTGGGTAGTGTATCATGTTTGAGTTTTCTTTATCATATTTGATAAGATTGACTAAGTCTTCCGCTAAGTTTAATTATTCCGCTGTAATTTATATGTTTTTAATTTTAAAGTCTTAATAAGAATTTGGAAATTAATGGAGGTGTAAGTAATATTTGGCTTGCCTAGCTTCCACTAGTAGGCGCCATCATGACTCCCGATGGTGGGAAATCCGGGTCGTGACAAGTTGGTATTAGAGCACTAGGTTGCATAGGTCTCAAAACTCACGAACAACCTTTGTAGAGTCTGAAGGATCGGTACGGAGACGTCTGTATTTATCCTCCAGAGGCTACAGAGTTAGGAAAATTTTCCCTTTATTCTTTCCAGTCGTGAGACTTGATCTTTCAAATGTTAATTGAAGTTCTACTCTGTTCTTCCGCAGATGGTAAGAACACGTGCATCCTCATTTACTGACCAGCAGCTTGAGGTCCCAGCAGCGGCAGCTCCCGCTAGGCGCAGAGGCCGAGGTCGAGGTCGTCCTAGAGGCCAAGGTAGGGGCAGAGCTCAGCCCCGAGCAGCAGCACAAGTGGCAGAACCTCAGACTCATATCGAGGAGGAGGTTCCAGTCCCAGCAGCTCCAGTAAGCCCAGCTCAGGTCCCAGGAGGAGTTATGTTTTCACCGGATCTTCAGGATGCTTTGGTCCGGATAGCAGGTTTTATGGACAATATCACTAGAGCAGGTTTATTACCAGTAGCACCAGCCACTTCTCAGGCTGGAGGAGGTAATCAGACTCCTACTACGTGCACTCCGGAGCCAGTAATTCCCCAGGCTTAGGTTCCTGCTATTCAACCAGTTGAGGTAGCTCAGCTTGTAATTGTGACTCAGGCTAATAATGGTGCAGCTATGTTTGCTGACGCGTTATGGAGATTGGACAGGTTTACCATGTTGTTCACTACCACATTCAGCGGCACTCCTTCAGAGGATCCCTAAGATTTCCTATATAGCCGCCACGAGGTTCTCCGTACTATGGGCATTGTGGAGACTAATGGTGTGGACATTGCTACTTTTCGATTATCTGGTTCTGCCAAGACTTGGTGGAGGGATTATTGTCTATCCAGGCCAGCGGGATCATCATCTTTGACTTGGGGGCAATTTGTAGAATTGTTCTTGGAAAAGTTCCTTCCAACAACTCAGCGGGAGGCTCTGCGCAGACAATTTGAGCGTCTTCATCAGGGTTCTATGTCTGTCACACAGTACGAGACTAGGTTCGTGGACCTGGCTCGTCATGCTATTATCATACTTCCCACGGATCGGGAAAGGGTGAGAAGGTTTATTGATGGCTTGAATCAGCCAATTCGACTACAGATGGCTTTGGGGCAGGAATCACTTTTCAGGAGGCGGCTAATGCAGCCCGCCGGATCAAGATGGCACTGTCACAGGGAGCAGGATATGGATCAGATAAGAGATCTCGTATTTGGGTAGATTCAGTGGTACCTTGTCTGGAGGTAGAGATTCTCATAATAGAGGCCATCCTCCTAGGCCTTATCAGTCAACTCTTCAGGTTTCTCACGATGCTTCCGGTGATCGTAATTCTCAGCCACGCTACTCTGATCAGCAGCCTATCAGTGCACCACCACTTCGCTATTTTCAGCAGTCGAGGGCTTGTTTTACGTGCGGTGATCTTAGGCACATTGCAAAGTATTGCCCTCGAGCTTCTGACAGATCTCAGCAGCAGGGTTCTCGTGCCATGATTCAGGCCCCAGTTCCCTCACAGCCTGCCCAGCCGGCTAGAGGCGGAGGTAGAGGACATAGAGGTGGAGGTAGAGGTCATAGAGGTGGAGCTCGGACCGATAGAGGTAGAGACCAGCCAGCAGCTGATCGTCCTAGAGATACTGCTCAGGGTGGTGGGGCACAGCCCCGATGTTATGCACTTCCCGCCAGACCAGAGGCTGAGTCTTCTGATGCCGTCATTACAGGTATTATTTTGGTTTGTGATAGAAAGGCATCAGCATTATTTGACCCTGAGTCTACATATTCGTACGTGTCTTCCTATTTTGCACCGTACTTGATTCAGCCCAGTGATCCACTGAGTGTTCCTGTTCATGTGTCTACACCAAGTAGGCGATTCTATTGTGGTTGATCGAGTTCATCGGTCATGTATTATAGTAATTAAGGGTCTCGAGACCCGTGCTGATTTATTGCTCCTAAATATGGTGGACTTTGATATTATATTAGGCATGGACTGGCTATCTCCATATCATGCTATTTTAGATTGCCATGCCAAGACTGTGACTTTAGCTCTGCCGAATTTGCCTCGTATAAAGTGGAAAGGAATTTCAGGTCATACTAGTTGCAATGTTATTTCTTATGTTAAGGATCAGGGTTTGGTTGGGAAGGGATGCTTGGATTATTTGGCCTATGTCCGTGATTCCAGTGCTGAGGTTCCTTCTATTGACTCTGTGCCTGTGGTTCGCGAATTTCCTGAAGTATTTCCTTCAGACTTGCCAGGTATGCCACCCGATAGGGACATTGACTTTTGCAATGACTTGGCTCCAGGCACTCAGCCCATTTCCATTCCCCCATATCGTATGGCTCCGCCAGAGTTAAAAGAATTGAAGGAGTAGTTGCAGGATTTACTTGAAAAGGGTTTCATTAGAATCAGTGTTTCGCCGTGGGGTGCACCAGTATTATTTGTAAAGAAGAAAGATGGTTCGATGAGAATGTGCATTAACTATCGATAGTTAAACAAGGCGACTATCAAAAATAAATATCCACTTCCGCGAATTGATGATTTATTTGACCAGCTTCAGGGTGCCAAGGTATTTTCAAAGATAGATTTGAGATCTGGCTATCATCAGCTGAAGATTAGGGCATCTGATGTCCCTAAGACAACGTTCCGCACTCGGTATGGACATTATGAATTTCCGGTCATGTCTTTTGGGTTGACAAATGCTCCAGCAGCTTTTATGGAATTAATGAATCGGGTGTTCCGGCCTTATTTAGACTTGTTTGTAATAGTCTTCATTGATGAAATATTAATATATTCCTGCAGTCAGGAGGAGCATGCGCAACATCTCAGAGTGGCCTTGCAGACTCCTGAGAGATAGCCAACTATATGCAAAATTTTCAAAGTGTGAATTTTGGCTAAGTTCGGTTGCATTCCTGGGTCATATTGTGATGACAGCAGGTATTCAGGTTGATCCGAAGAAGATTGAGGCAGTCAAGAACTGGCCTAGACCGACATCAGCCACAGATATTCGGAGTTTCTTGGGATTAGCGGGTTATTATCGCCGATTCGTAGAGGGATTTTCATCTATTGCAACCCCACTGACCAGATTGACCCAGAAAGGTGTTCAATTTGAATGGTCCGATGAACGTGAGGCGAGCTTTCAAAAGCTCAAGACAGCCTTGACCACAATACCGGTATTGGTTTTACCCACAGGTACGGGACCTTATACTGTTTATTGTGATGCTTCCCGTATTGGGCTTGGTGCAGTGTTAATGCAGGATGGCAAGGTTATTGCCTATGCTTCGAGACAGTTGAAGATTCATGAAAAGAACTATCCAGTGCATGATCTAGAATTGGCGGCGATTATTCACGCATTGAATATCTGGCGGCATTAATTGTATGGTGTAGCATGTGAAGTATACACAGATCATAAGAGTCTTCAGTATTTGTTTAAGCAGAAAGAGTTGAATTTGAGGCAGAGAAGGTGGCTAGAATTGCTAAAAGATTATGATGTCACCATTTTATATCATCCGGGAAAAGCAAACGTGGTGGCCGACACTTTGAGTAGGAAGTCAGCCAGTATGGGCAGTCTTGCTTATATTCCAGTCAATCAGAGATCACTTGCTTTGGATGTTCAGTCCTTGGCCAACCGATTTGTGAGGTTGGATATTTCCGAGCCTAGTCGAGTACTAGCTTGCACGATCGCTCGCTCTTCATTATTGGAGCGTATCCGCGATCAACAATATAATGATTCTTATTTATGTGACCTTAGAGATACGGTTCAGCGAGGAGGTGCTAAACAGGTCACCTTAGATGCTGATGGGATCCTGAGGATGCAAGGGTGCATTTGTGTGCCAAATGTTGATGGGCTTAGAGAATTGATTCTAGAAGAAGCTCACAGTTCGCGGTATTCTATTCATCCAAGCGCAGCGAAAATGTATCGAGATTTGCGTCAACATTATTGGTGGCGCAGAATGAAAAAGGATATTGTGGCATATGTGGCACGGTGTCTTAATTGTCAGCAGGTTAAGTATGAACATCAGAGACCTGGCGGTTTATTTCAGAGAATTGAACTTCCTGAATGGAAGTGGGAGCGAATCACTATGGATTTCATTTCTGGGCTTCCGAAGACTCGGAAGAAGTTTGATGTTGTTTGGGTGATTGTTGATAGGCTGACCATGTAAGCTCATTTTGTTCCTATTGCCACTACCTATTCATCCGAGAGGTTAGCTGAGATTTATATCAGGGAGATCGTTCGCCTTCATGGCATGCCAATCTCTATTATTTTAGATCGAGGTGCACAGTTTACCTCACATTTCTGGAAGGCGGTTCAACGAGAGTTAGGAATGCAAGTTCAGCTAAGTACATCCTTTCATCCCCAGATGGATGGTCAGTCCGAGAGGACTATTCAGATTCTGGAAGATATGCTACGGGCGTGTGTTATTGATTTTGGAGGTTCGTGGGATCAATTCCTGCCGTTGGCAGAGTTTGCTTATAATAATAGTTATCAATCGAGCATCCGGATGGCTCCTTATGAAGCATTGTATGGTAGGCGGTGTCGTTCTCCGGTTGGATGGTTTGAACCGGGAGAAGCTCGGTTATTGGGCACGGATTTAGTTCAGGAGGCCTTAGATAAGGTCAAGATTATTCAAGATAGGCTTCGCATGGCTCAATCCAGGCAAAAGAGCTATGCAGATCGCAATGTTCGAGATATAGCTTTCATGGTTGGGGAGCGAGTATTGCTCTGAGTGTCGCCTATGAAGGGCGTGATGAGATTTGGAAAGAAGGGAAAACTTAGCCCTAGGTTTATTGGGCCATTCGAGATTCTTGATCGTGTGGGAGAGGTGGCATATAAACTTGCCTTGCCACCTAGCTTATCAGTTGTACATCCAATGTTTCATGTGTCCATGCTTCGAAAATATCACGGCGATCCGTCGCACGTGTTAGATTTCAGCACTGTCCAATTGGAAAAAGATCTGTCCTATGAGGAGGAGCCGGTAGCTATCCTAGATCGGCAGGTTCGACAGTTGAGGTCGAAGAGTTTTCCTTCTGTGCGAGTTCAGTGGAGGGGTCAGCCTCCTCAGGCATCGACCTGGGAGTCCGAATCAGACATGCGGAGCCGATATCCTCATCTATTCCATGACTCAGGTACTTCCTTCTTTTGTCCGTTCGAGGACGAACGGTTGTTTTAGAGGTGGAGAATGTGACGACCCAAAGGGTCATCACTTGTTTTATTAATCATTTCGAGCTTCTGAGGTCCTGAAAACCTCATTTATAATTTCCTCGATTTGCGTGCACAGTTCGGGCACGAAGCTGGAAAATTATTATGTTGAAATATGTGAAAAATATGAAGAATTTTGATATTAGTATTGATATGGTTGACTTTAGTCAACATTTTTGGTAAACGGACCTGGACCCGTGATTTGACTGTCTCAGAAAATCCATAGAAAAATATGGAACTTGGGCGTATGCCCGGAATTGAAATCCGAGGTCTAGAACCCCGGTAAAAGAATTTTTCTGTGAAATTGTTTTCTGAAAATGTTTAAGGAAATTGAAACTGAAATTTGATTAAAAAGTACTGATATCGGACTCGTATTTTGGTTCCGATGCCTGGTACAAGTCATATATATTGGTTAAGCGCTTCCTGTAAAGTTTGGTTGAAAACGGACGTCGTTTGACGTGTTTCGGCCTTAAATTGGAAATTTTGGAAGTTATGAAATTTGAAAGAATTCTTGAGTTTTAAAGCTCAATTCATTGATTTTGATGTTATTTTAGCGATTTGATCGTGCGAGCAAGTTCGTATGATGTTTTTGAGTTAGTGTGCATATTTGGTTTGGAGCCCCGAGGGCTCGGGAGTGTTTCGGAGGTGGTTCGGGGTGTTTTTGGATTTGAAAACACAGCAAAAATTCTGCAACTTCTGCACAGGGATTTTGTTCTACGCGATCGCGGCCTCATCCACGCCATCCCACATCATTGGCCAGTCCTTCTACGCGATCGCAACATCCCTCACGCGATCGCGTAGCTTCCAATTTTTCCCCTACGCGATCGCAGTCATGTTCACGCGATGGCATAGGCCAAATAGGCTGCCTGGTGAATTTCCTCTACGCGATCACAGCATCCCTCACGCGATCGCGTAGCTTCCAGTCTTTTCTCTACGCGATCGCAACCATTTGCATGCGATCGCATAAGAGGCCAGTCTTTCCTCTACGCGATCGCAGCCCAATTCACGCGATCGCGTAGGGTAATTTCGCTCAGTGAATTCTTCAGCTCAAAAACAGAACACTTACGGGATTTTATCCCATTTTCACAAACCTCTCTCTTCTCCACAGCTTCTTGGGCGATTCTTGAGCAATCCTTCTTCATACTTCTTGGGTATGTGATTCTTGACTCGTTTTCTTTGTTTCCCATCAATATTATTTGAATTCCTAGCCCTAAATATGTGTAAATTGGTAGAAAAATTAGAGAAATGGGTATAGTTAGGGTATTCAAAGAATTTGCGATCTAGACCTCGTTTTGGAGTCAAACGTAAGAACAAATTGTATATTTGAACTCAGGGAAGATTGGGTGAACTTATTTTGGTTCGAAACTTGAGTTTCGATTATGTGGGCCCGGGGTCGATTTTTACTATTCCGGGCAGAATATTGTAAAAATCATAATTAGCAATATGAACTAGTTTGTTAAGTAGAATTGATTATATTAAATCAATTGTGTGTAGATACGATTGGATTGGAGTCAAATTCGAAAGGAAAAGGCATTGCTACGGATTGAATCGTTCGTAAACTTTCGAGGTAAGTGTTTGTTCTATCCTAGCTTGAAGGAATAGGAATTTAGTTATGTATAAATTGTTGATGCAGAGATTATTGGTTAAATGCCGGTAATATATATATATATATTTATGAATTGGGATCGTGTGGTGCGCCGACCACTTATATGATAAGAAATGGGATCGTGTGGCACGCCGACCACAAAGTGATTTAAATCTTGGCATTGGCCATAGTTGCCGGTAGCCTATTGATATATTTGGGAGCGGATGGTACGCCTACCACAAGATATAATCTATTGATATATTTGGGAGCGGGTGGTATGCCTACCACAAGATATAATTACTATTATAGTTGGGAGCGGGTGGTACGCCTACCACGAGATATGAAATCAAAAAAAGAATTGAGACATGAAAGTAAGATTTATTCTGTTGACTAGATTACTCTGGACATCATGAGTTATTGACTGTTATTTCAGAGCAGAGTATTTTCTTATAAATGTTTTGCACATATATATATATTGCAACTGTACAAGTTTATGTGGGTGACTGGCCTTAGTCTTGTCACTATCTCGCTGGGATAGGCCAGGCACTTACCAGCACGTGGGGTCGGTTGTGCTGATACTACACTCTGCGCTCTTTTTGCGCAGATACAGGTTACGGACAGCAGGAGCGGCAGTAGCGATTGTGGATATTCCGACCACTGAGACTACGAGGTAGCCTTGCAGGCGTTCGCAGGACCCGTTGTCTCTTCTATCTATGTATTTCATTCAGTTATCTCATGTATTCGAGATAAACAACTATTATTTCTTTCAGACAATTGTGTGTATTATTCTTAGAAGTTCGTGAGTATTGTGACACCAGTCTTGGGTAGTGTATCATGTTTGAGTTTCTTTATCATATTTGATAAGATTGACTAAGTCTTCCGCTAAGTTTAATTATTCCGCTGTAATTTATATGTTTTTAATTTTAAAGTCTTAATAAGAATTTGGTAATTAATGGAGGTGTAAGTAATATTTGGCTTGCCTAGCTTCCACTAGTAGGCGCCATCATGACTCCCGATGGTGGGAAATCCGGGTCGTGACACATAAACACTTGATGCAATGGGTCGGGTCATCACATCCTCCCCAAATTAAATAATCGCTCGTCCTCGAGCGTACACAGAGTTGTACTAGAAGCCAACCAAAAGCTGAATGACCTTACCAAACATACACCTGGGGTGATACCATGTCACCTTAACTCACATAGGTCCGATAATACAACACAGCTGAAATTTCACAGTCCATCTAGACCATAAATCATGGAACCAAATTGCACTTACGAAATCATACCCCGAATAAACCCGAACCACCTGTAGTAACTCACACCTACGATCTCAGGTGAAATCATACAACATACCACACAATCTAACACTCAAAACGATAGTCTCTATTCACAGCAGCTGCCCACAATACGCAATTACCGATGAGAACCTCTTATTAGCTAAAGTCTTATTCCAACACTTTCATATATTGCCAACGCTAATTAAAACACGCGATAAATCGCAACCATTTCTAAGATCACACATACATGAAGCCACTTCCTTTTTGACTAATACCACAACAGATTTTCGGGCTAAACCTCTATATAAACCCTCTAACCAGCTGAAATCACATCTAACTGTACCCATTAATGACTCTAATGGTCACTTCGACTCCAACACACCACTCTGGTGATATAACACCTCACCACAGGCCTAAGCCACAACTTGCATAATGCACGCACCATTTAAGGAACAGTTTGGACATACTCAAATCATGAAAATTACTCAAACAAAAGAGTTGTACCTCAAGCTCAATAGTACCATTACAGCTCAAAGCTGAGATCTCGTCTCACATCATAGAAATAGAGTACCTGAATCCTCCTCGAAAGGTCATAACTTCACGTGGCCTTGCCAAAACGCGTAATCCTATCCAAACACTGTTACACACGAAGCACCTCAAGTAACTATACTTGAAATTGACAACCATGCACAATGGATATCGGGAACCCAAACAAATCATTATACCTATGGTAAAGCAAGTGATACACACCATACGGACCTGAAAAGAGACAACCGGTGCGCCATTGACCGAACAACACCTGTCACACCTTTTTTTTCCGCTACCCGCGAGGGCACGAGTGGAGTTTTTTCCAATTAAAGGACAATCGAAACAGGATTTATTTATTTAATTCTGAGTCACCACTTGGGAGATTTAAGGTGTCCCAAGTCACCGGTTGAATCCCGAATCGAGGAAAAGAATGACTCTGTTTAACAGTCCGCGAACCAGAAATCCGGATAAGGAATTCTGTTAAAGGAGAAGGTGTTAGGCATTCCTGAATTCTGTGGTTCTAGCACGGTCGCTTAACTGTCATATTTGGCTTATTTATCTGATTTTAACAGTTATGTACTTAATACAAATTACGATTCTTTTACCGCTTTTATTATTATTTTACAAGAATTGCAACGTCGTGAAAATGTATTTTGGATCACACCGTACCAGTACGCGTGCGACCTTTAACGCATTTCGACTTTGTTGAGATTTGGATTTGGGTCACATAAATGTGCACCCGAGCTTAGGGAGATACAATTATTAGATACGCGCTTAAAGCTACTAACGCGTTATTATTTTTTGAGGAGTCCGTGAAAATTCACTAAACGACCAAACCCAAATTTCTAAATATTTTTAATTAAGGAATAAAAATGAGGGCCCCGCATTTACATATTTGATATGGCGAGGCACGCCTCCTTTGTTTTAGAGATATCCTAAAATGACTACATATTTATTATTTTTTTAAAGTTTTTCTCTATAATAAATAAAAAACAAAATCCTAATTAATTATGAGCTAAAAATATGCAATACACTTAACTAATATATGGTAAATATTAATAAAACAGAATAAAAAAAATTATTTTTGAATTTGTTTTTAATTTAATAAATAATTACAAAAATTCTTAACTTGTATTAAACGAAATTGATTAAAATAAAATTAAGACTTGTTTTGTAATATATTAAAAACTAATAGAATTATTTAAAACTAAATTCATCTTTAAAACAAACTTAAAATGACTACAATTTTTATTTATTTAAACTTTTTTGTATAATATAAGATAAAATCTTAATTGATTACATACTCAAATTGTGATATATTATTTGCTATATTAAAATAACTGTTTAATGGAAGTAGACATGGCTAAAGTCTAAACTAGAATCAAATACAAAATCGACAAATAATATTTACAAATTAAAACAATTATTTTACAACTAATTTAAACACATATTTTAATTGGCTTAAACCAATGAAATTAACTATTTACAAATATTTAAAGGAATAATAATTGTCCTTAATTACTTATACTTATTTGAAGATATGTTAAATTTATATATATATTACTTACTTATACTTATTTAAAAGAAAATAGTATTATTTAACTCAAATCGGACCGAAATGTCTAATTTTATGCCAAATAATTAAAATTCACATTTTTATTAAGCTTGCTACATATTTGCAACTTTAGCCTATTAAAGATAATATTAAAACATTAGCTACTGAACTAACCAGTTTTTACTTAACTAAATAGATGACTTATTTCTATTTTAATTACTCAATAACTTGGATAATAATAACATGCTTATACTTATACTATTTAATAACCATATTGAAGTTGAACTATTATTACTAAAAAAACTTAATTATTCAGAATGATAAAAATTGGCAGAATATTAATAAGGATATTAAGTTAAACATAGTTAGTAGAAGAAAACAAAGAAAAAGCTAATTAAAATTTCACAACTTTTATTTTTCATGTATTTTACAAAAACTTAAACATAAAGAGTCATGTACCTGAATATTTGAAAGAAAGCAGAAAATAAGATTGACCAACACAGCACAATCACCGCAACAGCAAAGGAAGCAATATAATCCCAGAATCAGAATAAAAACCTAGCAGCTAAGAATTGAAACTTGATAATCTATTTTTTTTAAAAAACTAACTCTCTTATCCTAAATTTTTTTTCATTTTTTTATATATATAAACTATTAATAATTTTCTTAATCCTTATACTTCTTCACTACTTCTAATACTTTTACTCTTAAAGTTATCTCTCTATTTTTCTTATTCTCTTTATATCTTTTTTCTTAGTCCTTACTTCTGAATATTTTCCTCTCAAAAACTCTCTCAAATATTTTCTGCCCCTTCCTTACTTCTGATCCTCTTTCTTAAATAAGTAAGACATCTTCCTCCTTTTAATAAAAAAATAGACCACTATAAATTAAAAAAAGTAAAATAAAGACTCCACTTTCTTAAACCCCATAATCCACTATTTTTATTTTAATCAAATTTTAATTCCCACTACAAAATATTTTATTCTCCACTATACTATTTTATTATTACTTTAGCTACCACTATAAAATGTTTTGTCTTCCACTCTAATTTTAACAATATTTTAACAACTAATGGATAAAATACTTTAATTCAAATAATTGACTACAACATTATTGACCAAAATACCCCCAAAATTATTAAAATTTACTATTATACCCTTATCAACTATTAGCAATTCACCTAAATCAAACAACCAAAATATGAAAAATTTAACCAATTTTAACCAAATTCAAACAACATATTGAAACTAGATGAAGAGCAACAAGATCAAAATCTGGAATTATTTTGAACTGCATACCAACTATTCTTCCAGATTCAACAATAATATCAAAAATTTTAAAAATAACAAATAAGAAAACTTTAATCACTAAATTCAAATTCATCTTAACAAGATCGAACAAAAAATTTATAACTTAGATCTACATTTTAACACAATAATAAAATAAATTCAAAATACTAAAACATAATAATTAATTAAACTACAAATTAAATCTAACAACATTATAATCAAAAATAAAAATTTAAGTGATTAACTAAATATTTCTATGTTAAAAATTAAATAAACACATGATTAAAGCACAAAGATGAAGAAATAATCAAGAACATGATAAACAACAAGTAATAAACAAAATCAAATATATATTATCTATATTAAAAAAAAAAATATATATAACTAGTCCATATATACATATATAAATATAATATTCATGAAAATTAAATTCACACACACACACGCGCGCGCGCGCGCGCACACACACACACACATACATATACTATCCGGGATATACATACATAGATATATACCCGTATATACATATATATATATATATATACATAAGATATACCTAATATGTACATATATACATATAAACCTAAGATACATATATATTCGTGTATATACTTATATATATGTATATATACATATATAATCATGAGACCAGCTTCATATATATACATATATATATGTCACGATCCCAATCCCGGTCGTGATGGCGCCCAACACATATAAAGAAAAAGAAAAACGGGGGGAGGGGGGCTGGCGGCGACGGGACAGCAGCTTGACGTGGTGGTTATGGTGGCAGGTTTGACGATGGTTGTAGGTTGAACCTGGTAGTTCATTTGGTTTGGAGATGAAGCTGCTCGCGAGGGGACTGGAGGGATGTTTGGACGGTGGGGTCGACGTGGGAAGGAAGACGGTTGGTGTTGTGGGTGGTGAAGGAAGTTCGGGGGGCTGGAGGGTTTTTTGGCAGTTGGTTTGGGGCAGCCAAGAAGAAGAAGAAGAAGAGAGAATAGTGTAGTAGAGGCTTTTGTGTGTGTTTTGTTTTTTTAGGTTTAGGGTTTGTGTTTTGAATAATAAGAATAGGAAATGGGTTATGGGTTTGTGTTCTGGGTCATGGGTTTGCGTTCTGGGTCATGGTGTTTTGGGTTGTCACGACCCGAATTTTTCCCCGTCATCGGGACCGTGATGGCGCCTACTCGTGGTAGCTAGGCAAGCCAATTCATTCAACATTACCCCTGTGCATACCATCATTTTTAAACTCATACATAATAGTAATAAATAATTACTCAATTTGATAAATGCGGAAGTCTTTCTAAATAGAGATGAATGATAATAATATCAAACAACTGATAAAATCCTCTACCCAAGATGTGGAGTCACCAACTCACGAACTACTAAGGAATACTACACATAATGGTCTAAAAGAAAATAATAAACATCTGTCTGTCTCGAAACAATGAGACCACATTAATAAACATAAATAAATAGAAGAGACGACGGGTCTGCGGATGCCTGCAAGCTACCTCGGTCTCGAAATGCTAAAAAATCCCACAAGCACTCTACTGCTGCTGCTGCTCCTGCTCGAAACCTGGACCTGTGCAAAAACGCACAGAAGTGCAGTATCAGCACAATCCGACCCCATGTGCTGGTAAGTGCCTGGCCTATCCCGGTGAATTAGTGACAAGCCTAGGACCAGACACTCACATAAACCTGTGCAGTATTATATATATACATACCACAAAATAACAGGATTATCAAGTAACAAAATTAACAAAGAAGTATCATACTGGGGGAAACACAATCAGCAACATATATTAAATCAGTAAAGAAAATCAGAGTATAATAAAACATCTATCATCAAACTAGAAAATATCAAATAGTTGCACGACATGATCCTTCGTGAATGGTTCAAATAACAACGACACAAAATATTCCTTCGTGCATAATCAATATCACAAGGGATGACATGATCCTTCGTGCATAAAACAATAACAAGGCACGATATTACCCTTCGTGCATAATCAATAAAATAAGGCACGACATGATCCTTCGTGCATAATCAATAAAATAAGGCACGACATTACCTTCGTGCATAATCAATAAACAAAGAACGGCATCCTTCGTGCATTATTACTCTTCCTTACCAGAATAACAATCACAGTTAACGGCAAAAGAATAAAAACAATAACCATGAACCGTCCCGGCAAGGGAAACAATAATCAACTTCACAATAAAGTCCCGGCAAGGGAAAACAATGATCAATTTCACAACCTGGCAAGGGTTCAAGATTATATCTTAAAAACATCCCACAATAGATATCAACAAACGACTCACGATCATACTAGACGCCAGTGTATGGATGCTCGTCACCATAGCCCATACACCGCACTCGATCACATAGGAATTAGCACATTAATCCTATTCTCTCAAGCTAGGCTAGATCAAACACTTACCTCTAAGCCTTGAAGTCCAATTATCCTTCAACTATAGCTTTACCTCAAATTTCAGCCTTCAACTTGCTCGAATCTAATCATAATTGGTTTAATTACTTTAATAAATACTATATAAAGTGGTTTGGATTCTTAAAAATGGTTTTCTCAAAGTTTAACCCAAAATTTCTCAAAATGCCCCTGGTCCCACATGGTCGGAACTTGGGGTTCAGACCAAAATCCGGTCACACATTCCCTCACGAGTTCAATTATATAATTTGCTTTGAAATCGGACCTCAAATTGAGGTCTAATTCTCCAATTCATGAAAAACCTAGGTTCTACCTAAAAACAAGAATTTCCACCATGAAAAGCTTTGATTTCTCTTGAATAACATGTTTAATGATGTTAGGAATTGAAAGAATTAAGTAAAAAGTGACTTACAAGTGTTTTGGAGTGATTTTGCTCTTGGAGAATCGTGTGTGGTGTGTTGGGTTTTGAAAGAATGAAGAAAAGAGGTGTAAAATTCGTTTAAGTATCAAATTGCATAGCTGCGGTTATGGGAATTGCGAACGTTTGTTCGCAATTGCGAACATAGCAGGTTTTGGACTGTTTCCCTCGCATTTGCGAGAAATCGTTCGCATTTACGAACTCTGGCCCAAGTCTGCCAGTCTCGCATTTGCGAGATGTTATTCGCATTTGCGAACTTGAAGGGTTTCCTAAGTTTCTCACATTTGCGAGATTTTACTCGCATTTGCGAGCCTGACCTTATCCTGCCATCTTTGTATTTGCGAGGATTGGTTCGCATTTGCGAATCAAGGCTAAATCTGATTCATTTCGCAATTGCGAGCATTTCTTCGCAATTGCGAGCATTTCTTCGCAATTGCGAGCAATTTTTCGCAATTGCGAAGATATCAGCTGGGGAAAAATACCAGCTGTGTTATTTTTCAAAATCTGCTCTAACGGCCTATCAAATTTTTACCCGAGCCCACGGGCTCCAAACCAAACATGCACACAACTTCAAAAACATATTACGAACTTGCTCGTGCGATCAAATCGCCAATATAATATCGTTTTCATCAAATCAAGCCTCAAGTTCATGATTATCTTCCTTTAACTTCATAAAATTTCAAATTTGGAACTCAAGGTTCAAAATACATCAAACGACATCAAAATGTCATCAAACTTTACAGAAAGTACTTATATAATATTTAAGACTTGTACCGGGGCGTTGGAACAAAAATACGAGCCCGATACCATGGTCGTTTAATCCATTTTCATTTAATAATTTCAGCAAAATCAATTTAGCAGAAAAATTTCATATCTTGGGCTCTAGGCCTCAGAATTCGACTCCGGACGCATGCCCGAGTCCCATATTTTCCTATTGACCTTCCGGGACCGTCCGATCTCGAGTTCGGGTCCGTTTACCAAAAATGTTGACCAAAGTCAACTATATCAATATTAATATCAATTTTATTCAAATTTTCCACAGAATTCACATATTCTTGCACAAAATCTTTCCGGCTATATACCCGGACTATGCACGTAAATCGAGGCAACATAAAGTAAGGTTTTCAAGGTCTCGAGAGCACGGGGCAAATAAGGAAAACAGGTGATGACCCTTTGGGTCGTCACATCCTCCACCTCTAAAACAACCGTTCGTCCTCGAACGGACAAGAGAAGGAAGTACCTGAGTCGGGGAACAAATGTGGGTAACGGCACCGTATATCAGACTCGGACTCCCAGGTCGATGCTTCAGGAGGCTGACCTCACCACTGAACACGCATAGAAGGAAAACTCTTCGACCTCAACTGTCGAACATGCCGGTCTAGAATGGCCACCGGCTCCTCCTCGTAAGATAGATCATTGTCCAACTGGACAGTACTGAAGTCTAACACATGTGTGGGATCGCCGTGGTACCTCCGAAGCATAGATACATGAAAAACTAGATGCACGGCTGATAAGCTAGGTGGCAGAGCTAGTCTGTAAGCCACCTCTCCCACTCGGTCCAGAATCTCAAATGGACCGATATACCTAGGGCTGAGCTTGCCCATCTTTCCGAACCTCATCACGCCCTTCATAGGCGATACCCGGAGAAATACCCGCTCGCCAACCATGAAGTCTACATCTCGAACCTTACAATCCGCGTAAGTTTTCTGTTTGGACTGAGCTGAACGCAATCTCTCATGGATAGTCTTGACCTTGTCTAATGCCTCCTGAACTAAGTCTGTACCTAACAATCGAGCCTCTCTCGGCTCAAACCATCCGACCGGAGACCGACATCGCCTACCATACAATGCCTCGTACGGGGCCATCTGAATGCTAGACTGGTAGCTGTTGTTGTAGGCAAACTCTGCTAATGGCAGAAACTGGTCCCACGAGCCCCCAAAATCAATGACACAAGCTTGGAGCATGTCCTCTAGGATCTGAATAGTCCTCTCAGACTGACCGTCCGTCTGAGGATGAAAAGCTATACTCAACTGGACGTGGGTGCCTAACTCGTGCTGGACCGCTCTCCAGAAACGCGAGGTAAAATGCGTATCCCGATCTGAGATAATAGACACCGGCACCCCATAAAGGCGAACAATCTCCCTAATGTAAATCTCTGCTAACTTCTCCGATGAGTAAGAGACAGATACTGGAATGAAGTGTGCTGACTTGGTCAGCCTATCAATAATGACCTAAATAGCATCAAATTTCCTCCGAGTCAAAGGAAGCCCAGTGACAAAGTCCATTGTGATCCACTCCCATTTCCACTCGGGAATTTCAATTCTCTAGAATACACCACTAGGCCTCTGGTGCTCATATTTCACCTGCTGATAATTTAGACATCGAGCGACATATGCAATGATTTCCTTCTTCATCCTGCGCCACCAATAGTGTTGCCGTAAGTCCTGATACATCTTTGCGGTGCCCGGGTGAATAGAATACCGCAAACTGTGGGCCTATGCTAAGATCAACTCTCGAATCCCCTCAACATTGGGCACACAAACTCGCCCCTGCAATCTCAATACTCTGTCATCATCTAGAGTTACCTTCGTGGCACTTCCCCGCTATACAGTATCCCTCAAGTCACGCAAATGAGGATCATCAAATTGCCTCTCACGGATACTGTCACGACCCTAGTTCACCAATCGTGAACATGTCATGACGGCACCCAGTCCCCACGACTAGGTAAGCCTAACACGTTGCGAAATATACAAGTTTATGAACATTAAATAATAAATAGCAGAAAAATAATATAAAAAGGAAATGTAATCTGTGCCGCTTGGCACATACACCCGTCAAACACACTGTATAAAACACCACTAAGACCCGGAATCCCACGGGCAACACAGACTAAAAGAGAGTATACAACTGTCTCTATATGTAAAGAGTATCTAACAACAAAATGAAGGAAAACATCTACTAATACTATCAGAATAGAAGGAGGGCCTCCGGATCCGCGGACGTAGCAGATCATACCTCGAGGTCTCCAAATGTACTGCTGAATCACCTAGTACGGGCCTATCCTGATGTACCTGGATCTGCACAACAAAAGTGTGCAGAAAAGTAGCATGAGTACACCACGGCGGTACTTAGTAAGTGCCAAGCCTAACCTCGATGGAGTAGTGACGAGGAAGGTCGGGGCCCTACTGAGAGACATCAGTAATAAAATGACAATAACAATAATGAGCAATTTAAATGATGACAATCTTTAAATAACAACAATAAAGTGATTACTGCAACAGTCTACAATTAAACCAACAACAAGTAGCAACTCAATTAACAAGTCCAGGACCTGTGGGAATTGAACCCACAATCCCATTGACAGTACCCATGGGTCTCCGGGAATCGAACCCGCAACCCATGTCTTAGTAAATCTTAGGATCTCCGGGAATCGAACCCGCAGAGTCTACATCTTAATAAACCTCGGGATCTCCGGGAATCGAACCCTCAGTCCACATTTCAATAAATCTCAAGATCTCCGGGAATCGAACCCGCAGTCCACATTTCAATAAATCTCGGGATCTCCGGGAATCGAACCCGCAGTCCCTACCAATAACTCGGGATCTCCGAGAATCGAACCCGCAGTCCCTACCAATAACTCGGGATCTCCGGGAATCAAACCCGCGATCCCTACCAATAACTCGGGATCTTCGGGAATCGAACCCGCGATCCTACCGATAACTCGGGATCTCCGGAATCGAACCCGCGGTCACTACCAATAACTCGGGATCTCCGGGAATCGAACCCGCCAGTCCCTACCAATAACTCGGGATCTCCGGGAATCGAACCCGCAGTCCATACCAATAACTCAGGATCTCCGGGAATCAAACCTGCAGTACCTACCAATAACTCAGGATCTCCGGGAATCGAACCCGCAGTCCATATCTCAATAATATATCAATAAACTCCGGGTCTCCGGGAATCGAACCCGCAGCCCTTGGATCTCCGGGAATTGAACCCGCAGTCCACCAACACAACAAATAAAGAAAATGCACAGAGAAAACATAATATGCTTAACTACAACTTCACCGAAAACTAGTGCCAACAATTATCAAGAAGTTCAAGTAAGACAATTTGGCAATTAGACAGATAAATCATATCTAATCATGCTTCCCTAACGAATGCCAGGTAAATATCATAAATTAATCAACTAAGGACAGGAATATCACGAATTTGACGTTTCAAGTAAAGTGTGTGTTACAACAACCAGCGCATGTACACGCCCGTCACCTCGCGTACAAGGCATTTATATTATCACATAATATCCTAGGGGTGAAAGTTCCCCCACACGAGGTTAGACAGGTCACTTACCTCGACTCCGGTACAAAACCACTAAGAGACAACTCTCTTGCCACGAATATCGACCTCCACAGGTGTAGTATCCGATAAAAATCAATAGAATTACATCAAAATAGGCCAATTGAGCATTATCCAATCGAAAAAATTCAAAATACACCAAAACCCACAAGTTGCCAAAACCTGACTTTCAGTACGCTTCTCAAAAAATTACGAAAGTTATATATTCGGGTTCCTTATCTCAACACGAGTCCGTGCATATAAAAGTTATCAAAATCGCACTCCGTTTGCCCATTCAAATCAATGATTTTCTATAATTTAGGCCTAGTGCTAAAATCCCCCTTTAATCTTCCATTAACAGTGAAATACTCAAGGATTCCATGATAAAATAACGTAATTAGGCCATAAAACGTACCTCCTTGTTGAGACGAGAACAACCCCGCGAAAATCACCTCAATTGGAGCTCTAGAACTCAAGATGTGGCTAAAATACCAAATTTTTCTTTTTTTTTTCCCGATTACTGTTCATGCGTCTAGCACTATTCACATGTGCGGGACACAGTTCACGCGTGCCCGGTACTGTTCACGCTGCTAAATAAATGCAGCAACTATCCAAAATAATTGCAGCAACTTTTATTTTCACTAAAATAGCTTTAACTCCGTCATACGAACTCGGAATTTGATGATTCTTTTTCCTATGGCTCCGTAATTTTGATACGGATCCGTGGTTCAAACAAAACTAAATTTGGATCTCATTTGCTCAGTGCAACATCAATTTCGCTCGTTAAACAATTAAATCACATTTCGCGTCAAAAACCCAATCGCGACTTGATGAAATTAAACCAAAATTTCTGGATCAGTTCTATAATTCATTATTTAAATTCTCGAACTCTCGAAATATAATTTGGATCTCTAGAACTAAAAATAGACCTTTGGATCATTACATTTATGTTCAAAACGGCAAAAATCTTCCAAAAATGACCCGTTGGGCATCCGAAACACACCCGAGACCCTCGGGACCACAACCAAAAACTCAAACTCAACCTAATACTTCATTCAAACTTGCTCGAATCATAAAAACGCTACCTTAAACATCAAAAATCACCAAAATCCTAGAATTCGATTCAAACTTTAACTTAAACTTTCAAAATTCACATTCGATCAAAAACCCGACCAAACGATGTCCGAATGTCCTGAAAATTTGCAAACATATCCAAAATCACCTAAGGAAGCTACTGCAATTGTCGGAATTCCATTACGACTCCCGGATCAAAATATCACCTATCGATCGGATTCCGCCAAAATTCTAACTTCGCCAAAATAGGATAACTTCTTCATCGGACCTCCAAAATTACTTCCGATTGAGCTCCTAAGTCTTAAAGCATCCCCCGAAATTAACCGAATCATCGAAATTCAGTTCCGAGCCCTCTAACTCATAAGTCAACGTTGGGTTGACTTTTCCAACTTAAGCTTTCCTTAAAGAGATTAATTGTCTCATTTCCTACCAAAATCGATCCGAATTGACTCAAAGTTTGCACACAAGTCAAATTCGACATTACGGACTTGGACCAACTTTCAGAATCGCATTTCGACCCCGATATCAAAATTTTCACTTCCGGTCGAATTTTCTCATAAACCTTCAAATTCCTATATTTAGCCAAATCACTTCAAAATGACCTCCGGACATCCGAATTCACTTCCGATCGCGTTCCCAACTCCAAAATCACCGTACGGATCTATTCCCAGTCTCGGAATCCCAAATGGACATCTATAACTATAAACTGCCTTCCAACCCAAATTTATGAAATTCTTCTAAAATACTAACTTCCACCATATACGCCGAAATGCTCACGAGTTATCAAAAACCAAATCTGGACATATGTCCAAGTCCAAAATCATCATACGAGCATGCTGGAACTTTCAAATCCCAATTCCAAGGTCATTTACTCAAAATTCAAATCCTAGTTCATTTCTTCAACTTTAAGCTTTCAAAAGGAGAATTTCCATTTAGATTTGACTCCAAACTTCTTGAATTTTAATTCTGACCATACGTACAAGTCAATATACGTGAGATGAAGCATCTCATGGCCTCAAACTACTGAATGACGCACCGTAGCTCAAAACGACCGGTTGGGTCATTACAATCTCCCCCACTTAAACATACGTTCGTCCTCGAACGTGCTGAGAACTACACTGAAGTAGTCTGAAATCACTGGTTTAACATCTCATGCAACTTCCTGCGCTTCCACAACTTATTTGAGCATATTAGCTCGATAACTCTATAGATATACTCCTTTATTCGAGTAAATAAGCCATTAGACCCAATTCCAACATCCGGAGTTTCCTGCCTAGCATGTTTCCATCATACGACCACCATATCATTCTTCACACGCTGTACCCATACATGACTGCATAACTTTGCTGAAGTCACACTTTGCATCACTTTACTCATGGGACCACAATAATATTCTTTAAATATAATAGTCGAAATTCCACAAATCCGATGCTCTCATTGCATCTCATGACCTACATAGGTCTTGCTCTAGCTTTTACAACACCGATACAACGGAAGAGATGTGCCGGAATTCATATTTAATTGCCAAGTCAACAAATCATTCAGTCTATACTTTTGACAAGAACCATTACCTCATTCTGAACTAAACAATGGTCTTAGCACCTTAATTTATTTCATATGCTCAGATTACACTGATCTCGAATTCAATGATCTCACATCAACCATGACGAACTGCTTAGGCGATAAGCCACCTCAGACATAATCAAAAGTCCTGCAAGATGACACAATGTGCTGATAGGCTACTAATTCGTACGTGATACAAAAGGAAGGCGAACACTAGAGAGAACTATTCAACTCTCACACTAACATGGACTTCCTAAGGAAAATAGGAAACAGAACACATAAAAGCAATTATGGACACTGAAATAAACATCACATTGTTGCGGCATGCAACCCGATCCCAACAATATACCCATGGCGGCGTGCCACCCTATCCAAACAATATAACCATGGCGGCGTGCCACCCGATCCAAACAATATAACCATGGCGGCGTGCCACCCGAACCAAACAATATAACCATGGCGGCGTGCCACCCGATCCCTGTATAAAACTCACACAAGGAGCCATACGTCGAGCTGAATATCTCATCACATCAAAATGCTGAATATCGATCATAAGCACACTAAGGTGCATGATATCAAACACAAGGAAACATATAGCGCTATACGCTACAAACTCAAGCACAACTGATGTGCGGTATATTATCTGAGTCTCGAGAGCCATCATGCTCATATAACATCATCGCTGAGCGGAACCTCAACGCATAAGGAACTTACCAAGCCGTCTCACACTCATACGGCGCAATATATCTTTACATGAATTAACTAACTGCGAAAATAAGACCGCGACTATCCCTCCATAAAGGGCGCATTGCTGGAAGAAACATAAACGGCCTGATGCAAGGCTCACTTCCACATTTAAATCTATCCACCGACCTTAAGTCTATCCTGGTCGTGCCAAGCTAAGTCAATAGTATTTCACAGGTCTATAACCTAATAAGCAGAGTTCCTTCCGGGCATAAATTCTCAAATGGATGATATCACCAAAATCCTCATACTGGTTTAAATTTTTAACCAATTAAGTGACTACATGTCACAGCTATACAATCTTCTTGTGGGGCAAGCTCCCACCATCTTCCGAATAATTAAACGGGCATGCACATTCAACCCACCGGCTGCACTAACACTGAAAAGAAATTAGGAGTCCCTAACCGGGATGCAAAGCCTTTCTCACAGGACACCGACCTCAAATGATACCGATGTTAATACCCATCTTACTCAAAACACTGAAACTCCTTTCCTGCTCATCCGAGCTCTTTATATCACATTTATTGACCAAACTGTGACCTTGGTCCTTACTTCAAATTTCATACTACTCACTGCACCCCACATGCCGATATACGATACACACAATTTCCATCATAGCTCTAGAACTGACGATAGGCTAATACTTCATCACATAATACTTCCCATTTGAGAACTATAGCAACACACAGGCGAGTTCTCATTACCGTTGTATATGCCAATCTCTAAGTAGTGGTCCAAGTCACCATAACCCTTTCCAAGATCTGCCTACTCATAACAGGCCCTAACAGAAGAATATTTCAGAATACCATCAAACACTGCGGCCGACAAGCCTTAAATGCACCGCCACAAATCACATGCATAATTCGATCACATTACATGAACCGATCATTGGCACCAATATGCCAACTCAACTTTGGCTAATCAATCTACTTTCTTCCAGTTTATCCTGGATTGCCCTATAATGTAAATATCTCCCTTCAATACCTAACTTATTTCAACCACACTCACCCCGAATGACCTGAAATAATGAGGCCATGCTATCTCAAGAACGACGACCATTTCACGCCTCTCAAATGCTACACCACAAGTCAAAACATCATAGATTGTTTTTGTACTTTCTTCCTAAGTTGCTTTAAAGGCTTGAGCCTCAACTGTACTTATATGATTCAAAATTATTAGGCACTACACTTTACCTCTTGAATTCACTAGGACCGCTATTGAGAACCATCCGGTTCTAACTTGCCCCAGTATGCAACCAACTCTACTGAATTTCTTTATAACATATGAATACCCTCTCGATAAAGCACCCAGCGGAATCACTTCCCGCGAAGCCTGCTCCTATACGAGGCATAAATCATAAATTTTCCCTCAAGTTTGAACATGAGCCAGCAAGGCTAACCATAACATGCATTCAACAATTCATATACTTAAATTACCACTCATGGTCTTTTTCCGTAGCTGCAAATAACCCATTAATACGCTAATATCCAAAATTCACACAGGTAATTAACCATGCAACCCAATCTTAAGCGGTGGGACTCTCCCACTTAGCCCAAATCCACTATTACACGACTCTCGAACACATTAGAACCATTCTCTCGAGTCATTTACTATTATTCAACTGCAACTCACTTGATCCAACGAATATAACCACCTGTGCTCTATTAGCACTCTAACACCATAGGGTATGACCTCATCCCAATACAACCAAACATCTTCTCTCTCCATGCATCGAGCATTATTTACCGCGACAGCTTAAGACATATAGTGATTCTCATACCTACGAAGCACCATGTAGCCTTCACCTAAATCTTCCCTGCTGATAATGAAAGGTAGAATTTATTAGGGATACAGGAACATCAAAAGTCCCAACATCATACCATACAAGCCTCAACTCTTGCCTATGCGCCGGTTTCAAAGAACTTTTGAATAGCACTTAAATACGGCGCAGGCCAAATCTGATATGATACATGACCCATAATTTGGTCGTTGATAGTGAAATCCTTTCACTTGGCACGAAGCCATAAGACACATCTTATTAATCCATGACAATAGCCTTTATCATTTGTACGTCTTCATCATAAGACAACCCAAGACATTCGTTTGGCACATGTCCTTCTTAAGACAGTTAAACTCATATCCCCCCAGTATCTCTGCTGACTGAATCCTTCGTTAAATAGATATCTCATATGAACCATATAGTCTTTATTACCACAAACTATCTTTAGATCTACATCCACCTTGTGACTCTACCATTGCTGTGACGATTAGGCAGTTAAGTAAACATTCTCAAGACCGTACTTATCAATCGAATGTCAGAACCTAGTGCACCCCCATGTGCACAATTGAAGATCTCTCAATTCTCTTGCATTATCGATATGGATGACACGCGGTAATAATGGTTGAGTAAATTCTTGACTCCCTTGAGATCTCTCTGCAGCGTCACGAACCGTCGGCGCATACTTGATACCGAGTGCGCAATTTCAATACACGAGTGGATGCAAAAGAAAATATGACATAAGCTCCAATTGAATAAATGACGCACGATAACGAATTCAAAGAATTGAAGAGTTTCCTAAACAGTTACATAGCCCCTCGTAGATTAATACAGACGTCTCCGTATCGATCAACGAGAATCTAAGTAACCGGTGTGTGTCCCGTGACTCCTACGAACCTAGAGCTCTGATACCAACTTGTCACGATCCTAGTTCACCAATCGTGAACATGTCATGACGGCACCCAGTCCCCACGACTAGGTAAGCCTAACACGTTGCGAAATATACAAGTTTATGAACATTAAATAATAAATAGTGGAAAAATAATATAAAAAGGAAATGTAATATGTGCCGCTTGGCACATACACCCGTCAAACACACTGTATAAAACACCACCAAGACCCGGAATCCCACGGGCAACACAGACTAAAAGAGAGCATACAACCGTGGCTCTATATGTAAAGAGTATCTAACAACAAAATGAAGGAAAACATCTAATAATACTATCAGAATAGAAGGAGGGCCTCCGGATCCACGAACGTAGCAGATCGTACCTCGAGGTCTCCCAAAGTGCTGCTGAATCACCTAGGATGAGCCTGTCCTGATGTACCTGGATCTGCACAACAAAAGTGTGCAGAAGAGTAGCATGAGTACACCACGGCGGTACTCGGTAAGTGCCAAGCCTAACCTCGATGGAGTAGTGACGAGGAAGGTCAGGGCCCTACCGAGAGAATAAATAATAAAATGACAATAATAATAATGAGCAGTTTAAATGACAATAATCTTTAAATAACAACAATAAAGTGATTACCGCAACAGTCTACAATTAAACCAACAACAAGTAGCAACTCAATTAACAAGTCCAGGACCTGTGGGAATTGAACCGACAATCCCACTCTATAATCAACAGTCTCCGGGAATCGAACTCGCAGCCCATGTCTCAGTAAATCTCAGGATCTCCGGGAATCGAACCCGCAGTCCACATCTTAATAAATTTCAGGATCTCCGGGAATCGAACCCGCAGTCCACATTTCAATAAATCTCAGGATCTCCGGGAATCGAACCCGCAATCCACATTTTAATAAATCTTAGGATCTCCTGTAATCGAACCCGCAGTCCCTACCAATAACTCAGGATCTCGGGAATCGAACCCGCAGTCCCTACCAATAACTCAGGATATAATGGGGGTAACGGGGTGATAACTCACATGATGACGGGCCGGGTCATCACACCCGCAGTCCCTACCAATAACTCAGGATCTCCGGGAATCAAACCCGCAGTCCCTACCAATAACTCGGGATCTCCGGGAATCGAACCCGCAGTCCCTACCAATATCACTCCGGGTCTCTGGGAATCGAACCCACAGCCCTGGGTCACCGGGAATTGAACCCACAGTCCACCAATACAGACAATAAAGGAACGGGTCTCCGGAATCGAACCCGCTGCCCTTGGATCTCCGGGAATCGAACCCGCAGTCCACAAATAATACATAAAGAAAACGCACAGAGAAAACATAATATGCTTAACTACAACTTCACCGAAAACTAGTGCCAACAATTATCAAGAAGTTCAAGTATGACAATTTGGCAATTAGACAGATAAATCATATCTAATCATGCTTCCCTAACGAATGCCAGGTAAATATCATAAATTAATCAACTAAGGATAGGAATATCACGAATTTGATGATTCAAGTAAAATGTGTGTTACAACAACCAGCGCATGTACACGCCCGTTACCTCGCGTACAAGGGATTTAAATTATCACATAATATCCTAGGGGTGAAAGTTCCCCCCACACGAGGTTAGACAGGCCACTTACCTCGACTCCGGTACAAAACCACTAAGAGACAACTCTCTTGCCACGAATATCGACCTCCACAGGTGTAGTATCCGATAAAAATCAATAGAATTACATCAAAATAGGCCAATTGGGCATTACCCAATCGAAACAATTCAAAATACACCAAAACCCACAAGTTGCCAAAACCCGACTTTCGGTATACTTCTCAAAAAATTACGAAAGTTATATATTCGGGTTCCTTATCTCAACACGAGTCCGTGCATATAAAATTTATCAAAATCGGACTCCGTTTGCCCATTCAAATCAATGATTTTCTATAATTTAGGCCTAGGGCTAAAATCCCCCTTTAATCTTCCATTAACAGTGAAATACTCAAGGATTCCATGATAAAATAACGTAATTAGGCCATAAAACTTACCTCCTTGTTGAGACGAGAACAACCCCGCGAAAATCACCTCAATTGGAGCTCTAGAACTCAAGATGTGGCTAAAATACCAAATTTTTCTTTTTTTTTCCCGATTATTGTTCATGGATCCAGCACTGTTCACATGTGCGGGACACTGTTCACGCGTGCCCGGTACTGTTCACGTTGCTAAATAAATGCAGCAGCTATCCAAAATAATTGCAGCAACTTTTATTTTCACTAAAATATCTTTAACTCCGTCATACGAACTCGGAATTTGATGATTCTTTTTCCTATGGCTCCGTAATTTCGATACGGATCCAGTGGTTCAAACAAAACTGAATTTGGATCTCATTTTCTCAGTACAACATCAATTTCGCTCGTTAAACAATTAAATCACATTTCGCGTCAAAAACCCAATCGCGACTTGATGAAATTAAACCAAAATTTCCGGATCAGTTCTATAATTCATTATTTAAATTCTCGAACTCTCGAAATATAATTTGGATCTCTAGAACTAAAAATAGACCTTTGGATCATTACATTTATGTTCAAAACGGCAAAAATCTTCCAAAAATGACCCGTTGGGCATCCGAAACACACCCGAGACCCTCGGGACCACAACCAAAAACTCAAACTCAACCTAATACTTCATTCAAACTTGCTCGGATCATAAAAACGCTGCCTTAAACATCAAAAATCACCAAAATCCTAGAATTCGATTCAAACTTAAACTTAAACTTTCAAAATTCACATTCGATCAAAAACCCGACCAAACGATGTCCGAATGACCTGAAAATTTGCAAACATATCCAAAATTACCTAAGGAAGCTACTACAACTGTCGGAATTCGATTACGACTCTCGGATCAAAATATCACCTATCGATCGGATTCCGCCAAAATTCTAACTTCGCCAAAATAGGCTAACTTCTTCACCGGACCTCCAAAATTACTTCCGATTGCGCTGCTAAGTCTTAAATCATCCCCCGAAACTAACCGAATCATCGGAATTCAGTTCCGAGCCCTCTAACTCATAAGTCAATGTTGGGTTGACATTTCCAACTTAAGCTTTCCTTAAAGAGATTAATTGTCCCATTTCCTACCAAAATCGATCCGAATTGACTCAAAGTTTGCACACAAGTCAAATTCGACATTACGGACTTGCACCAACTTTCAGAATCGCATTCCGACCCCAATATCAAAATTTTCACTTTCGGTCGAATTTTCTCATAAACCTTCAAATTCCTATATTTAGCCAAATCACTTCAAAATGACCTCCGGACATCCGAATTCACTTCCGATCGCGTTCCCAACTCCAAAATCACCGTACGGATCTATTCCCAGTCTCGGAATCCCAAATGGACATCTATAACTCTAAAATGCCTTCCAACCCAAATTTATGAAATTCTTCTAAAATACTAACTTCCACCATATACGCCGAAATGCTCACGAGTTATCAAAAACCAAATCCGGACATACGCCCAAGTTCAAAATCATCATACGAGCATGCTGGAACTTTCAGATCCCAATTCCAAGGTCATTTACTCAAAATTCCAATCCTAGTTCATTTCTTCAACTTTAAGCTTTCAAAAGGAGAATTTCCATTTAGATTTGACTCCAAACTTCTTGAATTTTAATTCCGACCATACACACAAGTCAATATATGTGAGATGAAGCTGCTCATGGCCTCAAACTACTGAATGACGCGCCGTAGCTCAAATTGCCTCTCATGGATACACTCTAAAAGAGAAGAACGAGCGACCGTGCAGGCTAACACCCTGCTAGGCTCGGAAATGTCTAGTCTCACGAACCGATTGGCTAAGGCCTGGACATCTAGAGCAAGTGGTCTCTGACTGACCGGAATATAAGCGAGACTACCCATGCTGGCAGACTTTCTACTCAACGCATCGGCCACCACATTGGCCTTACCTGGGTTATATAGGATAGTGACATTGTAGTCCTTCAGCAACTCTAACCATCTCCTCTATCGCAAATTCAACTCCTTTTGCTTGAATAAGTATTGTAGGCTTTTGTGATCCGTGTACACCTCGCACGCCACACCATATAGATAATGCCTCCAGATTTTTAACGCATGAACCACTGCTGCTAGCTCAAGATCATGAACCGGATAATTCTTTTCATGGATTTTCAACTATCTCGAAGCGTAAGCGATAACCTTACCATCCTGCATCAATACCGCTCCAAGCCCGGTAAGGGATGCATCATAGTAAACTGTATAAGGCCCTGCACCCGTAGGTAGTACCAACACTGGTGCTGTAGTCAAAGCCGTTTTGAGCTGCTGAAAGCTCGCCTAACACTCATCCGACCACTTGAATTGGGCACCCTTCTGGGTCAACCTGGTCATCGGGGCTGCAATAGAAGAGAACCCATCTACAAATCGACGGTATTAATCAGCTAACCCCAAGAAACTCCAGATCTCGGTAACTGAAGCTGGTCGAGGCCAATTCTGGACTGCCTCAATCTTCTTTGGTTCCACCTGAATACCTTCCACTGATACGATGTGGCCCAGAAATGCCACTGAACTCAACCAGAACTCACATTTCGAAAATTTGGCATATAGTCGATTATCCTTCAGAGTCTGAAGAACCACTCTGAGGTGCTGCTCGTGCTCTTCCTGGTTGTGGGAGTATACCAGGATGTCATCTATAAAGACTATTACGAACAGATCTAAGTAAGGCCTGAATGCCCGATTCATGAACTCCATGAATGCTGCTGGAGCATTGGTCAACCCGAAAGACATGACCACGAATTCATAGTGCCCGTATCTAGTGCAAAAAGCTGTCTTAGGAATGTCAGCTGCCCTGATCTTCAGCTGATGGTAGCCCAACCTCAAGTCTATTTTTGAGAACACCCTCGCTCCTTGGAGCTGGTCAAACAAATTATCAATCCTCGGTAGTAGATACTTGTTCTTTATCGTCACCATGTTTAATTGCCAATAATCAATACACATCCGCATCGAGCCATCCTTCTTCTTAACAAATAACACAGGTGCACCCTAGGGAGAAACACTGGGCCTGATAAAGCCCTTTTCGAGAAGGTCTTGAAACTGATCTTTTAACTCCTTTAACTCCGGTGGGGCCATATGATAGGGTGGATAGAGATGGGCTGAGTGCTCGGTGCCAGATCGATACAAAAATCAATATCCATGTCGGGTGGCATGCCCGGCAGGTCCGAATGGAACACCTCGGGAAACTCCCGTACAATAGGAACTGAATCAATAGAAGGAATTTCCGCGCTAGAATCACGAACATATGCCAAATAAGCTAGACACCCCTTCTTGACCATGCGTCGGGACTTAACATAGGAAATAACAGTGCGAACGGAGTGGCCAGAGGTCCCTTTCCACTCTAGTCAGGGTGATTCTGGCAAGGCCAAGGTCACTGTCTTGGCATGACAGTCTAAGATAGCATGATACGAGGACAACTAGTCCATCCCCAATATGACATCGAAATCCACCATGTCTAATAGCAATAAATAAACACGGGTCTCAAGACCCCCGAATATAACAAAGCACGAACGATGCACCCGATCGACTACTATAGAGTCACCCACTAGTGTAGACACATAAACTGGGATATCCAAGGCATAGCTAGGCACGACCAGGTATGGTGCAAAGTAGGAAGACACATATAAATATGTAGACCTAGGGTCAAAAAATACTGAAGCACCTCTGTCACAAACAAGAATGGTACTTTTAATCATAGCATCTGATGCCTCTGCCTCTAGCCTAGCTGGTAAAGCATAAAATTGGAGATCAGCATCTCCCCTCTAAGCTACATCTCTGGGACGTCATCCACTGGCTGACCTCTACCTCTGGTTGGACAGTCTCCACCTCTACGGTCTCGACCTCTACCTCTACAATCTCTACTCCTGCCTCTGGCTGGCTGGGCAGGCTGTGGGTCAGCTGGGGCCTAAATTATGGGACTAGGACCCCGCTGCTGAGTGTTGCCTGTTGCTCGAGGGAAAAACCTGACAATATGACCTGAATCACCACAACCGTAACAACATTTAGGCTGATGGGACATCTGGCCCTGACAACCTGAATGGCCCCTACGAACACTCTGAAGAGGCTGAGCACTCATGGGAGGCTGATCTGAATAGTGCTCACGAAACCCACGATCACCTGGTCCACCATGTAAAGCCTGAAGGGCGGAATGGAAAGGCCTGGAAGACTAGCCCCTGTCAAAAGATTCTCTGCCACCAGAAGAAGAACCACTAAACCTGCCTGAATGACGAGGCCTCTTGTCTGAAGGATAACCACCTCCCCGAGCAAGAGCCATCTCAACTCTACAAACTGCATTAGCTGCCTCCTGAAAGGATATATCACTCCCGACTCCCATAGCCATCTGAAGTCGAATTGGATGATTTAGCCCATCTATAAACCTGCGGATCCTCTCCTGATCTGTGGGGAGTATAACAACCGCCTGACGTGCCAGATCAATAAACCTCATCCCATATTAGGTAACAGTCATAGTACCCCGCTGAAGGCGCTCAAACTGCCTCTGAAATGCCTCCCACTGAGTAACACGGAGAAACTTCTCTAATAATAACTCTGCAAATTGGTCCCATGTTAAAGCCGGGGACCCTGCTGGTCAAGTCAAACAGTAATCTCTCCACCAAGTCTTGGCGGATCCTGAAAGCCTGAAAGTGCAGAAGTCAACTCCATTGGATTCCACTATTCCGAGAGCCTTGAGAATCTCATGGCAACTGACTAAGAAGTCATGGGGATCCTCTGATGTGGCACCGCTGAAAGTAGTGGTAAACAGCTTGGTGAACCGATCAAGTCTCCACAGAGAATCAGAAGTCATAGCCGCTCTATCTCCAGCCTGAGCTATGGTGACTGACTGAGTGGCCATAGCTACTAGCTCCGGAGTACGTGCAATAGGAGTCTAGACCCCTCCTCTAGCTTGAGAAGCGGCTGGTGCAGCTGGTAATAAGCGTGCTCTGGCAACACTGTCCATAAAACCCGCTATTCTGACCAGAGCCTCCCGAAGATCCGGGATAAATAAGACCTCCCCTGGGACCTTAGCTGGGCCCATTAGAGCTGCTGGGGCTGGAAACCCCTCACCAATCTCAACATTAGGCTCCACCTCTGGATCCACTACCTGGGGCTGAGCTCTGCCCTTACTACAGCCTCCGACGCCCCTGCCCCTCGCGGGAGCTGCCTGGGGCTCAGGCTGCTGATCAGCGGATGAAGAAGCGCGTGTCCTCACCATCTGCGAAAGGACAGAGTAGAAATTCAATCAGTATTTGAGGAACAAATCGCACGACAAGAGGGAACAAATGAGAGACTTTTTCGTAAATCAATAGACTCTGGAGGACAAGTACAGACGTCTCCATACCTACCCCTCAAACTCTACTAAGCTTGTTCGTGAGTGGTGAGACCTATGTAATCTAGAGCTCTGATACCAACTTGTCACGACCCGGATTTTCCCCCATCATCGGGATCGTGATGGCGCCTACTCATGGTAGCTAGGCAAGCCAATTCATTCAACTTTACCCTGTGCATACCATCATTTTTATACTCATACTTAATAGTAATAAATAATTACTCAATTTGATAAATGTTAAAGTCTTTCGAAATAGAGATGAATGATAATAATGTCAAACAACTGATAAAATCCTCTACCCAAGATGTGGAGTCACCAACTCACGAACTACTAAGGAATACTACACATAATGTTCTGAAAGAAAATAATAAACATCTGTCTATCTCGGAACAATGAGACCACGGTAATAAACTTAAATAAATAGAAGAGACACCGGGCCTGCGGACTCCTGCAAGCTACCTCGGTCTCGAAATGCTCAAAACTCCCACAAGCACTCTACTGCTGCTGCTGCTCCTGCTCGAAACCTAGACTTGTGCAAAAATGCACAGGAGTGCAGTATCAGCACAATCCGACCCCATGTGCTGGTAAGTGCCTGGCCTATCCCAGCGAAGTAAGGACAAGCCTAGGACAAGACACTCACATAAACCTGTGCAGCTCTATATATGTACATACCACAAAATAACAGGATTATCAAGTACCAAAATTAACAAAGAAGTATCATATTGGGGGAAATACAATCAGCAACATATATTAAATTAGTAAAGAAAATCAGAGTATAATAAAACATCTATCATCAAACCAGAAAATATCAAATAGTTGCACGGCATCACCCTTTGTTCTTTTACTCTCATCCTCACATCCATGGCACGGCATGATCCTTCGTGCATGGTTCAAATAACAACGACACGGAATGTTCCTTTGTGCATAATCAATATCACAAGGCACGACATGATCCTTCGTGCATAAACAATAACAAGGCACGACATTACCCTTCGTGCATAATCTATAAAATAAGGCACGACATTACCCTTCGTGCATAATCAATAAACAAGGCACAACATCACCCTTCGTGCATTATCACTCTTCCACACCAGAATAACAATTACAGTTAAGGGCAAAAGAATGAAAACAATAATCATGAACCGTCCTGGCAAGGGAAAAAATAATCAACTTCACAATAAAGTCCCGACAAGGGAAAACAATGATCAATTTCACAACCCGGCAAGGGTTCAAGATTATATCTTAAAAACATCCCACAATAGATGTCAACAAACGACTCACGGTCATGATAGACGCTAGTGTATGGATGCTCGTCACCACAGCCAATACACCGCACTCGATCACATAGCAATTAGCACATTAATCTTATTCCCTCAAGCTAGGATAGATCAAACACTTACCTCTAAGCCTTGAAGTCCAATTATCATTCAATTATAGCTTTGCCTCGAATTTCAGCCTTCAACTTGCTCGAATCTAATCACAATTGGTTCAATTACTTTAATAAATACTATATAAAGTGGTTTGGATGCTTAAAAATGGTTTTCTCTAAGATTAACCCAAAATTTCCCAAAACACCCCTGGTCCTACGTGGTCGGAACTCGGGGTTCGGACCAAAATCCGGTCACCCATTCCCTCACGAGTTCAATTATATAATTTGCTTCGAAATCGGACCTCAAATCGAGGTCTAATTCTCCAATTCATGAAAAACCTAGGTTCTACCCAAAAACAAGAATTTCCACCATGAAAACCTTTGATTTCTCTTGAAAAACATGTTTAATGATGTTAGGGATTGAAAGAATTAAGTAAAAAGTGACTTACAAGTGTTTTGGAGTGATTTTGCTCATGGAGAATCGTGTGTGGTGTGTTGGGTTTTGAAAGAATGAAGAAAAGAGGTGTAAAATTTGTTTAAGTATCAGATTGCACAACTGCGGTTATGGGAATTGCGAACGTTTGGTCGCAATTGCGAACATAGCAGGTTTTGGACTGTTTCCCTCGCATTTGCGAGAAATCATTCGCATTTGCCAACTCTGGCCCAAGTCTGCCAGTCTCGCATTTGCGAGATGTTATTCGCATTTGCGAACTTGAAGGGTTTCTTGAGTTTCTCGCATTTGCGAGATTTTACTCGCATTTGCGAGCCTGACCTTATCCTGCCATCTTCGCATTTGCGAGGATTGGTTCGCATTTGCGAACCAAGGCTAAATCTGAATCATTTCGCAATTGCGAGAATTTCTTCGCAATTGCGAATATATTAGCTGGGGGAAAATACCAACTGTGTTATTTTTCAAAATCTACTCAAACGGCCTATCAAATCTTTACTCGAGCCCTCGAGCTCCAAACCAAACATGCATACAACTTCAAAACATATTACGAACTTGCTCGTGCGATCAAATCGCCAATATAACATCGTTTTCATCAAATCAAGCCTCAAGTTCATGATTATCTTCCTTTAACTTCATAAACTTTCAAATTTGGAACTCAAGGTTCAAAACACATCAAACGACATCCAAATGTCGTCAAACTTTGCAGGAAAGCACTTATATAATATTTAAGACTTGTACCAGGCGTCGGAACCAAAATACGAGCCCGATACCATGGTTGTTTAATCCATTTTTATTTAATAATTTCAGCAAAAACAATTTAACAGAAAAATTCATATCTTGGGCTCTAGGCCTCAGAATTCAACTCCGGACGCATGCCAGAGTCCCATATTTTCCTACGGACCTTCCAGGACCGTCCGATCTCAGGTCCGGGTCCGTTTACCAAACATATTGACCAAAGTCAACTATATCAATATTAATATCAATTTTCTTCAAATTTTTCATAGAATTCACATATTCTACCACAAAATCTTTCCGGCTACATGCCCGTACTATGCACGTAAATTGAGACAACATAAAATGAAGTTTTCAAGGCCTCGAGAGCCCGGGGCAAATGAGGAAAACATGTGATGACCCTTTGGGTCGTCACATGGGTTGGGTGGAATAGGTTTGGACCTTGGTTTATAATTTAAGAAGAGGCCCAATTCCGAATTTGTCTTTTCTATAAATTTTTATTTATTTATTATGAAATAATAAAAAAAATATAAAGACTATATTATAAAACCCAAAACTATCTTAAAAACACTAATTAACTCATAATAATAATTATTACGCAAAATTAAATGTTAATTAAAATAAAGTCGCACAAATTGGATATTAAATACTAAAAATGCAAAAAATACATATTTTTGTGATTATATGTTTTTTTTAAAATAAACTTAATTATTCCTAATTATAAACTTGAATTTTATATACAAATGCAATATATTTTTATATTTTTTATTTATTTAAACAAACAAATATGCACATATAAATGCAAACAATTCAAGAAAAATAACACAAAAATCACAATAATTGCAAGCAAACTAAACTTGTTTTATTTTGAATTTTTGGGAGTATTTCTCTTATAGGGCAAAAATCACGTGCTCACAACACCCAATACTGACTTTCCTTAGAAACCAGAAAACAAGGCATACATGACAGTGTATGGAAAACTATTCCCATCATCATACTGTTGCGTCGTTCAAACCGACCCAGATAACATTCCCATGGCAGCGTGCCACCCGGTCCATACATACTCATGGCGGCGTGCCATTTGATCCACACATACTCATGGAAGCGTGCCATCCGATCCATATATATATATGTCTCACATAAGGAGATACACATTGAGCCAAATTTGCTCATTACAACAAAATATCGAGTATCGGTCGTAAGCATACTGACATCCGCCATGAAGGCCTAATCAATAAAGCAATATTTGACAACCGTCCGTTGGTCTTTGGAATACAAACCGCTCTGCTAGAACATAATCTGATGCACCTCGCCACGCAACCTGTGGCATTTTCTGACATAACCCATAGCACAATAGTCTAGAATAACCCAACACTGAGACAACCAGTCTATACCCCAATATCATATCCAAAATATAATATACCTAGTAAAGAAGGATCCACTCAGACCTCTAAGTCTCAATACCCGCCAAACAGTGTCGGTACATATGATCCACAACTACTACACAGGTTGTACATGAGAACTCCTAGTCTTCATTCCATATAGCACACGAATCACTATGTCTGGTCCCAAATTCTGCAGTATGACTATGTATCACACCCCAAGTAACCAATCATTCCACGATATATATTTTAAAATTTCCATGTGTTTTCGCACAAACTTAGATATCAACAGTTGATCTGACAAGAAAGTGCGATAATACTACCGAAGTATCATCAGTTTAGTCACACTACCCCTTTCCAAGACAAATACTCCTGTCAAATCACTTCCAATTAGTAGTACCATTTTCTTTGATTATTTGAGGCTACTCGTTACTTAAGAGTTCTATAAACGTTTTTTCAGAACTGAAATGTAACTCATCTAGCCAATATCTTCCATAAATACCATCCAGGAGGAAAAACTACTACACGTTCCATGATACGCATGCCCATAGAAAAATATATTCATCTCCAACTCACGGTAAAACCCAACAAGAACTCTTTCACAATTCCATTAGTACAAGCTAAACTGCCAAGACTGAATCCTTCTACCCAAATCGAGCTAAGCGAGCTATCAGAACTCAAGAGCTTTTGGTGCACAATACCTGTAAGGGCTCATTACCTCGAACACACACAAAAGAATTAATCATATCCTTACCATACCATTTCAGTCTATTATCAAGCAATCCCATTTATCAAATTTCCTTCATGATTCTTCATTAACTCGGTAATCTCTCTTGCTGTAGCACCAAAATGCCTCAACCAAGGTCTACCACACGAGACTCGTACATAAGACCACACTGTCTGAGGCCCATAAGCCACTGAATACCCTCTCAACCATTTCCCAGAAATGCCGCTTTCCAGAGTACTTTACTTTGAAGAACTTCCTACGAATTTTGAATTCGTTACCATTACTTCCCAGATACTGATACATAGAATCCCGTAGTTAGCACAAAATACCACAAGTCTTGATCTTTTCCAATGAAAACACAGTCCCTGACCACATACACAACCTTACGACACCTGATTACCCCATGTTGAACCTTGAACACATTAAGATCATTTTCGAGGGTCATTCACTCTTACACAACTATAATTTATCTGACTTAACGAGCAGAACTACTCGTGCCTTATTAGCACTTCGACACCGCAGAGCTGGATCTCGTACCAATACAAGCAACCATATTCCTTCTCTATACACTAAGCATGCTTTACCAAAAACAGCTCGAGACATCCTATTATTTTCACACGTCTACAAAGCATCGCATAACCTTTATCAAAATTTTCCTTCACACGTGCCATCATTGGCTCAATTCTACAACTAGATCTGATCCACCAATATACCTCGAAACAGAACCAACATAGCACATAACCGTGCAACCAACTAATCAGTAGAAACCTCCCCAACTTGGCTCGAAGCCATCTATCAGAACACATTCAATAACCCATAATACTTTTACTCTAATGATTCCACAATATTATAGTGATATTAGACTCCAATCATCTACTATTTTATGAATACACCAATCATCTCGTACTGAAATCCTCTACAAACTTCACATCCATTTCCATCTCAATTGGGTCCACTCTCTAAGCGATCCAAATTCTCAAATATCAACTGATACCCTTCAATTACACATGAGATCTTCTAACGTACACATAAGGTTCATACCACGCAAGAACACTTCGCAGGAGATATCCCACCTGCTTCGCCTCGATTTAGTATTTCATCAAACCTTCTGCCGTCACACACAAAATACAACCAATTTAGTCTTCCCAAGTCTGAACTCATACCGCCGCAAGTATTGTACTTAACTTCCTAGCTAGGAGATATGAAAACATTCTTCATGCGCCCATAACTCGGGCTACACATCGAATCACAATTGGAATCAAACACTTAATAGTTCACCTACTATCCAGCAGACTCCTTCGTTACTACCAAGTCATGTTGATACATCTCGCAGCACTAACATACTAATCACACGGATACCCAAACTCCATTCCGGCAAATAAGGACAATACCTAACATATAAGTTCAAAACGCTTGATCGCACAATCAGCACCTCGGTGCTCAAGCCATAGGCTAAGATTCAGCCTCAAGTCCTCCAGACTAGCCCAATGTGAGCTCATGGAGATTACCTCTCACCCCTTGATCGGGGAATCGCAAGCCATCAAGGCACATATAATACGGAGCGCTCAAGTGCGCATACAAACATGTGAAAGGAATTTCAAGAGTTACATCTCAAGCTGAATTAAGTACACACGATAAGAATTCCAAGAAAGTAAGGTTTTCCTAAAGGTTTTACAGCCTCTCGAGGATAAATACAGATGTCTCCGTACCGATCCGCGAGACTCAACTAAACCTGCTCATGACTCGTGAGACCTAGTAACCTAGGCTCTAATACCAGTTTGTCACGACCCAATTCCCATACCCGGTCGCGATGGCGCCTCTCGTGAAGACAAGGCCATCGAAAGAACAACAATGCCTTATTTAACAATTAATAACAAAAATGAACAAATAATATGACTTATTAGTATTAATAACTGATATTAATCACTCAGCACAAATCGACCGGGGTGTCACAAGTCATGAGCATCTAAGGAGTAGGAACACTACTATAGGGCCAATAATTTATATATACAAGATAAAAACTGAAATTCAAAGGTGAAGTGCGGTGCTGGTAAGTTGGCGGACACCTTGCTCAACTTTTATAGTAAGGCATTTCGTCCGCTAATAACCCGTTATCGGGTGAATAATACCTGTAACTGCACGCGAGATTGTGACGACCCGGTCTGTCGTCATGGGAATTACCACCCCGTTACCTTTTATTTATATGTTTCATGTTTTTATATCGGTGTTAGAGTCTATCGGGTGAGTTAAGAGTGATTCTGGCTGAAAATGAGGCAAATAACCTTTAGAAAGGGAGCTTGATTATAGAAAGTCAGCTTGGAGTTGACTATTTAGTTAGAAGGCTCGGAATTGGATTTTGATGATTTGGTTAGCTCCAGGAGGGGAATTATAACTTAGGGGAACGATCAGAATTGAATTTTGAGGTCTGATGTAGAAATAGGCTTGAATTGGCTAAGGTTGAATTTTGGTAAAATCCGAACGGTAGGTGAGATTTTGATCCGGGAGTCGGAATGGAATTTCTACAATTCCAGTAGCTTTGTTATGTGAATTTTGATATGTCTGCAAATTTTCAGGCCATTCGGACGTCGTTTGGTTGGGTTTTTGATTGAATGTTAATTTTGGAAGCTTGAGTCGAATCCTTGGCTTGAACCGGCCTTAATTTGATGATTCGTGTGTTTGAGGGTGTGTTTTTAGGATTGGAACAATTTCGTATGGTGATTTAGAGTAGAATTGTATTTTTGGTTCCCGGGGGCCTCGGGATGAGTTCGGGAGGTTAAACGGAAGGATTTTGAGTTATGGGAGCTGCTGCCACAAATTGTAGCAGTGTTTCCACTTCTGTGGATGGGGAACCGCAGAAGCGGAATCGCAGGAGCGGAAGTTGTCTCGCAAAAGCGAAAATGGGCTTGGCCTGGTAGTTCCGCAGAAGCGGATGAATCAGCGCAGGAGCGGGCTCGCTTCTGCGAACCAGAGGCCACAGAAGCGAAGGCAGGCGGCTGGGTGAGTTATCGTAGGAGTAGAATTTTTCCGCATAGGCGGTCTCGCAGGTGCAAAACCTGGACCGCAGGTGGGAATTGGAGCGGTTAAGTGGCGGATCGCAGAAGCGACCATTTTGTCGCAGGTGCGGACTCGCTAGTGCGAGTCTATGTCCGCAGAAGCGGAAATCGTATCAGTGAAATTAGAAATAAGAGGTTAAAATTTCAAAAAAGTCTTAACATGCTAAGGCATCTTCTAAGAGGCGATTAAGGGCGATTTACAGAGTAAATCAAAGGGATTCTTCAGGTATCATTCATGGACCTAAATTATGTCATTTCCTTGCTAAAGTATGGTGTTTATACCTGAAATTGGAGGAATTAGGGTTGTATTAATGGAGGTTTTCACCCTAGGCCTGGGTTATGGAAAAGCAATGATTTGAATGGGCAAATGGAGTCCGATTTTGGTAAATTTTATATGCAGGGACTCATGTTGAGATAAGGATTCCGAATATGTGACTTTCGTAATTTTTCGAGAAGCGTACCGAAAGTCAGGTTTTGGCAACTTTGTAGTTTTTGGTGTAATTTGAATTATTTTGACTGGGTAACATCCCATTGGCCTATTTTGTTGTATTTCTATTGAATTTGATCAGATTCTCCACCTCTGGAGGCCAATTCTCGTGGCAAAGGAATCGCAGAGTAGTCGTCAAGCCGAGTCGAGGTGAGTAATGGGTGTGGGTGATGACCAGCGGGTTCGAAACCCCGGTATACCACTTTGTGACGCTGTATTAAGGCGAGACACGTACTCTTCCGTGAGTGAGAGGTCGAATGTGATTGGGGACTATGGCTTAGTCCGACCTGTGATACTATATATACTGTGTATTTGGCTACTATTGAGCCGGTGGACCTCCTACTTGGATGATTGTGTACATTTTTGGGCTGTGAGCCAGTTATTGGGATCCTACGAGGATCGTTATTATTGTTTCTGTGATATTGACATGCTATTTTACTACCAGTCCTGAGCTATTACTGTCATAATGGTTTTCCAAACTCTGGAATTTCTGATATACTATTTTCTGCTAAAAAGTGATAAAAAGAGTTTTCAAAAACTACGTTTGAGCCTGTGAGGCCGCATTGCATATTAGCTAACTGGTAGTGGATCGGGCTGCACGCCGCAACATATCATGATATTGTGCTTGGGCTATAGGAGCCCCATCGGAGTCTGAACTCCCACAGTGAGCACGAGTACCCAAATGGATCGGGCTACGCGCCGTAGCGGTCAAATTCATGCATTGCATTGCATTTAGCTACACCTGTTAGCTGTTATATTATTTGTTGGTATTGCTGTTACAGATACTATTCATGTTGATACTGTTGCAGGGTATTTGATTATAGTTTTACTTAGTGATATATTGTGATTTCTTACCTTCGCTATCTTACCCCTGCTTATTACCACTAAGTCTGGAAGTACTCACTTTACTCCCTGCACCTTGTGTGCAGATCCAGGTACGTCACAGCAGACCTGACCCAGTAGCTTCTCGGAGTTATTTTCTGGATAGTCAAGGTAGATGCCGCGTCCGCAGGACCTGACTCTTTTTCCAGCTTACTTTTATTCATGTTGTTATCTATTTCTGCACTTGAGCACCGTTGTAGACACTATTACACTTTTTATACTCTATAGAGGCTCATGACTCGTGACTCCTGGTCTTTGGGAGGTATTATTGGTTTGGGACGTGATCCCCGTATTTGGATATTTTCTTTGTGATTATTCTATCTTGATTATGCCTAAAGTGGTTAAAAGTGAGCTAATAGCTCCGTGATTTCTTATGATTGGTCTGGCTGGCCTAGTAGTGTGTTGGGCGCCATCACGACTGGGTTTGGGGTCGTGACAAGTTGGTATCAGAGCCTAGGTTACTAGGCCTCATAAGTCTTGAGCCGGTTAGTATAGTCTTGTGGATCGGTACGGGGACGCATGTACTTATCCTCGAGAGGCTGCGAACCTTTAGGAAACACTTCACATTTCTGGAACTCTATCGTGCGATCTTTTTGTTCTAAGATCTGAACTTCTGTAGATGGCGAGAACTCGAGCTTCAGGACGAGGTGGATGACCACCATTGCCACCTACTAGAGGCCGTGGGCACGGCCGTGGTAAAGATAGAGGTAGGGCAGCTGAGGCAGTGCCAGCTGACCCGTCCGTTGTACCTATTCAGGAGCAGCCCTCAGTGGTTGATGCTCCATCAGCCCCAGCTCAGGCCCAGACGGTGTCTATTCCCATTCCTGGTCTTCAGAAGACTCTGGCCTAGATATTATCTGTGTGTTCCAGATTGGCTCAGGTAGTATCAGCTACCGCTACTGCAGCGACATCCCAGACAGGGGGTGGTCAGCAGACCCCTGCAGCTCGCACACCTGAGCAGGTGGTATAGGGACTTCACACGCCAGAGGCGGTCCCTGCTCAAGCAGTTGCTCTTGTTATTCCTCCAGCTGCACCAGCCCCAGAGCATGTGGTTCAGGTTATGCCCTGACGACGAGCAACGTCGTCTAGAGAGATTTGGTAGACTCCAGCCACCCCATTTCAGTGGTACTGAGGGTGAGGATGCCTAGGGTTTCTTAGATAAGTGCCAGAGAGTGCTACGTACATCTGGTATTCTTGAGTCCAGCGGGGTTTCATTCGCTACTTTTCAGTTCTTGGTCCAGCGTTTGATTGGCGGGAGGAGTTTGAGAGGCGTAGGCCTGTGGGAGCGGCACCTCTTACCTGGCAGCAGTTTTCTACTTTCTTCCTAGAGAAGTATGTACCTCAGTCCCGTCGTAAGGAGCTTCTTTGCCAGTTTGAGTGGTTAGTATAAGGCGACACGTCAGTGACTCAGTATGAGCTGAGATATACACAGTTGGCTAGGCATGCCACATGGATGATCCCGACTGATCGGGAGAGGATTAGGAGGTTCATTAATGGCCTCAACTACTCCATTCTCATTCTGATGACCAGAGAGAGAGTCTTATCATCATCTTTTGAGCAGGTTGTGGATATGGAACGATCCATTAGGGCGGATCGTCGCCGGGAGCGAGAGGAGAGGGAGGCCAAGAGGCCTCGTGGTTCTGGTAGCTTCAGCGGTGCTCCATCTAGAGGGCATTTTCAGCAGGGCAGAGGTCGCTCATCAAGACCTTCTCATTCAGGCTGCCCGGAGCAGAGAGGAGCTTCTTCTGGTCGTGGTCGATAGGGATTCCAGCAGGGCTAGTCTTCACTTAGTGCCCTCCCAGCCTAGAGTGCAGCACCTACTACTTCTTCAACCTAGTGTTCATCTGCGGCGAGGGGTTCCCTTCAGTCCCCTTCTCCAGCACCAGGTAGCTGTTTTGAGTGTGGCGAGTTTGGCCATATGAGGAGGCAGTGCCCTCGACTCCGTAGGGATAGGGCTCAGCAGAGGGATCATCCCTCCTCTTCAGCACCATCTTAGGCTAGTAGAGGTGGAGGTCAGTCTTCTTGTAGTCGCCCCATAGGCAAGGAGCAATCCAGTGGAGGCCAGGCACGATTCTGTGCACTTCCTGACATGCGTGATACAGTTGCCTCCGATGCAGTGATTACATGTATCATTTCTATTTGTCACAGAGATGCCTCTGTTCTATTTGATCCAAGGTCCACATATTTGTACGTGTCTTCTTATTTTGCATATCACTTGGGTGCGACCCGTGGTAGTCTTGATTTTCCTGTTCATGTATCCACCCCCGTGGGTGATAAGATTGTTGTGGATCATGTCTATAGATCCTGTGTTATTTCTATTGGGGGTTTGGAGGCCCAGGTGGATCTGTTATTGTTAGGGATGGTGGACTTAGATGTGCTATTGGGCATGGACTGGTTGTCTCCGTGCCATGCTATATTGGATTGTCATGCTAAGATAGTTACGTTGGCTATTCCTGGTATTCCTCAGATTAAGTGGCTGAGTTCGACTGATTTCATCCCTAGCCGTGTTATTTTGTTCTTAAAGGCTCAGAATGGTTAAAAAGGGGTGTTTGCGTATTTAGCATTTGTGAGGGATGTGGGAGCTGAGTCTCCTAGAATTGATTCTGTACCTGTTGAGAGGGACTTTCCAGATGTTTTCCCCTCAGACCTGCGGGATATGCTACCGGACAGGGATATTGATTTTGGCATTGACTTGGTGCCAGGCACTCAGCCCATTTCTATTCCTCCTTATTAGATGGCACCAGCTGTGCTGAAAGAATTGAAAGAACGGCTTCAGGAGCTTTTGGATAAGGGATTCATTCGCCCTAGTGTGTCCCCGTGGGGTGCACCGGTGTTATTTGTTAAGAAGAAAGATGGTTCCATGCGGATGTGTATTGATTATAGACAATTGAACAAGGTAACAGTGAAGAACAAGTACCCTCTATCTTGCATTGATGATTTATTTGATCAGTTATAGGGTGCGAGAGTGTTTTGTAAGATTGATCTTCATTCAGGCTATCATCAGCTGAAGATCAAGGACTCTGATATTATGAAGACTGCATTCAGGACTAGATATGGCCACTATGAGTTCCTTTTGATGTCTCTTGGGCTGACCAACGCCCCAGCATCATTCATGCATCTAATGAACAGCGTGTTTAGGCCGTATTTGGATTCATTCGTGATCGTGTTCATTGATGACATTCTAGTCTACTCCTGTAGTCAGGAGGAGCATGCTCAGCATTTGAGCATTGTGTTGCAGAGATTGAGGGAGGAGAAGCTATATGCTAAATTCTCCAAGTGCGAGTTTTGGCTCGAGTCCGTAGCATTTCTAGGACATGTGGTGTCTCGTGATGGTATTCAGGTTGATCCTAAGAAGATAGAGGTGGTGCGGAGTTGGCCTAGACCGTCCTCAGCTACAGAGATCAGGAGTTTTCTTGGTTTGGCGGGATATTATCGCCGGTTTGTTCAGGGATTTTCATCCATTGCTTCTTCTTTGACTAAGTTGACTCAGAAGGGTGCACCATTCGTGTGGTCGGATGAGTGCGAGGAGAGCTTTCAGAAGCTCAAGGCAGCTTTGACCACACCTTTAGTATTAGTGTTGCCATCAGCTTCAGGTTCATATATTGTATATTGTGATGCCTCGAGAGTGGGGATAGGTTGTGTGTTGATGCAGGAGGGTAGAGTGATTGTTTATGCTTCTCGGCTATTGAAGCCTCATGAGAAGAACTACCCTATTCATGATTTGGAGTTAGCTGCCATAGTTCATGCCTTGAAGATTTGGAGGCACTATTTGTATGGCGTGTCCTGTGAGGTGTATACCGATCATCGTAGTCTCCAACATTTGTTCAAACAGAGGGATCTTAATTTGAGACAGCGGAGATGGCTTGAGTTGCTCAAGGATTATGACATTACTATTTTATATCATCCGGGAAAGGCCAATGTGGTGGCCGATGCTTTGAGCCGGAAGACGGTCAGTATGGGGAGCTTGGCATATATTCCAGCTAAGGAGAGATCATTTGCTTATGATGTTCAGGCGCTGGCCAATCAGCTAGTGAGGTTAGACATTTCAGAACCCAGCAGGGTGTTGGCTTGTGTTGTATCTCGGTCTTCTTTAAATGATCGTATTCATGAGCGCCAGTATGATGATCCACACTTGGTTGTCCTTAAGGACAGAGTTCAGCATGATGATGCTAGAGATGTCACTATTGATAGTGATGGTGTATTGAGGATGCGGGGTCGGATATGCGTGCCCAATGTTGATGGCCTTCGTGAATTGATTTTGGAGGAGGCCCATAGCTCGCGGTATTCTATTCATCCAGGAGTTGCGAAGATGTACCAAGACTTGGAACTACATTATTGGTGGATAAAGATGAAGATGAACATTGTGAGTCATGTAGCACGGTGCCTCAACTGTCAGCAAGTAAAGTACGAGCATCAAAGGCCTGGTGGCGTGTTTCAGCATATCGATATTCCCGAGTGGAAGTGGGAAAGGATCACTATGGACTTTGTTAGTGGACTCCCCCGGACAGCGAGGAAGTTTGATTCAGTTTGGGTGGATGTGGATAGGCTGACCAAGACAGCTCACTTCATTCCTGTGTGTACTACGTACTCCTCGGAGCGGTTAGCTGAGATATTCATTCGGGAGATCGTTAGATTGAATGGAGTCCCAGTTTATATCATATCAGACAGAGGTAGTCAGTTTACCTCAGAGTTCTGGAGGGCATTTCAGCGTGAGTTGGGCTCGCAAGTTGAGTTGAGTACTGCATTCGATCCTCAGATGGACGGACAGTCCGGACATACTATTCAGATCTTGGAGGGTATGTTGAGAGCTTGTGTTATTGACTTCGGTGGTTCATGGGCTAATTATTTCCCTCTCGCAGAGTTTGGCTATAACAACAGCTACCAATCCAGTATTCAGATGGCGCCGTATGAGGCTTTATGTGGGAGACGGTGTAGATCTCCAATTGGTTGGTTTGAGTCCGGTGAGGCGAGGTTATTGGGGACAGAGTTAGTCCAGGATGCTTTGGATAGGGTGAAGGTTATTCAGGAGAGACTTCGCACAGCTCAGTCGCGCCAGAAGAGTTATGCGGAACGGAAGGTTCGGGAAGTGTCTTATTCTGTGGATGAGAAAGTCTTACTGAAGGTTTCGCCAATGAAAGGCGTCATGAGATTTGGGAAGAAAGGGAAGCTCAGTCCGAGATTCATTGGCCCTTTTGAGATCCTTAGGAGGATTGGAGAAATGGCGTATATGCTTGCTTTGCCACCCAGTCTATCGGGAGTTCATCCATTGTTTTACGTATCCATGCTCCGGAAATATGTTGGCGACCCATCGCATGTGTTGGACTTTATCACTATTCAGCTTGATGATGACTTGACTTATGATGTGGAGCCTATAGCTATATTGGGTCGTCAGGTGAGGTCTAAGGACATTGCATCAGTTAAGGTTCAGTGGAGAGGTCGACCCGTGGAGGAGGTCACTTGGGAGATCGAGCGAGAGATGCGAAGCAGATATCCTCACTTGTTTGAGTCTTCAGGTATGCTTCTTGACCCGCTCGAGGACGAGTGTTTGCTTAAGTGGGAGAGAATGTGACGACCCGGTCCATCGTCACGGGAATTACCACCCCGTTACCTTTCATTTATATATTTCATGTTTTAATATTAGTGTTAGAGTCTATCAGGCGAGTTAGGAGTTATTCTGGTTGAAAATGAGGCATATAGCCTTTTGAAAGGTAGCTTGATTATGGAAAGTCAACCTGGAGTTGACTATTTAGTTAGAGGGATCGGAATTGGATTTTGATGATTTGGTTAGTTCCGGGAGGTGATTTATGACTTAGGGGAGCGATCGGAATTGAATTTGGAGGTCAGGTGTAGAAATGGGCTTGAATTGGCTAAGGTTGAATTTTGGCGAAATCCGAACGGTAGGTAAGATATTTATCTGGGAGTCGGAATGGTATTCCGACAATTCCAGTAGTTTCGTTATGTGATTTTGGATATGTCTGCAACTTTTCAGGTCATTCGGACGTCGTTTGGTCGGGTTTTTGATTGAATGTTAGTTTCGGAAGCTTGAGTCGAATCCTAGGCTTGAACCGGCCTTAATTTGATGATTCTTGTGTCTGAGGATATGTTTTTAGGATTGGAACAAATTTGTATGGTGGTTTAGAGTAGAATTGTATTTTTGGTTGAGGTCCCGGGGGCCTCGGGATGAGTTCGGGAGGTTAAACGGAAGGATTTTGAGTTATGGGAGCTGCTGTCATAAATTGCAGCAGTGTTTCCACTTCTACGGATGGGGAACCACAGAAGCAGAATCGCAGGAGCGGAAGTTGTCTCGCAAAAGCAAAAATGTGCTTGGCCAGGTAGTTCCACAGAAGCGGATGAATCAGCGCAGGAGCGGGCTCGCTTTTGCGAACCAAAGGCCGCAGAAGCGAAGGCAGGCGGCTGGGTGAGTTATCGCAGGAGCGGAATTTTTCCGCATAGGCGGTCTCGCAGGTGCGAGACCTGGACCACAGGTGCGGATTAGAGCGATTAAGTGGCGGATCGCAGAAGCGACCATTTTGTCCCAGGTGCGGACTCGCTGGTGCGAGTCTATGTCCACAGAAGCGGAAATCGTATCAATGAAATTAGAAATCAGAGGTTAAAATTTCAGAAAAGTCTTAACACGCTAAGGCATCTTCTAAGAGGCGATTAAGGGCGATTTTCAGAGGAAATCAAAGGGATTCTTCAGGTAATCATTCATGAACCTAAATTATGTCATTTCCTTGCTAAATTATGGTGTTTATACTTGAAATTGGAGGAATTAGGGGTGTATTAATGGAGGTTTTCACCCTAGGCCTGGGTTATGGAAAAGCAATGATTTGAATGGGCAAATGGAGTTCGATTTTGGTAAATTTTATGTGCGTGGACTCGTGTTGAGATAAGGATTCTGAATATATGACTTTCGTAATTTTTTGAAAAGCGTACCGAAAGTCGGGTTTTGGCAACTTTGTAGTTTCTGGTGTAATTTAAATTGTTTTGACTGGGTAACATCCCATTGGCCTATTTTGATGTATTTCTATTGAATTAGATCAGATTCTACACCCGTGGAGGCCGATTCTCGTGGCAAGGGCATCGCAGATTAGTCGTCGAGCCGAGTCGAGGTGAGTAATAGGTGTGGGTGATGACCAGCGGGTTCGAAACCTTGGTATACCACTTTGTGACGCTGTATTAAGGCAAGACACGTACTCTCCTGTAAGTGCGGGGTCGAATGTAACTGGGGACTATGGATTAGTCCGACCTGTGATACTATACTGTGTATTTGGCTACTATTGAGTCGGTGGACCTCCTACTTGGATGATTGTGTACATTTTTGAGCTGTGAGACAGTTATTGGGATCCTGCGAGGATCGTTATTATTGTTTCTGTGATATTGACATGCTATTTTACTACCAGTTCTCAGTTGTTACTGTCATAATGGTTTTCCAAACTCTAGAAGTTTTGATATACTATTTTCTACTGAAAAATGATAAAAAGAGTTTTTGAAAATTACTTTTGAGCCTATGAGGCTGCATTGCATATTAACTGACTGGTAGTGGATCGGGCTGCATGCCGTAGCGTATCATGATATTGTGCTTGGGTTGTAGGAGCCCCTCCGGAGTCTGAACCCCCACAGTGAGCACGGGTACCCAAATGGATCGGGCTACGCGCCGTAACGGTCATATTCATGCATTGCATTGCATTTAGCTACACCTGTTAGCTATTATATTATTTTCTGGTATTGCTGGTACATATATTGTTCATGTTGATACTGTTGCAGGGTATTTGATTATAGCTTTACTTAGTGCTATATTGTGATTTCTTACCTTCGCTGTCTTACCCCTACTTATTACCACCGAGTCTAGAAGTACTCACTTTACTTCCTGCACCTTGTGCGCAGATCCAGGTACGTCACAATAGACCTGAGCCAGTAGCTGCTCGGAGTTATTTTCTGGATAGTCAAGGTAGCTGCCGCGTCCGCAGGACCTGACTCTCTTTCCAGCTTACTTTTATTCATGTTGTTATCTATTTCCGCACTTGAGCACCATTGTAGACACTATTACACTTTGTATACTCTGTAGAGGCTCATGACTCGTGACTCCTGGTCTTTGGGGGGTATTATTGGTTTGGGACGTGATCCCCGCATTTGGATATTTTCTTTGTGATTATTCTATCTTGATTATGCCTAAAGTGGTTAAAAGTGAGCTAATAGCTTCGTGATTTCTCTTGATTGGTCGGGCTGGCCTAGCAGTGTGCTGGCACCATCACGACCGGGTTTGGGGTCGTGACAGAGATGCAGGGAGTGAAGTGAATACTTCTAGCTCAGTTGTACAAGAGTAAATAATAACTTAACGGTAAGAAATCACGTAAGAACACTCCATCATGTTATATAGGACAGTACAACCTTATGAGAAAAACAATAAAACCAGGATAACCCTGTCACACCTCCTTTTTTCTTATTCCACTATTTACCCGAAAGTAATGTGCCACTAGTTACTACTACACCCCTGGAAGGAATATAATAATAATAGGGAAGGAGTTTTTCCAATTAAAGGAATACGGTATGGGATTTATTTGTTAATTTTCAGAGTTGCCACTTGGGAAAATAATGCTGTCCCAAGTCACCGGTTTAATCCCAAACCAAGGAAATTATGACTATGTTTAACAGTCCGCGAAATAGAAATCCGGATAAGGAATTCTGTTAACCCGGGAGAAGGTGTTAGGCACTCCCGAACTCCGTAGTTCTAGCACGGTCGCTCAACTGCCGTATTTGTTTTATTTTATTTCCTTATATGCTTCAATTTTTCAAATGCTATAAATGTCCCGCTTTGTTATTTTTAAAGACTTGCGACGTCACGAAAACGCATTTCGAGTCACACCGTAACCAGTATGCCTGTGACTTTAGTGCATTTCAGCTTCGCCGGGATTTGAGATTTGGGTCACATAAATGTGCACACGTATTAGGAACGTAATTTTATTGATCGTACCTATAATGTCTACGTCGTTATTAACTTTGGGAAAGACCGTGAAATTCGTTAAACGGTCCTTTCGAGTCTAGATTTTTACGTTGAAATCTATTTGGGGGCCCCGTGTATTTGTTCATCTTAGGAACGAGGCTCATCCCTTATTTTTAAGGTCCAATCCTATTCATATACTACATTTTCTATTTTTGTTTTTTCTTCCTAATACATATCTATTTTTGTGTTATATTTTAAAATATAATATTAAAGTCCAGGCCATTATTCATTATTGGGCCTGGACTTTGGACTACTTAACAGTCCATTATTAAATACAATTGGGCGTCTGGAGTCCAATGTATACTACTATCTTTACTCGATAACACATGCATCTTGTTAATCAGATCTGGGCTTGTATTCATGACTAGGCCCAGAGTATATGAACAAAATTAAGAACAAGTTAACAGTTTCAAAATAGTATTTGAGAAAATGTTTTTCAAATGATAGAGAAAGTCAGTAAAATCATATTATTTCAAAAGGTACCAAGTTACATTTCAATCACTACTAGTTTCAATATCTTTAACCAACTAAGAATTCTAGCACCGCAATTTGTATCAGCGTTGTTATACTATATGGCAGGCTCTGATTTTTAAGTAGTTATCATGATACTAGCTTGCAGGATTTATTTTGTCACTTTATTTTTAAAAAAAGGAAACAATGTTGTAATATTAACTGAACATGCTTGAGTTATTAACAATCACAGAAGTCTAAAACAAATCTGTATATAAATCATTTTTGAGTAAAGCTAGGCGATAATACAATTTAAATTTATAAACTACTTATTCCCTTTTAGATTAAATCGATCCTGATTCAGAGTTTAACTAAAAAAAGTAGCTAGATACCAGTTTATACGCCCAGTTTCAGAATTATACTTATGTATCTAGGTATATTAGCTTTGTATTAGCCTGTTTTAGATTTAAAACTAGGTGATAAACTATATCTAATTGTTTAATTAAGATTAACTACGATATTAACTACTTCTACTCTAATCTAGATCGAATTCATGTAGTTGTTAATTATTACAACCATTCCTAATGAATTACAATAGATCTAAGAATTACAACTACAACTTCGAGAGAAGAAACAGAAATAATCAGAGATCACCTTTATAACTTCATTCCTTCATCATAATGCCAATTACACCTTCAGAAAGTAATGTGTACCTGATCAAACGAAGCAAATTGATAAGTTTTAAAGAGATGAAGGACAGAAGAAGTCAGCAATGGTAGCAACAGAGAAACACCAGCAAACAGTAGCAGGAAATAACACAGCAACTCCCAATCTCAATAGACAAACAACAATCAACTCGAGAAAATCAGAAATCCTAGCTAGTGAAGATAACACAGCAGAGAAACACCAGTAAAGATCCCAGGAAACAATTCTCGACTCGAAGCTAAGAAAATTTTTGAACCCCAGAACTTCGTGAACTTGTGAACTTCAGAGTTCAGAACCCTAGTAAATTTCTCCACTTAGGAATTCGTAAACCTGAACCTCTCCAAAAAAATTGGAACCCCTTTTTCAGGCTTGTAAAAGCCTATTTATAGAGTTATTTTGTGGGGGAATTTCAAATTAGTTAATTCTATTTCCTTCCCCTACTCTTTTTCAATTACATACACTAAAGTCTATCAAAATTATAACGAAATGCCCTTGAATCCCTACGAGAAGGTTCTGGGCTGTTCTTTTGTGCAATTTTTACCTAATTACCCCCACTTACTAAGGTTTATTACACGATTACCTTTTAGCTCTACCTAGTATACCCTTTATTATTCAAGTAATTTCAGAAAAACCAAGCACTAAAGTCATTTTTATCCCCACATGCTCTATTTAATCTACAAGAATACCATTTACCCTTCCCCTTTTACCCCTTGCATTTTATTGTAATTACCCGACCTACCTTAGGTCTGTCAAGACTAGGGTAACTTAAATGTATTTAACAGATAGCCCCCCTTAAGACATATTTTAATACTTAACCAATCTCAGATTATAAACCTTTTTAATAATAGCCCCTTTTACAAAGATAGCCACTATCATAACTCATACTGTATTTGCAAACATAGCCACAAAAATATTTATACATATAACCTAAGTACTCACAAGCATTCAGAGGTTCAGAAGAAACTAACATACAAATCATATTTCAAATATAGCCAGATTCATGTTTTGCACAAATAATCCTAATCACGACTTAACTTCAAATTAATCAGAACTCAGAGGGAAAATTTGATAATGGTTGAATTCCAACTAATTAAATCCCTAATCTAGATAGAATATACTGAACAATCACATAAAAACGACTAATATCATATGATTTTCAAGTAGCTAATATCAGAAACTAAGAAAACGTAGGTGATTTCAGGCATATGTAAAATGAGATTCAGGGCTCATATGAACAAGTAAGAATCAAGATATAAAACAAAGATAGATTCAGGTTTTTTTAGACATGCATATGAATTTTTTAAGTTCTAAACATGATAAGCACATAAAGAGACTAAAACAAGTTAAAAAAAAAGCACTGAACAGGGTAGGGTACTTAGCTTTTAGGGCCTTTCTTTCTTTTTCCTTTTTTTTTTCTTTCTTTTTCTTTCTTTTCCTCTTCCTTCTTTCATTTTTGATTTTTCCAAAGTTTCATAGACTGTTGGTCTCTTGATTATTAGATCTCCCAAACAGGGCCTTGGGGGTTTGATTTGAGTAGGGTAGTGGTGTTGTGGACTTGGGGTAAGGTATTGAAGAGGTGTTATTTTTGGGTGCTCGCCGGAGTAGGGTTCCGGTGAGGCTTTTTCGAATATTCAAAGGGTTGGGGGAAGATTTGAGAGAAGCCACCTTGGTGGGGTGGTAGATCATCTAATGACGGTTGGATGGTGTTAAGGTAGGGTACTAGTTCGTACTTTGGTGGTCGCCGGCTAGGGTTCCGGCGACCGGAATTTCAAGACTGGGGGAACTGGTTAGTCTTTGGACGGGGTTAATGGGGGTTAAGGGTTGTTTGAAGTGAGGATGGTGTTTGTGTGTTGGCCTGAGCCAGAGACAAAGATCTAGGGCTGACCACCGGTGGTCTCCATGAGAGACGGGGGAAGGAGGAGGAAGACTAGGGCGGCTAGGGTTTAGTATAAGGATGTATGTGTTTATGTAATGAAGGGATTTGAATGGGGAGGGTAGATATATACTGAAATGATATAATTGATCCACAGCCGTTGGATTTGATCAAATGAATGGCCAGGATCATTTGGCCTCAAAATGGTGTCGCATAGTTTAATGAAGGGTTTCATTAGGTCCGTTAGATTTAATATTTGAACGGTTGAGATTGATTATTTTAAACTACGTCGTTTCATTTAAATAATTCATCAGCCTTGTCTGTTTGATTAAATATCATGGACGGTTGTGATTGATTCTAAGGATGACGTCGTTTTATTAAGAAAGGCACCACCTTCTATGGTCCATTGATCAGTTGCACCAACGACTAAGATTTAACCACTTATGCGGTGTCGTTTGGTTCAGAGACTAGGCAGGCCGGTCAAAAATAACTTGGGCCTCGTCTGTGTTTTTGTGTTTGGGCTATGTATTTATATGTATTTGGCCCAAATTAACATTATATATTGTATTTTTCTGCTTTTTATTATTTTTGACTTGTATTTTATTTAATTTTCTTGTATTTTCTTTTTGTATTTTGTACTTTTTCCTTTGTACTTATTTTTCAACAGATATATTTCTTTTATTTTTTATATTTTTTGTATTTTTCCTTGATTTTCCGATATTTTTTGTATTTTTGCTTAATTTCCTAATTTCCTAGTGTCTATTGTACAATTTTGTGATATTTTTCTAAATTTTTTTTGTATTTTCATTTCAAATTTATTCTAATTAACAAACATTGGTATTTCACACACACAATTCAAAACAATTTGTAAACAAGTAATTATTTTTGTATTTTATATTTTGGAATTCAATTGCTTGGGGCAAAAATCACGTGCTCACAGCTGCCCCTCTTTGCTCGGGAAAACGAAGAGTTTCAGTGCAAATACAAGTGAGCAGTAATGAGGTATTTTTGCCCGCTCGCATATTTCGTATGAAGAATTATTGAAAAGTTTTGACTGCACCCTGCTTCAGAGGTTGCCTACATATCCTAGGCTATACAGGAAACATGTCAGTGTTGTTCGGGAATGTCTGGTAGTTTGAAACTACCAAGGAAACTGTAATTTCACTGTTGTTGTTGTTACTGTTGTTATTGCTGACCGACTCCTTATTACACCGGGATGAGAAAATAAAGTAGCTAGCCTAAGCTATGGTCTATGAGTTACAAAAAGTCATATCTATATCTTGCATCTTGTGTTGTCTTGATCCTTCATCTTGCATGTTGCACTTTATTTGCATCTTCCATTTTTTGATAAATCTTTTGCTTGTAACTTGTTTCAAAAATATTGCTTCATTCCGCTTGTATGACTTCAAAATGCATTTCCTCGTTCTCCAGGTTGGTATCTTCTTATTGCAAAAATAAAGAAAACTTTTTCCTCTACCCCAGTATGGGGATTTCAATATATCATGATATTACTTGTTAGAAAAGAAATTTTTTTATTTTGTAGAAAATATTCCCTTCTTATACAGGTGGGCGCCTGAACAGAAACTAAAATGCAGAAAAATATTCCCTTGTTATCCAGGTGGGCGCTTGATGCAGAAATTAAAAATGCAAAAAATATTCCCTTGTTATCCAGGTGGGCGCCTGATGCAGAAAATAAAAATGCAAAAAAGTATTCCCTTGTGATCCAGGTGGGCGCCTGATGCAAAATTTAAAATGCAGAAAATATTCCCTTGTTATACAGGTGGGCGCCTTAACAGAAATTTAAAAAATGCAAAAAAATATTCCCTTGTTATCCAGGTGGGCGCCTGCTGGAGAAATTAAAATGTAGAAAATATTCCCTTGTTATACAGGTGGGCGCCTGATGCAGAAATTAAAAATGCAGAAAAATAATCCCTTTTTATCCAGGTGGGCGCCTGATGCAGAAATTAAAAATGCAGAAAAGTATTCTCTTGTTATCCAGGTGGGCACCTGATACAGAAATTAAAAATGCAGAAAAGTATTCCCTTGTTATCCAGGTGGGCGCTTGATTCAAAAATTAAAAATGTAGAAAAGTATTCCCTTAGTTTGATAACTGGGTGTAACTCTGAAAAATAAAAGATGATACCTCCCTCGTTGTTCGGGTAGGTTCTTGATTATTGATTATTCCATCATGGATTCTTTTCTTTATCGCTGCTTCTTTTTTATTGTTTTCTCCCACATTGGTCACATTCACTTTAGCGTGATTAGTAAGAATTTGAATCTTTTGTCCCTGTCTTGATCAGTGAACAATTTATTAGTTATAAAATGATGTTTAGCAACTGGCATTCTTGTTGGCCTTGCTTCCACCGTCTTCCTCATCTTGCTTTGTACCGCTTTGCTGTATTTTCCTAAACGTCTTCCCAATTTTTCCTTGTGATTCCCTTTTGTTTTTCTCTTTTGTTTCTTTTCTCTTTTATTGCCTTTGGCTATGTGATCGCAATGTGTTATTTTATTTTCTCTTTTCCTTTGAAGGACCCAGTATTATTATACCATCCAACATGAGAAGTTGGTAGTTAGCTTTCAACTGGCAACTGGTTTTGAATAAGTAAATGAAATGCAATGACCTAAATTTAGGATAGGGATATATTGAAGTAAAAGACAGACCTTATCTGGGTAGGAAGGCTGATTCCTTTTATCATGCCATGCATCCGAATATCCGACCCAATCTGTCCAATCAGATTATTACTGACATAATTTCTCCTTTCATCAACCCAAACCTTTCTTGTCTTGCCATCTTTCTTTTATCAGGTCATTCCTCACTTTCGCTTTATGGTGCCCGTGAGGGTTTTCACCAATAAGACTCTCACATTTTTATTTTCTCTCTCGATTCACATTCGCCTTACGGTGCCCATGAGGGTTTTCACCGATATGACTCTCTCATTTATTTATCTCTCAACTCACATTCGCCTTATAGTGCTCGTGAGGGTTTTTACTGATAAGACTCTCTCATTTATTTATCTCTCAACTCACATTCGTTTTATGGTGCCCGTGAGGGTTTTCACCGATAAGACTCTCTTATTTATTTATCTTTATTTTTCTATCTCTAAACTTTCGGGTATTATCCAGGATGTATTTCTCTTTATTTCTGTTGCATTGTCATTTTCTTGAGATGAATCAGAATGTCTTTCTTTGGACCGTAATGTGGCTTTTGGATGGGTTTAGAAAGAAGGGTATAAAGGCTCAAAATTTAAACGTGGGTTCAAAAATAATTACAACTCTCCGAATCATAAAAACATAACTTCTGCCCCAGTTTCAATATTTGGGGAATCTTGGATTTTATTTCTGTCGTGACTGAACCTCATTAAGTGTCACGACCCGGATTTCCCACCATCGGGGTCATGATGGCGCCTACTAAATAGAAGCTAGGCAAGCCAAATATTAATTACATCTCCATTAATAACCAATTCCTTATTAACAACATACAAATTACAGCGGAATAATCAAAATTAGCAGAAGACTTAGTCAAATATGATAAAGAAAACTCCAAATCTGATACACTACCCAAGACTGGTGTCACAATACTCACGAACTTCTAAGAATAATACACATAATTGTCTGAAAGAAAATACAAGCTGTTTATCTCGATTACATGAGATAACAGAATGAAAAGCATAGATAGAAGAGACAACGGGTCTTGCGGACGCCTGCAAGGCTACCTCGTAGTCTCAGTAGTCGAAAAATCCACAAGTCGCTACTGCCGCTGCTGCTGTCCGTAACCCGTATCTGCGCAAAAAGAGCGCAGAGTGTAGTATCAGCACAACCGACCCCATGTGCTGGTAAGTGCCTGGCCTATCCCAGCGAACTAGTGACAAGGCTAAGGCCAGTCACCCACCTAAACCTCTACAGTTGCAATATAGATATATATATACAATACATTTATAAAGAAATACTCTGCTCTGAAATAATATTCAATAACTCAAGATATCCAAAATAATCTTACTTTCATGTCTCAATTTCCTCTTTCATTTCATGTCTCGTGGTAGGCGTACCACCCGCTCCCAACTATCACAGTAATTATCTCTTGTGGTAGGCGTACCACCCGCTCCCAATATATCAATAATTATATCTTGTGGTAGGCGTACCACCCGCTCCCAAATATATCAAAAATTATATCTTGTGGTAGGCGTACCACCCGCTCCCAAATATATCAAAAGGCTACCGGCAACTATGGCCAATGCCAAGATTTATATCACTTCGTGGTCGGCGTACCACACGATCCCATTTCTTATTATATAAGTGGTCGGCATACCACACGATCCCATTTCATAATTATATATATTACCGGCATTTAGCCAATAATCTCTATATCAACAATATTTATAATTACCGGTTTTTAAACCAATAATTTATAATAGTTTCAACAATTTACCTTCATTACCGGTATAACACCAATAATTCTTATTCAATAATTTATTCATAACTAAATTCATATTCCTACAAACTAGGATAGAACAAACACTTACCTCGAAAGTTTACGAACGATTCAATCCGTAGCAATGCCTTTTCCTTTTGAATTTGACTCCAATCCAATCGTATCTATACACAATTGATTTAATATCATCAATTCTACTTAACAAACTAGTTCATATTGCTAAATATGGTTTTTACAACATTCTGCCTGGAATAGTAAAAATCGACCCCGGGCCCACATAATCGAAACTCAAGTTTCGAACCAAAATAAGTTCACCCAATCTTCCATGAGTTCAAATATACAATTTGTTCTTAAGTTCGACCCCAAAACGAGGTCTAAATCACAAATTCTTTGAAAGCCCTAACTATACCCATTTCTCAAATTTCCAACCAATTTACACATGTTTAAGCCTAAGGATTTGATTGATGTTGATGAAAAATGATGAAGACAAGTTAACAATACTTACCCAATGAACTTTGATGAAGAAATGCCTCAAAAATCGCCCAAAAGCTGTGGAGAAGAAGGGATTTTGTGAAAGTGGGATAAAATCCCGTAAGTGTTCTGTTTTGGGGTATTAAATCACTGGGCGGAATTTTGTTCTACGCGATCGCGTGAATTGGATCGCGATCGCGGAAGGCAAATGTTCAACACTACGCGATCGCGTGGACAATGCTGCAATCGCGTAGAAGAATTTTGCTGGGTGGCACATTTGTACTATGCGATCGCGTGAAAAGGGCTGCGATCGCGTTGAAGGAAAACGGAAAGCTACGCGATCGCGTGCAGACGGCTGCGATCGCGTTGAAGAAAGACGTAAAGCTTCGCGATCGCGTGAAGACAGCCGCGATCGCGTTGAGTAACGTGATAAGGCAGTGCGATCGCGTGAACAAGGCCGCGATCGCGTAGGGTAAAATGTCTGTGTAAAAATTGCAGAAAATCTGCCAGTTTTCTAAGTCCAAAAACACCCCGAACCACCTCCGAAACACTCCCGAGCCCTCGGGGCTCTAAACCAAATATGTACACTAACTCAAAAACGTCATACGAACTTGCTCGCACGATCAAATCGCTTAAATAACATCAAAATCAATGAATTGAGCCTTAAAGCTCAAGAATTCTTTAAGATTTCATAATTTCCAAACTTTCCAATTTAAGGCCGAAACACGTCAAACGACGTCCGTTTTCACCCAAACTTTACAGGAAGCGCTTAACCAATATATATGACCTGTACCGGGCGTCGGAACCAAAATACGAGCCCGATACCAGTACTTTTTAACAAAAATTCAGTTTCATTTTCCTTAAACATTTTCAGAAAACAATTTAACAGAAAAATTCTTTTACCAGGGTTCTAGACCTCGGATTTCAATTCCGGACATATGCCCAAGTTCCATATTTTTCTACGGATTTTCCTGAAATAGTCAAATCACGGATCCGGGTCCGTTTACCAAAAATGTTGACCAAAGTCAACCATATCAATATTAATATCAAAATTCTTCTACTTTTTCACATATTTCACATATTTCAACATAAATCTTTTCCAGCTTTGTGCCCGGACTGTGCACGTAAATCGAGGCAACTATAAATGAGGTTTTCAAGACCTCAAAAGCTCGGAATGATTAAATAAACAAGTGATGACCCTTTGGGTCGTCACAATCTCCACCTCTAAAACATCCGTTCGTCCTCGAACGGACAAAAGAAAGAAGTACCTGAGTCAGGAAACAAGTGTGGGTAGCGGCTCCGCATATCAGACTCGGACTCCCAGGTCGATGCCTCAGGAGGCTGGCCTCTCCACTGAACACGCACAGAAGGATAACTCTTCGACCTCAACTGTCGCCGGTCTAGAATGGCTACCGGCTCCTCCTCGTAAGATAGATCATTGTCCAATTGGACATTACTGAAGTCTAACACATGTGTGGGATCGCCGTGGTATCTCCGAAGCATAGATACATGAAAAACTGGATGCACAGCTGATAAGCTAGGCGACAGAGCTAGTCTGTAAGCCACCCCTCCCACTCGTCTAGAATCTCAAATGGACCAATATACCTAGGGCTGAGCTTGCCCTTCTTCCCAAACCTCATCACGCCCTTCATAGGCGACACCCGGAGCAATACTCGTTCACCAACCATGAAATCTACATCTCGAACCTTACGATCCGCATAAGTCTTTTGCCTAGACTGAGCTGAACGCAATCTCTCCTGAATAGTCTTGACCTTATCTAAGGCCTCCTGAACTAGATCCGTACCCAACAACCGAGCCTCTCCCGGTTCAAACCATCCAATTGGTGATCGACATCGCCTACCATATAACGCCTCATACGGAGCCATCTGGATGCTAGATTGGTAACTGTTATTGTAGGCGAACTCTGCTAATGGCAGAAACCGGTCCCACGAACCTCCGAAATCAATAACACAGGCTCGAAGCATGTCCTCAAGAATCTGAATAGTCCTCTCGGACTGGCCATCCGTCTGAGGATGAAATGCTGTACTCAACTGAACCTGGGTGCCTAACTCCTGCTGGACCGCTCTCCAGAACCGCGAGGTAAACTGCGTACCCCGATCAGAGATAATAGATACTGGCACTCCATGGAGACAAACAACCTTCCTAATGTAAACCTCCACTAACCTCTCCGATGAGTAGGAGACAGATACTGGAATAAAGTGTGCTGACTTGGTCAGCCTATCAACAATGACCCAAATAGCATCAAATTTCCGTCTAGTCAAAGGAAGTCCAGTAACGAAATCCATAGTGATCCGCTCCCATTTCCACTCGGGAATTTCAATCCTCTGGAATACACCACCAGGTCTCTGGTGCTCATATTTCACCTGCTGACAATTTAGACACCGAGCAACATACGCAACGATATCTTTCTTCATTCTGCGCCACCAATAGTGCTGACGTAAGTCCTGGTACATCTTCGCGGCGCCTGGGTGAATAGAATACCGCGAACTGTGGGCCTCTGCTAAGATTAACTCTCGAATCCCTTCGACATTGGGCACACAAACTCGACCCCGCAATTTCAATATCCCATCATCATCTAGATTTACCTGTGTGGCACCTCCCCGATGTATTGTATCTCTCAACTCACGCAAATGAGGATCATCAAATTGCCTCTCACGGATACGCTCTAATAAAGAAGAATGAGCGACCGTGCAGGCTAACACTCTGCTAGGCTCAGAAATATCCAATCTCACGAACCGGTTGGCTAATGCCTGGACGTCTAGAGCCAATGGTCTCTGACTGACCGGAATATATGCAAGACTACCCATGCTGGCGGACTTTCTACTCAATGCATCGGCCACCACATTGGCCTTACCCTGGGTGATATAAAATAGTAACATCATAGTCTTTTAGCAACTCTAGCCACCTTCTCTGCCTCATATTCAACTCTTTCTGCTTAAACAAATACTGAAGACTCTTATGATCGGTGTACACTTCACATGCTACACCATACAAATAATGCCTCCAGATCTTCAATGCGTGAATAATCGCCGCCAATTCTAGATCATGCACTGGATAGTTCTTTTCATGAATCTTCAACTGCCTCGAAGCATAGGCAATAACCTTGCCATCCTGCACTAACACTGCACCAAGCCCAATACGGGAAGCATCACAATAAATAGTATAAGGTCCCGTACCCGTGGGTAAAACCAATACCGGTGCTGTGGTCAAGGCTGTCTTGAGCTTTTGAAAGCTCGCCTCACATTCATCGGACCATTCAAATTGAACACCCTTCTGGGTCAATCTGGTCAGTGGGGTTGCAATAGAAGAAAATCCTTCTACGAATCGGCGGTAATAACCCGCTAACCCCAAGAAACTCCGAATATCCGTGGCTGATGTCGGTCTAGGCCAGCTCTTGACTGCCTCAATTTTCTTTGGATCAACCTGAATACCTGCTGCCGTCACAATATGACCCAGGAATGCAATTGAACTTAGCCAAAATTCACACTTTGAAAATTTTGCATATAGCTGGCTATCTCTCAGAGTCTGTAAGGCCACTCTGAGATGTTGCGCATGCTCCTCCTGACCGCGGGAATATATTAATATGTCATCAATGAAGACTATTACAAACAAGTCTAAATAAGGCCGGAACACCCGATTCATTAATTCCATAAAAGCTGCTGGAGCATTTGTCAACCCAAAAGACATGACCAGGAATTCATAATGTCCATACCGAGTGCGGAACGCGGTCTTAGGGACATCAGATGCCCTAATCTTCAGCTGATGATAGCCAGATCTCAAATCTATCTTTGAAAATACCTTGGCACCCTGAAGTTGGTCAAATAAATCATCAATTCGCGGAAGTGGATATTTATTTTTGATAGTCACCTTGTTTAACTGTCGATAGTCAATGCACATTCTCATCGAACCATCTTTCTTCTTTACAAATAATACAGGTGCACCCCACGGCGAAACACTGGGCCTAATGAAACCCTTTTCAAGTAAATCCTGCAATTGTTCCTTCAATTCTTTTAACTCCGGCGGAGCCATACGGTATGGGGGAATGGAAATGGGCTGAGTGCCTGGAGCCAAATCAATGCAAAAATCAATGTCCCTATCGGGCGGCATACCTGGTAAGTCTGAAGGAAATACTTCAGGAAATTCGCGAACCACAGGCACAGAGTCAATAGAAGGAACCTCAGCACTAGAATCACGGACATAGGCCAAATAAGCCAAGCATCCCTTTCCAACCATACGCCGAGCTTTAACATAAGAAATAACATTACGGCTAGTATGACCTGAAATTCCTTTCCACTCTATACGAGGCGAATTCGGCGAGGCTAAAGTCACAGTCTTGGCATGGCAATCTAAAATAGCATGATACGGAGATAGCCAGTCCATGCCTAGTATAATATCGAAGTCCACCATATTTAGGAGTAATAAATCAGCACGGGTCTCGAGACCCTCAATTACTATAATACATGACCGATGAACTCGATCAACCACAATAGAGTCGCCTACTGGTGTAGACACATGAACAGGAACACTCAGTGGATCACCGGGCTGAATCAAGTATGGTGCAAAATAGGAAGACACATACGAATATGTAGACCCAGGGTCAAATAATGCTGATGCCTTTCTATCACAAACCAAAATAATACCTGTAATGACGGCATCGGAAGACTCAGCCTCTGGTCTGGCGGGAAGTGCATAACATCGGGGCTGTGCCCCACCACCCTGAGCAGTATCTCTAGGACGATCAGCTGCTGGCTGGTCTCTACCTCTATCGGTCCGAGCTCCACCTCTATGACCTCTACCTCCACCTCTATGTCCTCTACCTCTCTAGCTGGCTGGGCAGGCGGTGAGGGAACTGGGGCCTGAATTATGGCACGAGAACCCTGCTGGTGAGATCTGTCAGAAGCTCGAGGGCAATACCTTGCAATGTGCCTAAAATCACCGCACGTAAAACAAGCCCTCGGCTGCTGAAAATGGCGAAGTGGTGGTGCACTGATAGGCTGCTGATCAGAGTAGCGTGGCTGAGAATTACGATCACCCGAAGCATCATGAGAAACCTGAAGAGCTGACTGATAAGGCCTAGGAGGATGGCCTCTATCATAAAAATCTCTATCTCCAGACGAGGTACCACTGAATCTACCCGAATTACGAGATCTCTTATCTGATCCATGTTTCGCTCCCTGTGACAGAGCCATCTCGATCCGGCGGGCTGCATTAGCCGCCTCCTGAAAAGTGATTTCAGTTCCTGCACCCATAGCCATCTGTAGCCGAATTGGCTGATTCAAGCCATCAATAAACCTCCTCACTCTCTCCCGCTCCGTGGGAAGTATGATAACAGCATGACGAGCCAGGTCCACGAACCTAGTCTCGTACTGTGTGACAGACATAGAACCCTGATGAAGACGCTCAAATTGTCTGTGCATAAACTCCCGCTGAGTTGCTGGAAGGAACTTCTCCAAGAATAATTCCTGCAAACTGCTCCCAAGTCAAAGATGACGATCCCGCTGGCCTGGTTAGACAATAATCTCTCCACCAAGTCTTGGCGGAACCGGATAACCGAAAAGTAGCAAAATCCACACCATTTGTCTCCACAATACCCATAGTACGGAGAACTTCGTGGCAGTTGTATAGGAAGTCCTGTGGATCCTCTGAAGGAGTGCCACTGAATGTGGTAGTGAACAGTTTGGTAAACCTGTCCAATCTCCACAACGCATCAGCAGACATGGCTACACCATCATTAGACGGAGTCGCAATAATAGGTCGAACTGCCTCAACTGGCTGAATCACAGGATCTTGAGCCTGGGGAATTACTGGCTCTGGAGTGCGCGTAGCAGGAGTCTGATTACCTCCTCCAGCCTGAGAAGTGGCTGGTGCTACCGGTAATAAACCTGCTCTGGTGACATGATCCATAAAACCTGCTATCCGGACCAAAGCATCCTGAAGATCCGGTGAAAATAAAGCTCCTCCCGGGACCTGAGCTGGGCCTACTGGAGCTGCTGGGGCTGGAATTTCCTCCTCTATAAGAACCTGAGGTTCTGCCACTCGTGCTGCTGCTCGGGGCTGAGCTCTGCCCCTACCTTGTCCTCTAGGACGACCTCGACCTCGGCCTCTACCCCTAGCAGGAGCTGTCGCTGCTGGGATCTCGGGCTGCTGGTCGGTAGATGAGGATGCACGTGTCCTTACCATCTGCGGAAGAACAGAGTAGAAGTTCAATTAACATTCAAAAGATCAAGTCGCACGACTGGAAAGAATAAAGGGAATATTTTCCTAACTCCGTAGCCTCTGGAGGATAAATACAGACGTCTCCGTACCGATCCTTCAGACTCTACTAAGGTTGTTCGTGAGTTGTGAGACCTGTGCAACCTAGGGCTCTGATACCAACTTGTCACGACCCGGATTTCCCACCATCGGGGTCATGATGGCGCCTACTAAATAGAAGCTAGGCAAGCCAAATATTAATTACCTCTCCATTAATAACCAATTCCTTATTAACAACATACAAATTACAGCGGAATAATCAAAATTAGCGGAAGACTTAGTCAGATATGATAAAGAAAACTCCAAATCTGATACACTACCCAAGACTGGTGTCACAATACTCACGAACTTCTAAGAATAATACACATAACTGTCTGAAAGAAAATACAAGCTGTTTATCTCGATTACATGAGATAACAGAATGAAAAGCATAGATAGAAGAGACAACGGGTCCTGCGGACGCCCGCAAGGCTACCTCGTAGTCTCAGTAGTCGGAAAATCCACAAGTCGCTACTGCCGCTGCTGCTGTCCGTAACCTGTATCTGCGCAAAAAGAGCGCAGAGTGTAGTATCAGCACAACCGACCCCATGTGCCGGTAAGTGCCTGGCCTATCCCAGCGAACTAGTGACAAGGCTAAGGCCAGTCACCCACCTAAACCTGTACAGTTGCAATATAGATATATATATACAATACATTTATAAAGAAATACTCTGCTCTGAAATAATATTCAATAACTCAAGATATCCAAAATAATCTTACTTTCATGTCTCAATTTCCTCTTTCATTTCATGTCTCGTGGTAGGCGTACCACCCGCTCCCAACTATCACAGTAATTATATCTTGTGGTAGGCGTACCACCCGCTCCCAATATATCAGTAATTATATCTTGTGGTAGGCGTACCACCCGCTCCCAAATATATCAAAAATTATATCTTGTGGTAGGCGTACCACCCGCTCCCAAATATATCAAAAGGCTACCGGCAACTATGGCCAATGCCAAGATTTAAATCACTTCGTGGTCGGCGTACCACACGATCCCATTTCTTATTATATAAGTGGTCGGCGTACCACACGATCCCATTTCATAATTATATATATATTACCGGCATTTAGCCAATAATCTCTATATCAACAATATTTATAATTACCGGTTTTTAAACCAATAATTTATAATAGTTTCAACAATTTACCTTCATTATAACACTAATAATTCTTATTCAACAATTTATTCATAACTAAATTCATATTCCTACAAACTAGGATAGAACAAACACTTACCTCGAAAGTTTACGAACGATTCAATCCGTAGCAATGCCTTTTCCTTTTGAATTTGACTCCAATCCAATCGTATCTATACACAATTGATTTAATATCATCAATTCTACTTAACAAACTAGTTCATATTGCTAAATATGGTTTTTACAACATTCCTGCCCGGAATAGTAAAAACCGACCCCGGGCCCACATAATCGAAACTCATGTTTCGAACCAAAATAAGTTCACCCAATCTTCCATGAGTTCAAATATACAATTTGTTCTTAAGTTCGACTCCAAAACGAGGTCTAAATCACAAATTCTTTGAAAGCCCTAACTATACCCATTTCTCAAATTTCCAACCAATTTACACATGTTTAAGCCTAAGGATTTGATTGATGTTGATGAAAAATGATGAAGACAAGTTAACAATACTTACCCAATGAACTTTGATGAAGAAATGCCTCAAAAATCGCCCAAAAGTTGTGGAGAAGAAGGGATTTTGTGAAAGTGGGATAAAATCCCGTAAGTGTTCTGTTTTGGGGTATTAAATCACTGAGCGAAATTTTGTTCTACGCGATCGCGTGAATTGGATCGCGATCGCGGAAGGCAAATGTTCAACACTACGCGATCGCGTGGACAATGCTGCGATCGCGTAGAAGAATTTCGCTGGGTGGCACATTTGTACTACGCGATCGCGTGAAAAGGGCCGCGATCGTGTTGAAGGAAAACGGAAAGCTACGCGATCGCGTGCAGACGGCTGCGATCGCGTTGAAGAAAGACGTAAAGCTTCGCGATCGCGTGAAGACAGCCGCGATCGCGTTGAGTAACGTGATAAGGCAGTGCGATCGCGTGAACAAGGCCGCGATCGCGTAGGGTAAAATGTCTGTGTAAAAATTGCAGAAAATCTGCCAGTTTTCTAAGTCCAAAAACACCCCGAACCACCTCCGAAACACTCCCGAGCCCTCGGGCTCCAAACCAAATATGTACACTAACTCAAAAACGTCATACGAACTTGCTCACGCGATCAAATCGCTTAAATAACATCAAAATCAATGAATTGAGCCTTAAAGCTCAAGAATTCTTTAAGATTTCATAATTTCCAAACTTTCCAATTTAAGGCCGAAACACGTCAAACGACGTCCGTTTTCAACCAAACTTTACAGGAAGCGCTTAACCAACATATATGACTTGTACCGGGCGTCGGAACCAAAATACGAGCCCGATACCAGTACTTTTTAATAAAAATTCAGTTTCATTTTCCTTAAACATTTTCATAAAACAATTTAACAGAAAAATTCTTTTACCGGGGTTCTAGACCTCGGATTTCAATTCCGGGCATACGCCCAAGTTCCATATTTTTCTACGGATTTTCTGAAATAGTCAAATCACGGATCCGGGTCCGTTTATCAAAAATGTTGACCAAAGTCAACCATATCAATATTAATATCAAAATTCTTCTACTTTTTCACATATTTCACATATTTCAACATAAATCTTTTCCAGCTTTGTGCCCGGACTGTGCATGTAAATCGAGGCAACTATAAATGTGGTTTTCAAGACCTCAAAAGCTCGGAATGATTAAATAAACAAGTGATGACCCTTTGGGTCGTCACATTAAGGCTGCCTACGTACCCATTCGGGATCAAGTCAGACGTAGTTCATACCCTAGGGTTTCTTCGTCATTTGACTTTTTCCCGATTTCTTCTTTTGTATATTTTTTTCTTTTTTTTCCTTTTTTTCATTTTCCATAATTTTATTTTATTATCATTTCATCATTCATTTCGACTTCATCATTGATTCCGAGAGAGGTGTATAAAAGAATAATGCAATAAGGCTCAAAAGGGATAGCAATGGCTAAAGTGTTTGGATAGAGGAATAAAATGCCTTCATCATTTCAACTTCAAAATTATGACAAAGACAATTGTATACATGAAAAATGAAATCATACATAGTATCTCTTGACTGCATCAGAGTTGATAGCAGTCTTTACATATTATCCTTCCACGTCTGTTAGATATAAAGCTTCGTTGGACAGTACCCGAGATACCATAAACGGCCCTTGCCAATTAGGCGCAAACTTTCCTTTTGCTTCGGCCCAGTGTGGTAAAATACGTCTTAACACCAATTCTCAAACCTCGAATTTCCGTGGACGTACTTTCTTGTTATATGCTCCAGCCATCTTTCGTTGGTACAACTTTCCATGACATACTGCTGCTAATATTTTTTTGTCGATCAAGCTCAATTACTCTAACCGGAATGTTACCCATTCATCATCATCAATTTCTGCCTCAGCTATAATTTGGAGGGAAGGTATTTCAATCTCAGCAGGTATCACTGCCTCCGTTCTGTACAACAATGAGTAAGGGGTTGCACCAATTGAAGTACGCACAGTAGTACGATAACCCATTAGAGCAAATGGTAACTTTTCATGCCACTGTCTTGACTCCTCTACCATTTTTCGGAGAATCTTCTTAATATTCTTATTTGCAACTTCAACTACTCTGTTTGCTTTAGGCCGCTAAGGTGTAGAATTACGGTCCAAGATTTTGTACTTTTGACATGCCTCTGCCATGAGGTGACTATTAAGATTGGCTCCATTATCCGTGATAATCACCTTGGGAATTTCGAAGCGGCAAATGATATTTGTATGTATGAAATCCACTACTGCCTTCTTTGTTACTGCTTTAAATGTCTTCGCCTCCACCCATTTAGTGAAATAATCAATGGCTACCAAGATAAACCTGTGCCCGTTAGATGCTACGGGTTCTATTGGACAGATGACATCCATGTCCCAGGCGACAAAAGGCCATGTTGCTGACATTGTATGCAACTCATAGGGTGGGGAATGAATCAAGTCCCCGTGTATCTGCCATTGATGGCATTTCCGCACATATCTAATGCAATCTCGCTCCATTGTGAGCCAATAGTATCCAGCCCTTAATATTTTCTTGGCCAAAACATATCCGCTCATATGAGGTCCAAGTTCCTGCATGTATTTCAGCCATGATTTAGTGGCCTATTGCGCATCTATACATCTAAGTAAACCCAAATCCCGGGTTCTTTTGTATACAATTCCTCCGCTGAAGAAAAATCCACTTGCTAGTCGCCTTATAGCCCTTTTCTGATCTCCCGTGGCTTGTGTTGGGTACACTCCCATCCTCAAATATCGTTTAATATCATGGAACCATGATTCACCATCAAGTTCCTCTTCTACTGTGAAACAATAAGCATTTTGGTCACGAACTTGTATTTGCAATGGATCTATATAAGCTTTGTCTGAAAGGTACAACATGGACGACAATGTGGCCAGGGCATCTGCAACTTCATTGTGTAATCTTGGGATATGCTTGAACTCTATGGATTGAAACCTCTAAGATAGTTCGTTCATGTAGACACTGTCGGTATGGTATCAGTTTCAAATCCCTTGTCTCCCATTCTCCCTGAATTTGATGTATCAAGAGATCCGAGTCACCCATGACCAAAATCTCTTGAACACCCATGTCTATTGCCATTCTTAATCCCAGTATACATGATTCATACTCAGCCATGTTATTAGTACAGAAAAATCGGAGCTGAGCGGTAACAGGATAATGCTGACCCGTTTCTGAGATGAGCACTACTCCAATTCCGACCCCTTTGCTATTGACAGCCCCATCAAAGTATAGTTTCCAGCCCGGCTTGTCGTCTTGTTTCAATTCTTCAATATTGATTGTCTCCTTATCAGGAAAATATGTCTTCAGTGGTTCATACTCATCATCAACTGGATTTTCTGCCAAATGATCAGCGACTGTTTGTGCCTTCATTGGAGTGCGGATTACATAAACAATATCAAACTCTATAAGTAGAATTTGCCATTTAGCGAGCTTTCCTGTGGGCATAGGCTTCTGGAAGATGTACTTCAGTGGATTCAAACGAGATATAAGATAAGTGTTATAAGCCGACAGGTAATGTTTCAACTTCTGTGCAACCCATGTTAAAGAACTACATGTTCTTTCCATCCGAGTGTATTTTACCTCGTAAGATGTAAATTTCTTATTGAGATAGTATATTGATTGCTATTTCTTCCCCGTTTCATCATGCTGCCCCAATACAAAACCAAAAGAATTATTCAATACGGTCAGATAAAGGATCAAGGGCCTTCCAGGTTCTGGAGGAACCAACACAGGAGGATTGGCCAGATATTCCTTGATTTTGTGCATCTTGACATTCTTCAGTCCAATTCACCGCAATATATTTCTTCAATAATTTGAAAATGGGCTCACAGGTTAATGTCAGCTGAGCAATAAATCTGCTAATATAATTCAACCTGTCTAACAAACTCATCAACTCTTTCTTGTTCTTTGGCGGAGGCAAGTTCTGAGTTGCCTTTATATTTGACGGGTCTAGTTCAATACCACGTCGGCTTACCACGAACCCTAATAACTTTTCTGATGGTACTCCAAAAGCACATTTTGCTGGATTGAGCTTGAGATTATATCTTCGAAGCCTCTGGAAAAACTTCCTCAAGTCTTTGACATGATTACACTGCTTTTCGGATTTGATAATAACATCATCCACATACACCTCAATCTCTCGATGTATCATGTCATGAAATATAGTGGTCATTGCTCTCATATATGTAGCTCCAGCATTCTTCAACCCAAACGGCATTACTCTGTAGCAATATGTTCCCCACGGTGTGATAAAGGCCGTCTTTTCTGCATCTTCTTCATCCATCAAGATCTGATGATAACCAGCACAACAATCCACAAAAGAACCAATCTCATGTTTGGAACAATTGTCAATCAATATGTGGATCTTTGGCAATGGAAAATCATCCTTCGGACCGGCTTTATTGAGGTCTCGATAATCAAAACACACTATCGTCTTTTCGTCTTTCTTTGGAAATATAATTAACCCGAGAAAGGCTACCATGAAGGCAAAACGCCTGTGTTCCTCCCATTTAGCCCGGTTAGATTTGCTGTAGAGTTTGTTCGTTGGAACATTGAATCCTCCAGCGTGGCCATATCAGCGGTATATAGAGTTCATGGTGCAAAACCCGTGGACCAAATCTTCATTGTGAACATTTGAGGCTATTTTCAAGGATTCGAGGAATCTATGCACAGTGATGGCTCCAGGAGCAACCAGATACTTGTCTTTTCAGGGAACCTCACCCTTTCCGATGTAGTTAGCAATTTCTTCCAATGTCGGAGTAAGCTCAAAATCCAAGAAGTGGAGCACATTGTGCGCGGGATCCTAGCAGGCAACTAAAGCTCGGATAGTATCACCTCGAGGTACTACGTCAAGCAGCCCAATAAGATCTTTCAAATATTTCTTGACCCAATCCTGACCATCTTGGCCTAAATCATTCCACCACAATCGTAACTCCAAAGGGATCTTATTCATTAGTGAAAAGGTTCATTTTGTACTATGCTCATCCTGCATGTTTATTAAAGGCGATTTAAACTCATATTATTTGACTCAAACCGAAAACAAAAATCTTTTTGAAGGAAAATTTATATTATTTCATAAGAATCCACCTTTCAATACCTCGTTCGGAAATTTCAAGGCTATTATTATTTAAATAAAATAACTTCAAAAGCGGCCATTTTTGCACAAACAGCCTTCCGGCGTCCTTTCAGAACATTCGGCTATTTTCAAAAACAGCATCACTTTGATTTTTATTGAAAAACTAAAAATTTGACATTTTTGGTTATTTTTGAAAATGGGTGGTTGGACACGACATGGGTTGCCTACGTATCTCGCCTAGTGGTGAGAATCAAACCAGTGTAGTTCGGTCAAATTGTTTTAAGACCAATTATTTCGATAGAAATTATTCCAACTATTTTCAAATTTTTCTTTCTCTCAAAACTTCGACATTGTTTCGTCAATATTTTAGGTATTGCTATTCTAAAAATCGCTATTTTTCTCTTTTTTTTTTCAGGTATTTAGCCGGTCACCATAATAATCCTGGACAAACTAATGCAACATATAATCGTGCTCGGTCTTTGATATCCGGGTCACTTGTCCTAGACGGACCCAACCCCTGTATTGAGTCCCTTAAGTCAGACATGATGAAAATAATCGTCCGAAATCTAGGCTCAATATCCTGATTTTCAATGGTACTAGACTGTGTACCCGAGTGGACAACTCGAATCGAGGAGGGGGCTACGTATCGGGGACCCGTGGGATCGTCCGGCTTTGTAACTTTTCCGACCTCTATTTCTTATTAGGTATGACTTAACAGAAAGGGGAGTCTCAATCAGTAAGCACATCCCAGTGGTAAGAAGAGAAGGGTTTTCGGCACAATTTTATATATACACTTCACGTTGTCACACCTCCTTGTGGCGCGCCCCCTACCCCGGAGGGTAGATGCGCGAGGGAGTTTTTCCAATTTAAGTGACAACATTCGAAACGAGATTATTCTATTTATTTCAGAGTCACCACTTGGAATAAATTAAGGTGTCCCAAGTCACCGATTTATTTAAATCCCGAATCGAGGAAATTTTTGACTTTCCAAATGAAGTCTGCGAACCAGAAATTCTAAGTAAGGAATTCTGTTGACCCGAGGGAAGGTGTTAGGCACCCCGGATCCCGTGGTTCTAGCACGGTCGCTTCAATTATTATAAATGGCTTAAAAATATCTGATTTTTATATATGTTATAAATTACATGCTTTAATTAAACTTTAAACCGCTTTAACCTGTTAACTTTGCATTTTTTTTAGATTTAAATGTGAATGGCCCATATTTATTTCTATGAAGTAATCTAGTCATATGAGTAACTTTACAACCATAATAGTATTTTAACATATATTAACGACAATTGAGTTTCTATTGTAGCACTACGAGAAAAGAAAAAAAAATTCACGTTAACGTATATCGGTTCGACATTGACTAATAATAAAGGCCTCTTATACGAATCATTAGTAGTGTTATCCTAAAGCAAATAAATTGATGAGCGGAATCTCGTGTTGTATAAACTATCCTACAAAAATTCGACGGGTGTTTAATAGCATCTGGATAGGTTCAACATTTATCTTTATGTAAGAAATAAAAATAAAGATAATCTTACTTCTAAAAAAAAAGAACTTGTCAAAACCCTGTATTACTAAATCACATGTGTTTTAAGCTTGGCAACATTTGAAGTTCAGTTAAAATCCTAAAAAACATGTAATAAAATACAATTCATTTCACTAGACTTGGCCACCTTGTTTCCAACTCCAAATACATTCAGATTATTAACAATCAATTAAGCTAAAACATGCTTCCAATAGGTAACAATACAAATATCATGACTAAAAGGCAGTTTTCATTAAACTATAATTTCCAAATACAAACATGGTTTATTGAGACTGCCACTCCGAACAACAAAGCTTTAAACTGTAAGCAATTGAAAACTATAGAAGAATAAGTAGAATCATTTTAATGAACTGAAATACATTTCATACTTCAATTTCCTCATGGTTAATTCATTTTTTCTTCAATTCTTTCCACAACCAACAGAGTTACAGGAAGGAAAATGTACCTGGAATTCGTAAGCAAGGAGAGAGATCAGTGAATTATTCAAAAAGTAAGCAAAACAACAGCGGCAAAAATCCCCGCAAAGATCCAGCAAAAACAGTAGCAGAAACAACAGAAAATTCCGGGAAAATGGCTCAACTCAAACAAGGAATCGAAGGCAGCCCTAATGACAATCTTACGAGGCCAGACAACCACAACATAAACACCAATAGCGCAAGAGAAACACACTGTTGTACTGATCTTTTGAAAGAGAAGAAAAAAACTGGTTCAAAAATCAGTTTCTATTTTTTTTCAAAGTCGGGATTTCCAAACTCAAGGTCTGATTTTCTTAGAGTATCTGCTGTGTATCTCAAAAATCTGTTCTTTAAGTGTGTGAATGTGTGAAAAAAAAGCAGTTCTTTCCAAGGTTTAAGTCTAAAAAGAAAGCTGTTTTTTGAGGATCTCCCTGTTCTCTGTTTTTCCAGTGAGTCTTGTGTGTGTGTGTGTTTCTAAAACTGTTCTGCTCTCCTTTTTCCAGTGTCTGTCCTCTCTGTGTGTTTTTCCCTCTCTTTTATAACTAAAACAGAACCTTCTATTTTTAATTCAACAGCTCACCTTCCAGCCCCTTTATTCCCTAGCCCATGTTACTTTTTAAACCTTTTAAATCATCACTCCATGTTATCCCATCAGATTCCCACCTTTTTTGTCTAAGCATGGGATTTTCTTGTTTTAAAATTCCTTAAGTACAAAACCTAGGTGAATACCTGCTGTCCAACAGGTTTCTACTGACCTAAGGCATGTGCCTTGCACCTAGATGTGGTCTTTAACATGCTTAAACAGCTATATCCAATCAACAATTTAAATTGAAATCATAACAATCTAAGGCTCGGTCACAAACAGGGAATCCTAACAGTTGTAGTTAAAAATGGTTCAAACAAAAACACAAAATTAGTTTGACGACATTCGACTAAACGATTGCAATACATAGAATTGATAACAACCAATCGACGAACCAAATGATTTCAATAAATTTCGGCCAAAACAAAAGAATTGCGAAACCAACTATTCGACGACATTCGTTGAATCAATTACAACATATAACACATATAAGTAATAACAAACAGTCATTGAATCAGTGATTCGAAATGCTTAGGCAAATAAAACACAAAATGCAGAATTTAGCTACTTGACAATATCGATCAAAACCAATTCGTATTTCTATAACTTAATACATTATAACAGACAATCAACAAATAAGAAAGACCAAATAAAAGTCTTACGGAGTAGAAGCAGAGAAGATTGAAAATTAAACACAAAACAAAAACAAACGAACGACTAAACCAAACAATGAGCACAACAATGAATAAAACATAAAGAAAAAAGTGAAATACCTTAAAAGTGAATCTGAAACGAACAGACCCAGGCTTAAATGGACTTGAAATTGCATTTTTTGAAGTCGAATGGACTTTAATTGAAATGTTTTCAAGCGAAAACATACCAATTAAAATCTATTAACTTCAAATCCTTTCAATTGGACGAAATCCCTAGTTTTTTAATTCTAGGGTTCTTGAGGGCTCGATTTGGGGGTTGACGAGTTAGGGCTTGATTCGAACAAAGAAAAGGTCGATTAAGGTTAGAGGGGGGCCAGGGGATAACGAGGTGTGAGTTTGGGCTCGGTTGGAGTGGGTTTGGGTTTTGCTCGAATCTTCAAATAAAGATTCGAGATGATGGGGAGTGATTCGAGGTTGGTGGGTAACAGATTCGTATAGAGGAGGAAATGGTGGTCATGTGGTGTGGTTGCCGCCGGGTTTCAGGCGAAGGGGAGGGGTGGCGGCCGTTAGGGTTTTCTGGGTGTGAAAGAGACGAAGGGGACTTGGCTTGGGGGGAATTTGGGAATGAAACGGGTTTAGGGGTATTGGGGGTGTTTTGGTGTATCAAAATAGGGAGTTTAATATGGACCGTTGGATTATTACATCCAACGGCTCAGATTAAACACAAATGATGGGGCTGGGAGATGGATTCGGGTGAAGGGAAATTCGGACTGGGCTGGGACGTTTGGGCCTTACGAATTAAATTGAATTTCGGCCCAAATTTGATTTCCCCCTCTCTTTTATTTAATTCTCATTATTTCCTTAATTGAAAAAAAAAATTAAAATTCTAAATTACACTAGAAAAAATCAAATTAACTCATAAAAAATACTAAATTAATCATACTAACAATTTACACACATAATTATTAAATATAAAATCACACAACTAGGTATTTAAATATTAAAAAACGCAAAAATACACATTTTTTGTTATTTTTCATTTTCGTAAACAAACTTAATTGCTCTAAATTGCAAACATGAATTTTATATACAAATGCAATATATTTTTGTATTTTTATACTTTTTGGATAATTTAGACCTATAAACAAGAACGCATAAATACATATAATAAACGAAAGATAACACAAAATCCACAATAATTGCAAACGACACAAAAATTTATTTTATTTTGAATTTTTGGGAGTATTTTTCCTATAGGGCAAAAATCACGTGCTCACAGCTGCCCCTCTTTGCGCGGAAACATGAAGAGTTTTCGTGCAAAGATAAGTGAGCGGATACGAGCGATTTTTGCCCGTTTGAGAACTCCGTATAAAGCATTTTTTTGAAAAAGTTTGACCGAACCTTTGCTTCAGAAGGTCTCCTACATATCCCTGGCTAAAAGGGAATCAGGTCAATGTAGTTCGGGAAGTTTTGGCAGCTGGGACTACCGTGACTGACACTTTGTTGTTACTGTTGCTATCGTTGCTGTTGTTGCTGCTTACTGTTTATTGACCTCCTTATTACACCAAAAAGAAAATAAAACTGAACTAGCTATACTATCAAACTATGAGTTACAAGATTCCTATCTATAATTCTCTTAAAAACTTGATCTTGAATCTTAGCTTATTTGTTGTAGACCTCGATCTGAATCTTGATGCTCAACAAGGTATACGTGCTTGTTTATTTCTGTAATATTGAGTGAAACGGAGTCGGCGGAGATTGTTACTTCAATCAGCTTTCTGAGCAATCCGCGCTTTTGTTTACTCCAACGTTTGAACTCTTTTCTTTTGGTTCTTTTCTTCTTTTCTTCATTCTGGATTGATGTTCCATTCGTAGGTTATCTCGATCCTTGCGTCCCGAGGTCAAACCTATTTAGACAACAAAACAAACAAACGAACGAAATTTTTCTGCCCCAGTTTTGCTAGGAAAATTTCGTGAGTTAGTTGTGACACAGAAAGTGATTAAAAAGACTCTTTAATAAATGGCTACGCAGTTTTCTGACTGGGAGATCCTCGGTTTTCGGACCGGGGATAAAAGTTTCACGGCTTTCCGGCCGGAATTCAAATAATGTCTAACGGTTTTTTGGCCGCAAGACCCTCGGGTTTTTGACCGGGGTTAAAATAAATGGCTCCGCTGTTTTCTGACTAGGAGATCCTCGGTTTTCTGACCGGGGATAAAAGTTTCACGGCTTTCTGGCCGGAATTCAAACAATGTCTAACGGTTTGTTGGCCGCAAGACCCTCGGCTTTTTGGCCAGGGTAAAATAAATGGCTCCGCAGTTTTCTGAATGGGAGATCCTCGGTTTTCTGACGGGGGATAAAAGTTTCACTGCTTTCTGGCCGGAATTCAAACAATGGCTAACGCTTTTTTGGCCGTCAGACCCTCGGTTTTTTGGCCGGGGTTAAAATAAATGGCTCCGCAGTTTTCTGACTGGGAGATCCTCGGTTTTCTGACCGGGGATAAAAGTTTCACGGCTTTCTGGCCGGAATTCAAACAATGTCTAACGGTTTTTTGGCCGTCAGACCCTCGGTTTTTTGGCCGGGGTTAAAATAAATGGCTCCGCAGTTTTCTGACTGGGAGATCCTCGGTTTTCTGACCGGGGATAAAAGTTTCACGGCTTTCTGGCCGGAATTCAAACAATGTCTAACGGTTTTTTGGCCGTTAGACCCTCGGTTTTTGGCCGGGATTAAAATAAATGGCTCCGCAGTTTTCTGACTGGGAGATCCTCGGTTTTCTGACCGGGGATAAAATTTTCACAGCTTTCCGGTCGGAATTCAAACAATGTCTAACGGTTTTTTGGCTGCAAGACACTCGGTTTTTTGGCCGCGGTTAAAATAAATGGCTCCGCAGTTTTCTGATTGGGAGATCCTCGGTTTTCTGACGGGGGATAAAGGTTTCACGGCTTTCTGGCTGGAATTCAAACAATGTCTAACAATATTTTGGCCGCCAGACCCTTGGTTTTTTGGCCGGGGTTAAAATAAATGGCTCCGCAGTTTTCTGACTGGGAGATCCTCGATTTTCTGACCGGGGATAAAAGTTTCACGGCTTTCGGCAGAATTCAAACAATGTCTAACGGTTTTTTGGCCGTCGACCCTCGTTTTTTGCCCGGGTTAAAGTAAATGGCTCCGCAGTTTTCTGACTGGGAGATCCTCGGTTTTCTGACCGGGGATAAAAGTTTCACGGCTTTCTGGCCGGAATTCAAACAATGTCTAACGGTTTTTTGGCCGCCAGACCCTCGGTTTTTTGGCCGGGGTTAAAATAAATGGCTCCGCAGTTTTCTGACTGGGAGATCCTCGGTTTTCTGACCGGGGATAAAAGTTTCACGGCTTTCTGGCCGGAATTCAAACAATGTCTAACGGTTTTTTGGCCGCCAGACCCTCGGTTTTTTGGCCGGGGTTAAAATAAATGGCTCCGCAGTTTTCTGACTGGGAGATCCTCGGTTTTCTGACCGGGGATAAAAGTTTCACGGCTTTCTGGCCGGAATTCAAACAATGTCTAACGGTTTTTTGGCCGCAAGACCCTCGGTTTTTTGGCCGGGGTTAAAATAAATGGCTCCGTAGTTTTCTGACTGGGAGATCCTCGGTTTTCTGACCGGGGATAAAAGTTTCACGGCTTTCTGGCCGGAATTCAAACAATGTCTAACGGTTTTTTGGCCGCCGGACCCTCGATTTTTGGCCGGGGTTAAAATAAATGGCTCCGCAGTTTTCTGACTGGGAGATCCTCGGTTTTCTGACCGGGGATAAAAGTTTCACGGCTTTCTGGCCGGAATTCAAAAGCAATGTCTCACGGCTTTCTGGCCGGAGAGATCCTCGGTTTTCTGACCGGGGTCCACACGGATACTGGACTAACATGATTTGATTCTCTTTTATGGAGCTTTCATTTTCTTTTCTTTTATTCTTTCTTTTGGGCCTTCTTTGAGGTTTTTTTGTTTTTTTTATAACCATCAACAAATGCATAAGATAAAGCTTTTGAAAAGAAACTTCCCTTTTTAGGCGTTTTCCTTGTTCCAGAGCCATTTCAATGCTTGCGTACTCCACTTCCTTGGGTTGTACCTTCTTCTTGCACAATCAAATAGACCTGCTTTCAACAAAGAACATTTTATTAGTTGAAAAAGTGGTTGACTTTGTGGCCTTGATTATCTTCATTGCTTGATCCTTGCCCCGTTTCCATTGAGAACTTTGCTACCAATTGGCTTTGGGGTGACTTCCCTTCAAACTGTCCGCATTCAAACTCGAAATTCTTTGAGGACTCGCCTGTGTGGGCTCTGTCTTTCTGCCTCATTCCGTTTCTTCTAAGACCTTAGCCTTTGATTTCCATTTTCTTCCTAACATCCGTTCCTTTGGAAACAATTGATCATTACGATCAAATCGGGGATTGTATCAATACACCACTGAGGCTGGGTATCTTTCTTCAACTCTTTTTTTTTTTGTTTTTTTTTACCAGACGGAGTCCTGTAAAACCGGTCCTGCCGCCTTTCTTTGTAATAGTTTCAGAATAAAAATTAAACCGAAAGGAACAAAAAGCAAGAAAATGAGTTTAAAGAGAAGCGTCCCTTTCGGGGAGAAGAAGGACTTTTGTGGGATGCATGCTGACTTCAAATAAACATGACATACTTCTTGGACTGGACACCTAACCCACATAAACTTTCCAACTTCTTATGAACCCATTGATTCGCAATTTCAAAACCAGGGAACCTTGCCAAAATTCTTTTAGTGAAGGGATGTCTTCTTTTTGGTCGGCGACGCCTTTTTCGGGTTTTCGCCAATCGACCTCTCTCATTTCTCTTCTCACTGTCGCCCGATAGTGCTCCTTGCGAGTTTTCACTAAACGGACTCTCTCATTTTTAGCTTCTCCAACCGCCATCGCCTTATGGTGCCCGAAGGTTTTCACCGATAAGACTCTCTCATTTTGTTTCTCTCAATTCAGGCTGTGTCAGATTTCCGTCAATGACATTTTTCACTTCCTTGCCTTTGCCAATTGATCTGAAGGACTTGAACAAGGTTTTTTGGGTAAAAAGGAATTTGAATGGAATTACAACTCTGGAATCAATCTAGACGGATCTAAACTAAATCGTCATATCATCTGCCCCAGTTTCAATTTTTTTTTTTTTTTTGGGAAATTGGGATTTTGGTTTTGGTGTGACTAAACCTCAGGAGAGGTTGCCTATGTATCCTTTTGGAATCAAGTCAGAACGTAGTTCAGGTACTTTGTTTTGTTTTGTTTTGTTTGGTTTTTGGTTTTTTGGTTTTTTTTTTATTATTTATTTCGGGTTCCAAAGAGGGTGAACAAAAAGAAACATAACCGGCTTAAAGGGTTTTACAAAGGATTTATAGTGTTTGGGGTAGTAAGAAAGAAAGCCTTCGTCATCTCAATTATCCAAAAGCCAACGCCTGCCGGAGGTTTTGACATAGTACCTTTATACTGCATCTGTATTGACTGCCGTTTCAAGATCATTTCCTTCAATGTCTCCCAGATACAGTGTTCCTGGATGATGTATGGATCCTTCCAATTAGGAGCGAATTTTTCCTTTTGTTTCTTGGTAATGAGGGGGGATGCGCCTTAACGTCGGTTGTTCTATTTCGAGATTCTTGGGCCGCACTTTCTTGTTGCAAGTATGGGCCATTCTTTGTTGGGATAACTACTCGGGTATTCTCTGAGTACAACACACCCCTTTTGTATGCGAACCAATTTTCATTCAGTTATTCCAATTCATTGTTTCATTTCCTCAAAAATAAACTTTAGTGCATTTCAACTCTCGATTCATTATTCTGAAGTCTGACAGTGTTTTGGGATCTAGGCATGAAGTCGGCAATCATGTCATGTTATTTTAAGCTGCATGATTTGAACTAAAAAGAAGAGAAAAAGAAAACTAAAACAAATCTGAAAGAATAAAAAATAACAAAAGAAAAGGTAACGGACAATGAAATATTAGTTTCATTTCTTGGAATCGAAAAGATAAACAGGGTTCACATTCGGAAATTTAAAGACAAAAACTAAAAGAAACATCCAATTTACACCCTGAAATAACTCATGATGCAGAAAAATGCGGCAAGAGAAGTTTATCGGGCTTCCGCCTGATCGGGAATGGCCTAGCCTTTCAGTTTGGGAGTTTAGTGTCTGGTCCTATCTCAATGGTGATAGTCCCTTTTCCCGGCTCGACCATGTGGGTATCGCAGAGCTTTGCCTCATGTTTTCCTTCACTCTCTTCAGTCATGAAATCCTCATTATCTTCCTCTTGACGGTCCTTAAGCTTTTGCGGTACGTATCCAACAAACACTGGCTTATTCAGCCGTGGTGTCTTAATTGCCCCCCCCCCCCCATGCCACATAGGCTTGCTTAGGTGCACCAATTTCCTTTTCTGGTTCTAACTCAATGATTTTACTCTTCTTTTCCCCTTTCTCTTGTTTCGGGGCCGCCTTGGGTTTCCTTTTCACGTCAGCAATAGCAATTATGGCCTTAAGCGCTGGATCGAATTCTTCGTCTTCACAAATCATCCTAACTATCGGCCCGTTATTGTGAGCAGGCAGCGGATTATTGGTCACATTTGGGACATCCTCATCCTTCAACGCAATCTTCCCTTGCTCTATTAAATTCTCCACCGCTTGTTTCAAAGTCCAATAGTCATTAGTATGGTGGCCTTCTGCCTCTGAATGATATGCACATCTGACACCAGCTTTGTAGGAAGGCGATGCCGGGTTTTGTCTATTCTGAGGAACCGACTGCAGTAGACCCATTTGGACAAGTTTCGGGAATAGATTAGAGTAAGATTCACCAATTGGGGTAAAGTTTGACTTCTTTGGCTGTTCCCAAGGACGGAGGTTATTTTGCGGAGGTCGAGGATTATAGTGGTTCTGGTGGGGAGGCTGATTTCTTGGAAATAGAGCTTGGTTTCTACTGACATGTTGTTGCGGTTGCGCAAAAGGTTGAGCATTCATGACTGCGTATGGTTGAGGGATATAGGACATTTCCTGAGCAGAGTAATAATGCTGGGGGGTTCTTTCTGAAAAGAAGGGTCTAGGAGCGTGGTGTCTTCTATCACCCGAAGTTGCCATGGATGTTTCCTCTTTCATCCTACCCTTTGCTATTCCTCCAGACCCTCCTTGGATTGCTTGGGAGGTCGCTCGAATGGCCGCTTGACTTAACAATCAGCCATGTCGGGGGCCAAAATGGACCCGATAACCTGTGACGACCCGGCCCGTCGTCACGGGAATTACCACCCCGTTATGTTGTAAATGCATGTTTTATGATTTTATATCAGTGTTAGAGTCTATCGGGTGAGTTAGGAGTGAATTGGATTGAAAATGAGGCATATAGCCTTTTTGAAGGAAACTTGAATAAGGAAAGTCAACCCCGAGTTGACTATTTGGTTAGAGGGCTCGGAATCGGATTCTGATGATTCGGTTAGTTCCGGAAGGTGATTTGTGACTTAGGGGAGCGATCGGAATTGAATTTGGAGGCCCGGTGTAGAAATAGGCTTGAATTGGCTAAGGTTGAATTTTGGCGAAATCCGAACGGGTAGGTGAGATTTTGATCCGGGGGTCGGAATGGAATTCCGACAGTTGCAGTAGCTCCGTTAGGTGATTTTGGATGTGCCTGCAAAATTTCAGGTCATTCGGACGTCGTTTAGTCGGGTTTTTGATTGATTGTGTAAATCGGAATGTTTTAAGGAATTTAGGCTTGAATTCGATACGAATTATGGGTTTTGATGTTGTTAGACTTTTTTTGAGGATTTGAGCAAGTTTAAATAAGGTATTAGAAGGTGTTGGTGTGTTTGGATGGGGTCCCGGGGGCCTCGGGGTGTTTTCGGATGATTAAACGGAAGAAAATCATGGAAATTGCAGGTTGAAGAGTTCTGGTTCTGTCATTTTCGCCCTTGCGGAAAGCTGGGCGCGGAGGCGAGTCCGCAGGAGCGGACTGAGGAGCGCAGGAGCGCTTGGCACCGCAGAAGCGGACTCCTTTCCGCTGAAGCGGCATCGCTGGTGCGAGCCAGTGATCGCAGAAGCGGACTAGATGGAAAATGGGAAGGTCCGCAGAAGCGGATTATTGACCGCCTGGGCGAGTCCGCAGGAGCGGACTCTAGTGCGCAGAAGCGGGGAATAAATCGCGGAAGCGGACGCGCGTAAGCGGTCCTATTCTCGCAGAAGCGGAATTGGCCGGCTAGGCCTGGAATCGCTGAAGCGACCCTTTGGTCGCGGATACGGACCGCAGGGGCGGAATTTTATCCGCAGAAGCGAAAATCGCTGTGAGTTAAGTGTATCCGAAGTTAGAAAAATTTCAGAACATTTCACACATTTGGGTCTCGGCTTTAGAGGCGATTTGGGCGATTTTGAAGAGAAATTCAAGGGAAATCATCAGTAATCAACTATGGACTTAAACTATGATTAGTATTGATAATATTATGCAATTATATCATGAAAATGGAGGAATTTGGGGTAATTTATGGAGGATTTAGCCCTAGGCTTGAACTTTAGAAAATCAAGGTTTTGAATGGCCAAATGGAGTCCGAATTTGGTAAAATTGATATGCTTAGACTCGTATCGAGATGAGGGTTCCGAATATGTGACTTTTGTAATTTTTCGACAAGCGTACCGAAAGTCGGGTTTTGACAACTTTGGGAATTTTGATGTAAATTGAGTTGTTTTGATTGGGTGTCGTCCCATTGGCCTAATTTGTTGTATTTCTACCGTATTTGATCAGATTCTACGCGTGCGGAGCTTGATTCTCGTGGCAAGGGCATTGCGGAATAGTCGTCGCGCTGTATTGAGGTGAGTAATAGATGTGAGTGATGACCAGCGGGTTCGAAACCCCGGTATACCACTTTGTGACGCCTGTATAGCGGCGAGACACGCACACTCTTGAGAGTGCGGGGTCGATCATGAACCGGAGACTATATATTAGTCCGACCTGTTGATACTGTATTATTGGCTATTCTCGAGCCGTCGAACCTCCTTCTCGGATGGTTGCATATATATATATATATATATTGTGATAATGGCCACTCTTGAGCAGATGTCTTATCATATAGACATGCTAGTTTACTACTAGTCCGCAGCTATTTCTGTTATTATGCTAATTCCAATCTCTGGAACTTGATATTACTATTTTCCAACCGAAAAATGATAAAAGAGTTTTCAAAAACTACTTTTGAGCATGCGAGGCTGTATCTGCATATTAGCTGACTAGTAGTGGATCGGGCTGCGCGCCGCAGCGAGATATATGTTGGATCGGACTGTACGCCGCAGTAAATCTCTATGAGATGTGCTTGGGCTGTAGGAGCCCCTCCGGGGTCTGAACCCCCACAGTGAGCACGGGTACCCAAAATTGGAGTCGGCTACGCGCCGTAGCGGTCATATCATGCATTGCATTGCATTTAGCTACATCTGCTAGCTGTTATGCTATTTATTGGTATTTGTTGGTACAGGTACAGTGAATATTGATTCTGTGGCAGGGTAGCTGATTATAGCTTTACATAGTGCTTTATCGTGGAATTCTTATCTGCGCTGTCTTACCCTTGTTTATTACCACTGAGTCCGGCAGATACTCATTTTACTCCCTGCACCTTGTGTGCAGATCCAGGTACCTCTCAGCAGTGATCCAGTAGCTGTGCGAGGCGACATCTGTGGGATATACGAGGTAGCTGCAGAGTCCGCAGGACCCGATATTCCTTCCTACTGTCTTTTGATTTAGTATTGACATTTCTTTCCGCACTTGGTATTTTTGTAAACCTTTATACACTTACGTTCAGTAGAGGCTCATGACTCTTGACCCTTCGGTCTATGGGAGTTAGTATATTTTGGGACTTGGTTTTCCCGCTGTTGGTATAAGTATTACTATTGTTTCATATTTTGAAATGCTTAAATGGGTTAAAGAGAGCTTCTAGCTCCGTTGTTGATATTGATTGGTCGGGCTGGCTTAGCAATGTGTTAGGCGCCATCACGACCGGATTTGGGGTCGTGACAAGTTGGTATCAGAGCCTAGGTTTACTAGGCCTCGTGAGTCTTGAGCCGGTTAGTAGAGTCTTGTGGATCGGTACGGGGACGCCTGTACTTATCCTCGGGAGGCTGCGAACCTTTAGGAAAACTTCACTTTTCTTGAACTCCGTCGTGCGATCTTGTTGTTCTGAGAACTGAACTTCTATATTCTATTCTCTCGCAGATGGCGAGAACGCGAGCATCGGGACGAGGTGGACGACCTCCATTGCCACCTGTTAGAGGCCGTGGGCGCGGTCGTGCTAGAGGTAGAGGTAGGGCGGCCGAGGCAGTGCCAGCTGACCCGCCCGTTGTACCGGTTCAGGAGCAGCCCCCAGTGGTTGATGCCCCAGCAGCCCCAGTTCAGGGCCAGACTATATCTATTGCTATTCCTGGTCTTCAGGAGACTCTTGCTCAGATATTATCGGTGTGTTCCGGTTTGGCTCAAGTAGTATCAGCTACCGCTACTGCAGCGACATCTCAGACAGGGGGTGGTCAGCAGACCCCTGCAGCTTGCACACCTAAGCAGGTTGTTCAGGGACTTCAGACGCCAGAGACGGTCCCCGCTCAGGTGGTTGCCCCAGTTATTCCTCCAGCTACACCAGCTCCAGAGCGTATGGTTCAGACTATGCCCGACGACGAGCAGCACCGTCTTGAGAGATTTGGTAGACTTCAGCCACCCTATTTCGGTGGCGCTGAGGGCGAGGATGCCCGTGGTTTCTTGGATAAGTGTCAGAGGATGCTACGTACAGCTGGTATTCTTGAGTCTAGCGGAGTTTCATTTACCACCTTTCAGTTTACTGGTCCCACATTTGATTGGTGGGAGGAGTTTGAGAGGCGTAGGCCTGCAGGAGCAGCACCTCTCACATGGCAACAGTTTTCTACTCTCTTCCTAAAGAAGTATGTACCCCAGTCTTGTCGCGAGTAGCATCGTCGCCAGTTTGAGTGGTTGGTTCAGGGCGACATGTCAGTGACCCTTAGATTCACTCAGTTGGCTAGGCATGCCACATGGATGATCCCCACTGATAGGGAGAGGATCGGGAGGTTCATTGATGGCCTCAACTACTCTATCCGTATTCTTATGACCAGCGAGCGAGTTCTGTCATCATCGTTTGAGCAGGTTGCTGATATGGCACGCTCCATCGAGGCGGATCGTCGCCGAGAGAGAGAGGAGCGGGAGGCCAAGAGGCCTCGTGGTTCTGGCAGTTTCAGTGGTGCTCCATCTAGAGGGCATTCCCAGCAGAGCAGAGGTCGCTCATCTAGACCTCCTCATTCAGGCCGCCCGGAGCAGAGCGGAGGTTCTTATGGTCGTGGTCGACAGGGGTTTCAGCAGGGTCAGTCATCACTTAGTGCCCTCCCAGCCCAGAGTGCAACACCTACTTCTCCAGCACCTGGTGCATGTTATGAGTGTGGTGAGTTTGGCCACATGAGGAGACATTGCCCTCGACTACGTAGGGGCAGGACTCAGCAGAGGGATCAACCCTCCTCTTCAGCACCATCCCAGTCTAGTAGAGGTGGAGGTCAGTCTTCTCGTGGACGCCCCAGGGGCGAGGAGAGATCTGGTGGAGGCCAGGCACGGTTCTATGCACTTCCTGACAGAGGCGTGATGCGCTTGCCTCCGATGTAGTGATTACGGGTATCATTTCTGTCTGTCACAGAGATGCCTCTCTGTTCTATTTGATCCAAGATCCACATATTCTTACGTGTCCTCTTATTTTGCACATTATTTGGGTGCGACTCGTGGTAGTCTTGATTTGCCCTGTTCATGTATCCACCCCCGTGGGTGATACGATTGTTGTGGATCATGTCTATAGATCCCGTGTTATATCTATTGGGGGTCTGGAGACCCAGGCATATTTGTTATTGTTGGGGATGGTGGACTTTGATGTTATATTGGGTATGGACTCGTTGTCTCCGTACCATGCTATATTGGACTGTCATGCTAAGACAGTTACGTTGGCCATTCCTGGTATTTCTCAGATTGAGTGGAGGGGTTCGACCGATTTCGTCCCTAGCCGTGTTATTTCGTTCCTAAAAGCTCAAAAGATGGTTGAAAAAGGGTGTTTATCGTACTTAGCTTTTGTGAGAAATGTGGGAGCTGAGTCTCCTAGCATTGATTCTGTACCTGTTGTGAGGGATTTCCCAGATGTATTCCCCTCGGACCTACCGGGCATGCCGCCGGACAGGGATATTGATTTTGGCATTGACTTGGTGCCGGGCACTCAGCCCATATCCATTCCTCCTTATCGAATGGCACCAGCCGAGTTGAAAGAACTAAAAGAGCAACTTCAAGAACTTCTGGATAAAGGTTTCATCCGTCCTAGTGTGTCTCCGTGGGGTGCGCCGGTATTATTTGTTAAAAAGAAAGATGGTTCCATGCGAATGTGTATTGATTATAGGCAATTGAACAAAGTGACAATGAAGAACAAGTACCCTCTACCGCGCATAGATGATTTGTTTGATCAGTTACGGGGTGCGAGGGTGTTTTCTAAGATTGATCTTCGTTCAGAGGCTATCATCAGCTGAAGATCAGGGACTCGGATATTATGAAGACCGCATTCAGGACCCGATATGGTCATTATGAGTTTCTTGTGATGTCGTTTGGGCTGACCAACGCCCCAACAGCATTTATGCATCTGATGAACAGTGTGTTCAGGCCTTATTTGGATTTATTTGTGATTGTGTTCATTGATGACATTCTAGTCTACTCCCGTAGTCAGGAGGAGCATGCTCAGCATTTGAGTATTGTGTTGCAGAAATTGAGGGAGGAGAAGCTATATGCTAAATTCTCCAAGTGCGAGTTTTGGCTCGAGTCCGTAGCATTTCTGGGACATGTGGTGTCTCGTGATGGTATTCAGGTTGATCAGAAAAAGATAGAGGCGGTGCAGAGTTGGCCTAGACCGACCTCAGCTACGGAGATCAGGAGTTTTCTTGGTTTGGCGGGATATTATCGCCGATTTGTTCAGAGGGATTTTCATCCATTGCTTCTTCATCGACTAAATTGACCCGAAGGGTGCACCATTCATGTGGTCGGATGAGTGCGAGGAGAGCTTTCGAAGCTCAAGACGGCTTTGACCACAGCTCCAGTGTTAGTATTGCCATCGCCTTCGGGTTCATATACCGTTTATTGTGATGCCTCGAGAGCGGGGATAGGTTGTGTGTTGATGCAGGAAGGTAAGGTGATTGCTTATGCTTCTCGGCAGTTGAAGCCACATGAGAAGAACTATCCTGTTCATGATTCGGAGCTAGCCGCCATTGTTCATGCATTGAAGATTTGGAGACACTATTTGTACGGTGTGTCTTGTGAGGTGTATACCGACCATCGTAGTCTCCAGCACTTGTTCAAACAGAAAGACCTTAATTTGAGACAACGGAGATGGCTAGAGTTGCTGAAGGATTATGACATTACTATATTATATCATCCGGGAAGGCCAATGTGGTGGCCGATGCTTTGAGCCGGAAGGCGGTCAGTATGGGGAGCTTGGCATATATTCCAGCTGAGGAGAGGCCATTTGCTTATGATGTTCAGGTGCTAGCCAATCGGCTAGTGAGGTTAGATATTTCGGAGCCCGGCAGGGTATTGGCTTGTGTTGTATCTCGGTCATCTCTATATGATCGTATTCGTGAGCGCCAGAGTATGATGATCCACATTTGGCTGTCCTGAGGGATAGAGTTCAGCATGATGATGCTAGAGATGTCACCATTGATAGTGACGGCGTATTGAGGATGCAAGGCCGGATATGCGTGCCCAATGTTGATGGCCTTCGTGAGTTGATTCTGGAGGAGGCCCATAGCTCGCGGTATTCTATCCATCCAAGGAGCCGCTAAGATGTATCAAGATTTGAAACAGCACAATTGGTGGAGAAAGATGAAAATGGACATTGTCAGACATGTAGCACGGTGCCTCAACTGTCAGCAGGTTAAGTACGAGCATCAGAGGCCCGGTGGTGTATTTCAGCGCATTGTTATTCCTGAGTGGAAATGGGAGAGGATCACTATGGACTTTGTTACTGGACTCCCTCGGACGGCGAGGAAGTTTGATTCCGTATGGGTGATTGTGGATAGACTGACCAAGTCAGCTCACTTCATTCCAGTTAGTACTACCTACTCATCGGAGCGGTTGGCAGCGATCTTTATTCGAGAGATTGTTCGGTTGCATGGAGTTCCAGTGTCTATCATATCCGACAGGGGTACTCAGCTCACTTCTCAGTTTTGGAGAGCATTTCAGCGAGAGATGGGTACGCGGGTTGAGTTGAGTACAGCATTTCACCCCCAGACAGACGGGCAGTCTGAGCGCACTATTCAGATCTTGGAGGATATGTTGCGAGCTTGTGTGATTGATTTTGGTGGTTCGTGGGATGAGTTCCTACCACTTGCCGAGTTTGCCTACAACAACAGTTATCAGTCGAGTATTCAGATGGCCCCGTATGAGGCATTGTATGGCAGGCGGTGTAGATCCCCCGTGGGATGGTTTGAGCCTGGTGAGGTTAGATTGATAGGGACTGAGTTAGTCCAGGATGCTCCGGATAGAGCAAAGTTGATCCAGGAGAGGCTTCGTACAGCACAGTCTCGTCAGAAGAGTTATGCGGACCGTAGAGTTCGAGAGTTGTCTTTCATGGTTGGTGACAGAGTATTGTTGAAGGTTTCACCCATGAAGGGTGTCATGAGGTTTGGGAAGAAAGGAAAGTTGAGTCCCAGGTACATTGGTCCTTTTGAGATACTTAGGAGAGTTGGAGAGGTGGCATATGAGTTGGCCTTGCCGCCCGGCTTATCCAGCGTTCATCCAGTATTCCATGTGTCTATGCTCCGGAAGTACATTGGAGATCCGTCTCATGTATTAGACTTCAGTACCATTCAGCTTGATGGTGATCTATCCTATGATGTGGAGCCTATTGCCATTTTGGGACGTCGGTTGAGAAAATTGAGGTCTAAGGAGATTGCATCAGTTAAGTTTCAGTGGAGAGGTCGACCCGTGGAGGAGGCCACTTGGGAGATCGAGCGGGAGATGCGGAGCAGATATCCTCACTTGTTTGAGACTTCAGGTATGTTTCTTGACCCGCTCGAGGACGAGCGTTTGCTTAAGAGGGGAGAATGTGACGACCCGGCCCGTCGTCACGGGAATTACCACCCCGTTATGTTGTAAATGCATGTTTTATGATTTTATATCGGTGTTAGAGTCTATCGGGTGAGTTAGGAGTGAATTGGATTGAAAATGAGGCATATAGCCTTTTTGAAGGAAACTTGAATAAGGAAAGTCAACCCGGAGTTGACTATTTGGTTAGAGGGCTCGGAATCGGATTCTGATGATTCGATTAGTTCCGGGAGGTGATTTGTGACTTAGGGGAGCGATCGGAATTGAATTTGGAGGCCCGGTGTAGAAATAGGCTTGAATTGGCTAAGGTTGAATTTTGGCGAAATCCGAACGGTAGGTGAGATTTTGATCCGGGGTCGGAATGGAATTCCGACAGTTGCAGTAGCTCCGTTAGGTGATTTTGGATGTGCCTGCAAAATTTCAGGTCATTCGGACATCGTTTAGTCGGGTTTTTGATTGATTGTATAAATCGGAATGTTTTAAGGAATTTAGTCTTGTATTCGATGCGAATTATGGGTTTTGATGTTGTTAGACGTGTTTTGAGGATTTGAGCAAGTTTAAATAAGGTATTAGAAGGTGTTGGTGTGTTTGGATGGGGTCCCGGGGGCCTCGGGGTGTTTTCGGATGATTAAACGGAAGAAAATCATGGAAATTGCAGGTTGAAGAGTTCTGGTTCTGTCATTTTCGCCCCTGCGGAAATGTGGGCGCGGAGGCGAGTCCGCAGGAGCGGACTGAGGAGCGCAGGAGCGCTTGGCACCGCAGAAGCGGACTCCTTTCCGCTGAAGCGGCATCGCTGGTGCGAGCCAGTGATCGCAGAAGCGGACTAGATGGAAAATGGGAAGGTCCGCGGAAGCGGATTATTGACCGCCTGGGCGAGTCCGCAGGAGCGGACTCTGGTGCGCAGAAGCGGGAGTTTTCGCAGAAGCGGGGAATAAATCGCGGAAGCGGACGCGCGTAAGCGGTCCTATTCTCGCAGAAGCGGAATTGGCCGGCTAGGCCTGGAATCGCCGAAGCGACCCTTTGGTCGCGGATACGGACTCGTAGGAGCGGAATTTTATCCGCAGAAGCGAAAATCGCTGTGAGTTAAGTGTATCAGAAGTTAGAAAAATTTCAGAACATTTCACACATTTGGGTCTCGGCTTTAGAGGCGATTTGGGCGATTTTGAAGAGAAATTCAAGGGAAATCATCGGGTAATCAACTATGGACTTAAACTATGATTAGTATTGATAATATTATGCAATTATATCATGAAAATGGAGGAATTTGGGGTAATTTATGGAGGATTTAGCCCTAGGCTTGAACTTTAGAAAATCAAGGTTTTGAATGGCCAAATGGAGTCCGAATTTGGTAAAATTGATATGCTTAGACTCGTATCGAGATGAGGGTTCCGAATATGTGACTTTTGTAATTTTTCGACAAGCGTACCGAAAGTCGGGTTTTGACAACTTTGGGAATTTTGATGTAAATTGAGTTGTTTTGATTGGGTGTCGTCCCATTGGCCTAATTTGTTGTATTTCTACCGTATTTGATCAGATTCTACGCGTGCGGAGCTTGATTCTCGTGGCAAGGGCATTGCGGAATAGTCGTCGCGCTGTATTGAGGTGAGTAATAGATGTGGGTGATGACCAGCGGGTTCGAAACCCCGGTATACCACTTTGTGACGCTGTATAGCGGCGAGACACGCACACTCTCGAGAGTGCGGGGTCGATCATGAACTGGAGACTATATATTAGTCCGACCTGTTGATACTGTATTATTGGCTATTCTCGAGCCGTTGAACCCCCTTCTTGGGCGGTTGAGTATACTTGTGGGCCGTGAGCCACTTATTGGATCCCGCGAGGATCGTTATCATTGTCTTATCATATAGACATGCTAGTTTACTACTAGTCCGCAGCTATTTTTGTTATTATGCTAATTCCAATCTCTGGAACTTGATATTACCGTTTTCCAACTGAAAAATGATAAAAAGAGTTTTCAAAAACTACTTTTGAGCCTCGCGAGGCTGTATCTGCATATTAGCTGACTAGTAGTGGATCGGGCTGCACGCCGCAGCGAGATATATGTTGGATCTGACTGCACGCCGCAGGAATATCTCTATGAGATGTGCTTGGGCTGTAGGAGCCCCTCCGGGGTCTGAACCCCCACAGTGAGCACGGGTACCCAAAATTGGAGTCGGCTACGCGCCGTAGCGGTCATATCATGCATTGCATTGCATTTAGCTACATCTGCTAGCTGTTATGCTATTTATTGGTAATTGTTGGTACAGGTACAGTGAATATTGATTCTGTGACAGGTAGCTGATTATAGCTTTACATAGTGCTTTATTGCGGATTTCTTATCTGCGCTGTCTTACCCTTGTTTATTACCACTGAGTCTGACAGTACTCATTTTACTCCCCGCACCTTGTGTGCAGATCCAGGTACCTCTCAGCAGTGATCCAGTAGCTGTGCGAGGCGACATCCGTGGGATATACGAGGTAGCTGCAGAGTCCGCAGGACCCGATATTCCTTCCTACTGTCTTTTGATTTTGTATTGACATTTCTTTCCGCACTTGGTATTTTTGTAAACCTTTATACACTTACGTTCCAGTAGAGGCTCATGACTCTTGACCCTTGGTCTATGGGAGTTAGTATATTTTGGGACTTGGTTTCCCCGCTGTTGGTATAAGTATTACTATTGTTTCATATTTTGAAATGCTTAAATGGGTTAAAGAGAGCTTCTAGCTCCGTTGTTGATATTGATTGGTCGGGCTGGCTTAGCAATTGTGCTGGGCGCCATCACGACCGGATTTGGGGTCGTGACATGATCGCCTCTACGAAAGGTTTTCCCATTGCTGACAGCATGTTCTGGAAATAGTCTGGTTCCTGAGCCTGGAGGAAAGTAGTGACCATTTCAATTTCGTCCATAGGGGGTTTCACCCTGGATGCTTGCTCTCGCCATTTGATAGCATATTCTCGGAAGCTTTCTGAGGGCTTCTTCTTTAAGTTCGATAAAGAATTCCTGTCTGGCGCAATGTCAATGTTGTGCCGGAACTGTTTCACAAAATCTCTGGCCAAATCGTCCCAGATGTGCCATCGAGATATGTCTTGATCCATGTACCATTCTGATGCTATCCCGATCAAGCTTTCTCCGAAATATGCCATCAGCAATTTTTCCATGCCGCCGGCACCTCGCAATTGATTGCAGTATTTCTTTAGATGAGCAATAGGGTCGCCATGCCCGTCATACTTTTCGAACTTCGGCATCTTAAAGCCTGAGGGAAAATGGACATGTGGGAACATGCACAAATCTGAGTAAGAAACACTCTTCTGTCCGCTTAGACCTTGCATGTTTTTCAAATTCTATTCCAAGCTGCTCATTCTTTTTGCCATTTCATCCCGTTCGGGAGCTTTTGGATTTTGGCTTGGCATGAGCTGAGGATAGACATTGGCGGCAAACTGGGTAGGATCCCGTGGAAGGGGTGGTGGCGGGAATGTAAAAGAAGAGGAATCAAAGAAAGGAGTATGTGTGCCGGGATGCGTCGTGATTGGAACGGGCAAACCAACAGATGTTCTTGCAGATGTATCTAATGCTGTCACCCGAGGATGGGAAGTGGAGGGTGATTCGGAGAGGGTTGTAACATTAGAATATCCAAACAAAGTAGGTGGGTAATTGGTGGGGGTATTGGAAATCCCACTTGACCTCAGGAATAGTTCGGGGAATCCAGGGATCGGACTTGGGGGCTCTTTCCCGTTATTCCAGTCATCCAACATCTCCAGCATGCGACAGCGCAAAATTCTGTTTTCTTCAGCAGCTGCTGACTCAGTAGCCGGAATGGCCTGACACGGAGCTCTCTTCCAAAACGGGAACGGTTGGTAGAGGGATTTCTGAAGACATGTTGGCACTTCTTTTGGACCTTGTGAAATAAGGATGGGTACTTTCTTTTGATTTAGCAACGGGTTGCTGAACTTTTCCTTTGGACCTCGTGAAGTATGAATGTGAGGCTAGAGTACCGCAAAATCAACCACCCTTTTCTAAAACCTGGAGTTTGGCAAACAAACGGTTAGTCTGAGACAACATAACAGATAAATAATCTCACGTTGGGTGTGATGCACTTAGACAGTTGATCGTGTTGCTACTTGTATTCGATCGTAATGCGTTACTCCCGCTTATACTTTCCTTTGCTTTCATCTTCTTTCTCCCTTTATCAATTTTCTCTTTCTTTTTTTTTCTTTTTTTTTCTTTTTTTTTCATTTTTTTTTCTTTTTCTTTTGGTGATGGTCGAATCTTATGTGGATTGCCTACGTATCATGTCCCCGCATGAATCAGACCGGGCATAGTTCGAAAAATCGGGAATTGAGTAAATCAACTAATTCTTGAAAGAAATGCTTTAAAAGAAGAAAGGAAAATATATTCATATTTTTGCTTTTTTTTGTTTTTTTATTTTTTGCTTTTTGATAGAAAGAATTCTAAAAAAAAATTTATTTGCTTTGGAGTAAAATCCATATTTTTAAATTTTGATTTTTATTGATTTTTCTTTTTATTTCATGAAAAGCAGTAGAAAGAACGAAACCATTTTTTTTTTAGTTTTTTTTTTGAACTACTTTTACTCTTTTTTTTTTTGAATTTTCTAAAGAAAGATTTTAATGAAGGAACTAAACGAATGTATTTTTTTGATTTTTTTTTATTTTTTTTTAAAATTGGGGTCGGAACCGATGAGGTTTTCCTACGTATCTCACATCCGGTGAGAATCAGGCCCCCGTAGTTCGGAAATAAAAGAACTAAATATTTTTAAGAAAAGAAAACAAACTATTTTTAAACAACATTTCTAAAACAAATTATTTTCAGAAAAACAACCTATCTTTAATAAAAATCAAATTTTTTTTTTCATTTTTCAAAAATTATTTTCTAAGGAACTAAGAAAATTTATTTGGAATTTTTTTTGGCATTTTTCAAAAAGGAAAAATTTTAAAGAAACTAACTATTTAAAATTAACAAAACTTATTTAGAGATTCTTTCTTTCATTTTGTTTTTTTTTCAAATTTTTTTTTCAAAAATTATTTTCCAAGAAAAGCATCTCGTTTTCCATTAATTTGATTGACATCTTCCACTTCTTACCCTTTTTGTTTAATAACAAACCGGTCGGCATGTAAAATCGAAACAAATAAATGCACAGAGAAAGATGCAACAAGTTGGTCTTTTGTTTCAGGTACACCTGTCCTAGACAGGCCCAACCCCTGTGTTGAGCCTCCTAAGTCAAATATGCACATGATGCAAATAAACGTTCCTATCGGGGATCCGGCATAAGGTTTTGTTATTCTAAGTCATCATCCCGTTGGAAAAAGTGTCTAGACTGGCTTTAACTCGAGCGGACAACTCGAGCCGAAGAGTGTCAGTGCACCGGTAGCATGGCTTTCCGGCTTAATTGACAAAACTCTCCGCCTAAACATGTGTCACTACAAATCCTTCACCGGGTGCCAAGCACCACAGCTATCTTGAGAAAAACGGGATATGTCTAGCAAATGCCCGATATTATATTTCAATGAGACTCATAAGAGGAAAATGGGCATCGACACAATTTATATACAATTCACAAAATATCAAAGCGATAAAAACAATATTTAGCACATTAATACAAACATATAATAAAATCAGATAATAAATAAGCCAAATACAACAATTATTCAAATTTTATTATTTTAGTCTAGTCTTATTTTTATTTTTTTCTCACTTGTTTACATTAGTATTTGTCACACCTCCTTTTGGCGCGCCCCCTACCCTGGAGGGTAGATGCGTAAGGGAGTTTTTCCAATTTAAGTGACAATATTCGAAACGGGATTATTCATTTATTTCAGAGTCACCACTTGGAATAAATTAAGGTGTCCCAAGTCACCGATTTATTTAAATCCCGAATCGAGGAAATTTTTGACTTTCCAAATGAAGTCTGTGAACCAGAAATTCTAAGTAAGGAATTCTGTTGACCCGAGGGAAGGTGTTAGGCACCCCCGGATCCCGTGGTTCTAGCACGGTCGCTTCAATTATTATAAATGGCTTAAAAATATCTGATTTTTATATATGTTATAAATTACATGCTTTAATTAAACTTTAAACCACTTTAACCTGTTAACTTTGCATTTTTTTTAGATTTAAATGTGAATGGCCCATATTTATTTCTATGAAGTAATCTAGTCATATGAGTAACTTTACAACCATAATAGTATTTTAACATATACTAACGACAATTGAGTTTCTATTGTAGCACTACGAGAAAAGAAAAAAAAAGAAAAATTCACGTTAACGTATATCGGTTCGACATTGACTAATAATAAAGGCCTCTTATACGAATCATTAGTAGTGTTATCCTAAAGCAAATAAATTGATGAGCGGAATCTCGTGTTGTATAAACTATCCTACAAAAATCCGACGGGTGTTTAATAGCTTTTGGATAGGTTCAACATTTATCTTTATGTAAGAAATAAAAATAAAGATAATCTTACTTCTAAAAAAAAAGAACTTGTCAAAACCCTGTATTACTAAATCACATGTGTTTTAAGCTTGGCAACATTTGAAGTTCAGTTAAAATCCTAAAAAACATGTAATAAAATACAATTCATTTCACTAGACTTAGCCACCTTGTTTCCAACTCCAAATACATTCAGATTATTAACAATCAATTAAGCTAAAACATGCTTCCAATAGGTAACAATACAAATATCATGACTAAAATGCAGTTTTTATTAAACTATAATTCCCAAATACAAACATGGTTTATTGAGACTGCCACTCCGAACAACAAAGCTTTAAACTGTAAGCAATTGAAAACTATAGAAGAATAAGTAGAATCATTTTAATGAACTGAAATACATTTCATACGTCAATTTCCTCATGGTTAATTCATTGTTTCTTCAATTCTTTCCACAACCAACAGAGTTATAGGAAGGAAAATGTACCTGGAATTCGAAAGCAAGGAGAGAGATAAGTGAATTATTCAAAAAGTAAGCAAAACAACAGTGGCAAAAATCCCAGCAAAGATCCAGCAAAAACAGTAGCAGAAACAACAGAAAATTCCGGGAAAATGGCTCAACTCAAACAAGGAATCGAAGGCAGCCCTAATGACAATCTTACGAGGCCAGACAACCACATCATAAACACCAATAGCGCAAGAGAAACACACTGTTGTACTGATCTTTTGAAAGAGAAGAAAAAAACTGGTTCAAAAATCAGTTTCTGTTTTTTTTCAAAGTCGGGATTTCCAAACTCAAGGTCTAATTTTCTTAGAGTATCTGCTGTGTATCTCAAAACTCTGTTCTTTAAGTGTGTGAATGTGTGAAGAAAAAGTTGTTCTTTCCAGGGTTTAAGTCTAAAAAGAAAGCTGTTTTTTGAGGATCTCCATGTTCTCTGTTTTTCCAATGAGTCTTGTGTGTGTGTGTTTCTAAAACTGTTCTGCTCTCCTTTTTCCAGTGTATGTCCTCTCTGTGTGTTTTTCCCTCTCTTTTATAACCAAAACAGAACCTTCTATTTTTAATTCAACAGCTCACCTTCCAGCCTCTTTATTCCCTAGCCCATGTTACTTCTTAAACCTTTTAAATCATCGCTCCATGATATCCTATCAGATTCCCACTTTTTCTGTCTAAACATGGGATTTTCTTGTTTTAAAATTCCTTAAGTACAAAACCTAGGTGAATACCTGCTGTTCAGCAGGTTTCTACTGACCTAAGGTATGTGCCTTGCACCTAGCTGTGGTCTTTAACATGCTTAAACAGCTATATCCAATCAACAATTTAAATTGAAATCAAAACAATCTAAGGCTCAGTCACAAACAAGGAATCCTAACAATTGTAGTTAAAAATGGTTCAAACAAAAACACAGAATTATTTTGGCGACATTCGACTAAACGATTGCAATACATAGAATTCATAACAGCCAATCGACGAACCAAATGACTTCAACAAATTTCGGCCAAAACAAAAGAATTGCGAAACCAATTATTCGACGACATTCGTTGAATCGATTACAACATATAACACATATAAGTAATAACAAACAGTCATTGAATCAGTGATTCGAAATGCTTAGGCAAATAAAACACAAAATGCAGAATTTAGCTACTTGACAGTATCGATCAAAACCAATTCGTATTTCTATAACTTAATACATTCTAACAGACAATCAAAAAATAAGAAAGACCAAATAAAAGTCTTACGGAGTAGAAGCAGAGAAGATTGAAAATTAAACACAAAACAAAAACAAACGAACGACTAAACCAAACAATGAGCACAACAATGAATAAAACAGAAAGAGAAAAAATGAAATACCTTAAAAGAGAATCCGAAATCGAACAGACCCGGGCTTAAATGGACTTGAAATTGCATTTTTGAAGTCGAATGGACTTTAATTGAAATGTTTTCAAACGAAAACATACCAATTAAAATCTATTAACTTCAAATCCTTTCAATTGGACGAAATCCCTAGTTTTTTAATTCTAGGAGTCTTGAGGGCTCGATTTGGGGGTTGAGGAGTTAGGGCTTGATTCGAACAAAGAAAAGGTCGATTAAGGTTAGAGGGGGGAGGGGGCAGGGGATGACGAGGTGTGAGTTTGGGCTCGTTTGGAGTGGGTTTGGGTTTTGCTCGAATCTTCAAATAAAGATTCGAGATGATGGGGAGTGATTCGAGGTTGGTGGGTAACAGATTCATGTAGAGGGGGAAATGGTGGTCATGTGGTGTTGTTTTGGTAGCCGGCGGCGTTGTTGCCGCCGGGTTTCAGGCGAAGGGGAGGGGTGGCGGCCGTTAGGGTTTTCTGGGTGTGAAGGAGACGAAAGGGACTTGGCTTGGGGGGAATTTGGGAATGAAACGGGTTTAGGGGTATTGGGGGTGTTTTGGTGTATCAAAATAGGGAGTTTAATCTGGACCGTTGGATTATTACATCCAACGGCTCAGATTAAACACAAATGATGGGGCTGGGAGATGGATCCGGGTGAAGGGAAATTCGGACTGGGCTGGGACGTTTGGGCCTTACGAATTAAATTGAATTTCGGCCCAAATTTGATTTCCCCCTCTCTTTTATTTAATTCTCATTATTTCCTTAATTGAAAAATAAAATTAAAATTCTAAATTACACTAGAAAAAATCAAATTAACTCATAAACAATATTAAATTAGTCATACTAACAATTTACACACATAATTATTAAATATAAAATCACACAACTAGGTATTTAAATATTAAAAAACGCAAAAATACACATTTTTTGTTATTTTTTATTTTCGTAAACAAGCTTAATTGTTCTAAATTGCAAACATGAATTTTATATACAAATGCAATATATTTTTGTATTTTTATATTTTTGGATGATTTAGACCTATAAACACATAAATACAGATAATAAAAGAAAGATAACACAAAATCCACAATAATTGCAAACGACACAAAAATTTATTTTATTTTGAATTTTTGGGAGTATTTCTCCTATAGGGCAAAAATCACGTGCTCACACACGTAATATCAAAGCTGTAAACATATAGCACATTGATCAAAGCATATAATAAAATCAGATATAATCAAAAACAACAATTTTAATTGAGCTCGAATTCTTAAACCCTGAACCGAAGTTCTGGGTTTCTTGTCCCCAGCAGAGTCGCCAAAGCTGTCACACCTCCTTTTTTCTTATTCCACTATTTACCCTTAGGTAATGTGCCACTAGTTACTACTATACCCCGGGAAGGGATATAATAATAATCGGGAAGGAGTTTTTCCAATTAAAGGACATTCGGAACGGGATTTATTTATTAATTTTCAAAGTCGACACTTGGGAAAATAATGGTGTCCCAAGTCACTGGTTTAATCCCAAACCGAGGAAATTATGACTCTGTTTAACAGTTCGCAAAACTAGAAATCCGGATAAGGAATTCTGTTAACCCGGGAGAAGGTGTTAGGCACTCCCGGACTCCGTGGTTCTAGCACGGTCGCTCAACTGTCGTATTTGTTTTATTTGTTTTCCTTATATGCTTCAATTTTTCTAATGCTATTAATGTCCCGCTTTGTTATTTTTAAAGACTTGCGACATCATGAAAATGCATTTCGAGTCACACTGTAACCAGTACACTATGACTTTAGTGCATTTGAGCTTCGCCGGGATTTGAGATTTGGGTCACATAAATGTGCACCCGTATTAGGAACGTAATTTTATTGATCGTGCCTATAATGTCTATGTCTTTATTAACTTTGGGAAAGACCGTGAAATTCTCTAAACGGTCCTTCCGAGTTTAGAATTTTATGTTGAAATCTATTTGGGGGCCCCGTGTATTTTTCATCGTTGGATCGAGGCTCGTCCCTTATTTTTAAGGTCCGATCCTATTCATATACTATATTTTCTATTTTTGTTTTTTCTTCCTAATACATATCTGTTTTTGTGTTATATTTTAAACTATAATACTAGAGTCCAGGCCATTATTCATTATTGGGCCTGGACTTTGGACTACCTAACAGTCCATTATTAAATACAATTGGGCATCTGGAGCCCAATGTATACTACTATCTTTACTCGATTACACATGCATCTTGTTTATTAGATCTGGGCCTGTATTCATGACTAGTCCCAGAGTATATGAATGAAATTAAGAACAAGCAAACAGTTTCAAAACAGTATTTGAGCAAATTTTTTTCAAATGATAGAGAAAGTCAGTAAAATCATATTACTTCAAAAGGTACCAAGTTATATTTCAATCACTACTAGTTTCAATATCTACAACCAACTAAGAATTCTAGCATTGCAATTTGTATCAACATTGTTATACTATATGGCATGCTCTGATTTTTAAGTTGTTATCATGATACTAGCTTGTAGGATTTATTTTGTCACTTTGTATTTAACTAAAGGGAAACAATGTTATAACATTAACTGAACATGCTTGAGTCATTAACAATCACAGAAGTCTAAAACAAATCTGTATATAAATCATTTTTGAGTGAAGCTGGGCGATAATACAATTTAAATTTATAAACTACTTATTCCCTTTTAGATTAAATCGATCCTGATTCAGAGTTTAACTAACAAAAGTAGCTAGATACCAGTTTACATGCCCAGTTTCAGAATTATACTTATGTATCTAGGTATATTAACTTTGTATTAGCCTGTTTTAGTTTTAAAACTAGGTGATAAACTATATCTAATTGTTGAATTAAGATTAACTATGATAGTAACTACTTCGACTCTAATCTAGACCGTATTCATTTAGTTGCTAATTATTAGAACCATTCCTAATGAATTACAATAGATCTAAATTACAACTACAACTATGAGAGAAGAAACAGAAATAATCAGAGATCAACTTTATAACTTCATTCCTTCATCATAATTCCAATTACACCTTCAGGAAGTAATGTGTACCTGATCAAACGAAGCAAATTGATAAGTTCTAAGGAGATGAAGGACAGAAGAAGTCAGCAATGGTAGCAGCAGAGAAACACCAGCGAACAGTTGCGGGAAATAACACAGCAACTCCCAAGCTCAATAGACAAACAACAATCAACTCAAGAAAATCATAAATCCTAGCTAGTGAAGATAACACAGTAGAGAAACACCACTAAAGATCCCAGGAAACAATTCTCGACTCGAAGCTAAGAAAATTTTTGAACCCCAGAACCTCGTGAACTTGTGAACTTCAGAATTCAGAACCCTAGAAAATTTCTCCACTTAGGAATTCGTAAAGCTGAACCTCTCCAAAAAAATTGGAACCCCTTTTTCAGGCTTGTAAAAGCCTATTGATAGAGTTATTTGGGGGGGGGGGAATTAAAATTAGTTAATTCTATTTCCTTCACCTATACTTTTCAATTACTTACACTAAAGTCTCACAAGCATTCAGAGGTTCAGAAGAAACTAACATACAAATCAAATTGCAAATATAGCCGGATTCTTGTTGTTTTGCACAAATAACCCTAATCACGACTTAACTTCAAATTAATTAGAACTCAGAGGAAAAATTCGATAATGGTTGAATTCCAACTAATTAAAACCCTAATCGAGATAGGATATACTAAACAATCACATAAAAATGGATAATAGCATATGATGTTCAAGTAGCTAATATCAAAAACAAAGAACACTTAGGTGATTTCAGGCATATATGAAATGAGATTCATGGCTCATATGAACAAGTACGAATCAAGATATAAAACAGAGATGGATTCAGGTTTTTTTAAGACATGCATAGGAATTCTTTAAGTTCTAAACATGATAAGCACATAAAGAGACTAAAACAAGTTCAAACAAAAAGCACTGAACATGGTAGGGTACTTAGGTTTTAGGGTCTTTCTTTATTTTTCCTTTTCTTTCTTTCTTTTTCTTTCTTTTTTTCTTTTTTTCCTCTTCGTTCTTTCATTTTTGATTTTTCCAGAGTTTTCAGAGACTATTAGTCTTTTGAACACTAGATCTCCCAAATAGGGCCGTGGGGTTTGGTTTGAGTAGGGTAGTGGTGTTGGGGACTTGGGGTAAGGTATTGAAGAGGTGTTGTTTTTGGGTGCTCGCCGGAGTAGGGTTCCGGTGAGGCTTTTTTGAATATTCGATGGGTTGGGGGAAGATTCGAGAGAAGCCACCTTGGCGGGGTGGTAGATCGTCTAACGGCGGTTGGATGGTGTTAAGGTAGGATACTAGTTCATACTTTGGTGGTCGCCGGCTAGGGTTCCGGCGACCGAAATTTCAAGACTGGGGGAACTGGTTAGTCTTTGGACGGGGTTAATGGGGGTTAAGGGTTGTTTGAAGGTGAGGAGGGTGTTTTGTGGGTTGGCCTGAGCCGGAGACAAAGGTCTGGGGCAGAAATAAAGAAAACTTTTTCCTCTACCCCAGTATGAGGATTTCAATATATCATGATGTTACTTGTTAGAAAAGAAATTTTTTTATTTTGTAGAAAATATTCCCTTCTTATACAGGTGGGCGCCTGAACAGAAACTAAAATGCAGAAAAATATTCCCTTGTTATCCAGGTGGGCGCCTGATGCAGAAATTAAAAATGCAGAAAATATTCCCTTGTTATCCAGGTGGGTGCCTGATGCAGAAAATAAAAATGCAGAAAAGTATTCCCTTGTGATCCAGGTGGGCGCCTGATGCAAAATTTAAAATGCAGAAAATATTCCCTTGTTATACAGGTGGGCGCCTTAACAGAAATTTAAAAAATGCAAAAAAATATTCCCTTGTTATCCAGGTGGGCACCTGCTGGAGAAATTAAAATGTAGAAAATATTCCCTTGTTATATAGGTGGGTGCCTGATGCAGAAATTAAAAATGCAGAAAAATAATCCCTTTTTATCCAGGTGGGCGCCTGATGCAGAAATTAAAAATACAGAAAAGTATTCTCTTGTTATCTAGGTGGGCGCCGATGCATAAAATGCGAATTCAAAAAAGTATTCCCTTGTTATCCAGGTGGGCGCCTGAACAAAAATTAAAAAATGCAGAAATGTATTGCCTTGTTATCCAGGTGGGCACCTGATACAGAAATTAAAAATGCAGAAAAGTATTCCTTTGTTATCCAGGTGGGCGCTTGATTCAAAAATTAAAAATGCAAAAAAGTATTCCCTTAGTTTGATAACTGGGTGTAACTCTGAAAAATAAAAGATGATACCTCCCTCGTTGTTCGGGTAGGTTCCTGATTATTGATTTTTCCATCATGGATTCTTTTCTTTATCGCTGCTTCTTTTTTATTGTTTTCTCCCACATTGGTCACATTCACTTTAGCGTGATTAGTAAGAATTTGAATCTTTTGTCTCTGTCTTGATCAGTGAACAATTTATTAGTTATAAAATGAGTTTAGCAACTGGCATTCTTGTTGGCCTTGCTTCCACCGTCTTCCTCATCTTGCTTTGTACCGCTTTGCTGTATTTTCCTAATCGTCTTCCCAATTTTTCCTTGTGATTCCCTTTTGTTTTTCTCTTTTGTTTCTTTTCTCTTTTATTGCCTTTGGCTATGTGATCGCAATGTGTTATTTTATTTTCTCTTTTCCTTTGAAGGACCCAGTATTATTATACCATCCAACATGAGAAGTTGGTAGTTAGCTTTAAACTGGCAACTGGTTTTGAATAAGTAAATGAAATGCAATGACCTAAATTTAGGATAGGGATATATTGAAGTAAAAGACAGACCTTATCTGGGTAGGAAGGCTGATTCCTTTTACCATGCCATGCATCCGAATATCCGACCCAATCTGTCCAATCAGATTATTGCTGACATAATTTCTCCTTTCATCAACCCAAACCTTTCTTGTCTTGCCATCTTTCTTTTATCAGGTCGTTCCTCACTTTCGCTTTATGGTGCCCGTGAGGGTTTTCACCAATAAGACTCTCACATTTTTATTTTCTCTCTCGATTCACATTCGCCTTACGGTGCCCATGAGGGTTTTCACCGATATGACTCTCTCATTTATTTATCTCTCAACTCACATTCGCCTTATGGTGCTCGTGAGGGTTTTTACTGATAAGACTCTCTCATTTATTTATCTCTCAACTCACATTCGCTTTATGGTGCCCGTGAGGGTTTTCACCGATAAGACTCTCTCATTTATTTATCTTTATTTTTCTATCTCTAAACTTTCGGGTATTATCCAGGATGTATTTCTCTTTATTTCTGTTGCATTGTCATTTTCTTGAGATGAATCAGAATGTCTTTCTTTGGACCGTAATGTGGCTTTTGGATGGGTTTAGAAAGAAGGGTATAAAGGCTCAAAATTTAAACGTGGGTTCAAAAATAATTACAACTCTCCGAATCATAAAAACATAACTTCTGCCCCAGTTTCAATATTTGGAGAATCTTGGATTTTATTTCTGTTGTGACTGAACCTCATTAAGGCTGCCTACGCACCCATTCGGGATCAAGTCAGACGTAGTTCATACCCTAGGGTTTCTTCGTCATTTGACTTTTTCCCGATTTCTTCTTTTGTATATTTTTTTCTTTTTTTTCCTTTTTATTCATTTTCCATAATTTTATTTTATTATCATTTCATCATTCATTTCGACTTCATCATTGATTCCGAGAGAGGTGTATAAAAGAATAATGTAATAAGGCTCAAAAGGGATAGCAATGGCTAAAGTGTTTGGATAGAGGAATAAAATGCCTTCATCATTTCAACTTCAAAATTATGACAAAGACAATTGTATACATGAAAAATGAAATCATATATAGTATCTCTTGACTGCATCAGAGTTGATAGCAGTCTTTACATATTATCCTTCCACGCCTGTTAGATATAAAGCTTCGTTGGACAGTACCCGAGATACCATAAACGGCCCTTGCCAATTAGGCGCAAACTTTCCTTTTGCTTCGGCCCAGTGTGGTAAAATACGTCTTAACACCAATTCTCAAACCTCGAATTTCCGTGGACGTACTTTCTTGTTATATGCTCCAGCCATCCTTCGTTGGTACAACTTTCCATGACATACTGCTGCTAATATTTTTTTGTCGATCAAGCTCAATTGCTCTAACCGGAATTTTACCCATTCATCATCATCAATTTCTGCCTCAGCTATAATCTGGAGGGAAGGTATTTCAATCTCTGCAGGTATCACTGCCTCCGTTCTGTACAAAAATGAGTAAGGGGTTGCACCAATTGAAGTGCGTACAGTAGTACAATAACCCATTAGAGCAAATGGTAACTTTTCATGCCACTGTCTTGACTCCTCTACCATTTTTCGGAGAATCTTCTTAATATTCTTATTTGCAACTTCAACTACTCTGTTTGCTTTAGGCCGCTAAGGTGTAGAATTACGGTCCAAGATTTTGTACTTTTGACATGCCTCTGCCATGAGGTGACTATTAAGATTGGCTCCATTATCCGTGATAATCACCTTGGGAATTTCGAAGCGGCAAATGATATTTGTATGTACGAAATCCACTACTGCCTTCTTTGTTACTGCTTTAAATGTCTTCGCCTCCATCCATTTAGTGAAATAATCAATGGCTACTAATATAAACCTGTGCCCGTTAGATGTTGCGGGTTCTATTGGACAGATGACATCCATGTCCCAGGCGACAAAAGGCCATGTTGCTGACATTGTATGCAACTCATAGGGTGGGGAATGAATCAAGTCCCCGTGTATCTGCCATTGATGGCATTTCCGCACATATCTAATGCAATCTCGCTCCATTGTGAGCCAATAGTATCCAGCCCTTAATATTTTCTTGGCCAAAACATATCCGCTCATATGAGGTCCAAGTTCCTGCATGTATTTCAGCCATGATTTAGTGGCCTGTTGCGCATCTATACATCTAAGTAAACCCAAATCCCGGGTTCTCTTGTATACAATTCCTCCGCTGAAGAAAAATCCACTTGCTAGTCGCCTTATAGCCCTTTTCTGATCTCCCGTGGCTTGTGCTGGGTACACTCCCATCCTCAAATATCCTTTAATATCATGGAACCATGATTCACCATCAAGTTCCTCTTCTACTGTGAAACAATAAGCATTTTGGTCACGAACTTGTATTTGCAATGGATCTATATAAGCTTTGTCTGAAAGGTACAACATGGACGACAATGTGGCCAGGGCATCTGCAACTTCATTGTGCAATCTTGGGATATGCTTGAACTCTATGGATTGAAACCTCTGAGATAGTTCATGTAGACACTGTCGGTATGGTATCAGTTTCAAATCCCTTGTCTCCCATTCTCCCTGAATTTGATGTATCAAGAGATCCGAGTCACCCATGACCAAAATCTCTTGAACACCCATGTCTATTGCCATTCTTAATCCCAGTATACATGATTCATACTCAGCCATGTTATTAGTACAGAAAAATCGGAGCTGAGCGGTAACAGGATAATGCTGACCCGTTTCTGAGATGAGCACTACTCCAATTCCGACCCCTTTGCTATTGACAGCCCCATCAAAGTATAGTTTCCAGCCCGGCTTGTCGTCTTGTTTCAATTCTTCAATATTGATTGTCTCCTTATCAGGAAAATATGTCTTCAGTGGTTCATACTCATCATCAACTGGATTTTCTGCCAAATGATCAGCGACTGTTTGTGCCTTCATTGGAGTGCGGATTACATAAACAATATCAAACTCTATAAGTAGAATTTGCCATTTAGCGAGCTTTCCTGTGGGCATAGGCTTCTGGAAGATGTACTTCAGTGGATTCAAACGAGATATAAGATAAGTGGTATAAGCCGACAGGTAATGTTTCAACTTTTGTGCAACCCATGTTAAAGAACTGCATGTTCTTTCCAGCCGAGTGTATTTTACCTCGTAAGATGTAAATTTCTTATTGAGATAGTATATTGATTGCTATTTCTTCCCCGTTTCATCATGCTGCCCCAATACACAACCAAAAGAATTATTCAATACGGTCAGATAAAGGATCAAGGGCCTTCCAGGTTCTGGAGGAACCAACACAGGAGGATTGGCCAGATATTCCTTGATTTTGTGCATCTTGACATTCTTCAGTCCAATTCACCGCAACATATTTCTTCAATAATTTGAAAATGGGCTCACAGGTTAATGTCAGCTGAGCAATAAATCTGCTAATATAATTCAACCTGTCCAACAAACTCATCAACTCTTTCTTGTTCTTTGGCGGAGGCAAGTTCTGAGTTGCCTTTATATTTGACGGGTCTAGTTCAATACCACGTCGGCTTACCACGAACCCTAATAACTTTTCTGATGGTACTCCAAAAGCACATTTTGCTGGATTGAGCTTGAGATTATATCTTCGAAGCCTCTGGAAAAACTTCCTCAAGTCTTTGACATTATCACACTGCTTTTCGGATTTGATAATAACATCATCCATATACACCTCAATCTCTCGATGTATCATGTCATGAAATATAGTGGTCATTGCTCTCATATATGTAGCTCCAGCATTCTTCAACCCAAATGTCATTACTCTGTAGCAATATGTTCCCCACGGTGTGATAAAGGCCGTCTTTTCTGCATCTTCTTCATCCATCAAGATCTGATGATAACCCGCACAACAATCCACAAAAGAACCAATCTCATGTTTGGAACAATTGTCAATCAATATGTGGATCTTTGGCAATGGAAAATTATCCTTCGGACTGGATTTATTGAGGTCTCGATAATCAAAACACACTATGGTCTTTCCGTCTTTCTTTGGAAATATAATTAACCCGAGAAAGGCTACCATGAAGGCAAAACTCCTGTGTTCCTCCCATTTAGCCCGGTTAGATTTGTTGTAGAGTTTGTTCGTTGGAACATTGAATCCTCCAGCGTGGCCATATCAGCGGTATATAGAGTTCATGGTGCAAAACCCGTGGACCAAATCTTCATTGTGAACATTTGAGGCTATTTTCAAGGAGTCGAGGAATCTATGCACAGTGATGGCTCCTGGAGCAACCAGATACTTGTCTTTTCAGGGAACCTCACCCTTTCCGATGTAGTTAGCAATTTCTTCCAATGTCGGAGTAAGCTCAAAATCCAAGAAGTGGAGCACATTGTGCGCGGGATCCTAGCAGGCAACTAAAGCTCGGATAGTATCACCTCGAGGTACTACGTCAAGCAGCCCAATAAGATCTTTCAAATATTTCTTGACCCAATCCTGACCATCTTGGCCTAAATCATTCCACCACAATCGTAACTCCAAAGGGATCTTATTCATTAGTGAAAAGGTTCATTTTGTACTATGCTCATCCTGCACGTTTATTAAAGGCGATTTAAACTCATATTATTTGACTCAAACCGAAAACAAAAATCTTTTTGAAGGAAAATTTATATTATTTCATAAGAATCCACCTTTCAATACCTCGTTCGGAAATTTCAAGGCTATTATTATTTAAATAAAATAACTTCAAAAGCGGCCATTTTTTCACAAACAGCCTTCCGGCGTCCTTTCAGAACATTCGGCTATTTTCAAAAACAGCATCACTTTGATTTTTATTGAAAAACTAAAAATTTGACATTTTTTGGTTATTTTTGAAAATGGGTGGTTGGACACGACATGGGTTGCCTACGTATCTCGCCTAGTGGTGAGAATCAAACCAGTGTAGTTCGGTCAAATTGTTTTAAGACCAATTATTTCGACAGAAATTATTCCAACTATTTTCAAATTTTTCTTTTTCTCAAAACTTCGACATTGTTTCGTCAATATTTTAGGTATTGCTATTCTAAAAATCGCTATTTTTCTCTTTTTTTTCAGGTATTTAGCCGGTCAGCATAATAATCCTGGACAAACTAATGCAACATATAATCGTGCTCGGTCTTTGATATCCGGGTCACTTGTCCTAGACGGACCCAACCCCTGTATTGAGTCCCTTAAGTCAGACATGATGAAAATAATCGTCCGAAATCTAGGCTCAATATCCTGATTTTCAATGGTACTAGACTGTGTACCCGAGTGGACAACTCGAATCGAGGAGGGGGCTACGTATCGGGGACCCGTGGGATCGTCCGGCTTTGTAACTTTTCCGACCTCTATTTCTTATTAGGTATGACTTAACAGAAAGGGGAGTCTCAATCAGTAAGCACATCCCAGTGGTAAGAAGAGAAGGGTTTTCGGCACAATTTTATATATACAGTTCACGTTGTCACACCTCCTTGTGGCGCGCCCCCTACCCCGGAGGGTAGATGCGCGAGGGAGTTTTTCCAATTTAATTGACAATATTCGAAACGGGATTATTCTATTTATTTCAGAGTCGCCACTTGGAATAAATTAAGGTGTCCCAAGTCACCGATTTATTTAAATCCCGAATCGAGGAAATTTTTGACTTTCCAAATGAAGTCTGCGAACCAGAAATTCTAAGTAAGGAATTCTGTTGACCCGAGGGAAGGTGTTAGGCACCCCCGGATCTCGTGGTTCTAGCACGGTCGCTTCAATTATTATAAATGGCTTAAAAATATCTGATTTTTATATATGTTATAAATTACATGCTTTAATTAAACTTTAAACCGCTTTAACCTGTTAACTTTGCATTTTTTTTAGATTTAAATGTGAATGGCCCATATTTATTTCTATGAAGTAATCTAGTCATATGAGTAACTTTACAACCATAATAGTATTTTAACATATATTAACGACAATTGAGTTTCTATTGTAGCACTACGAGAAAAGAAAAAAAAATTCACGTTAACGTATATCGGTTCGACATTGACTAATAATAAAGGCCTCTTATACAAATCATTAGTAGTGTTATCCTAAAGCAAATAAATTGATGAGCGGAATCTCATGTTGTATAAACTATCCTACAAAAATTCGACGGGTGTTTAATAGCATCTGGATAGGTTCAACATTTATCTTTATGTAAGAAATAAAAATAAAGATAATCTTACTTCTAAAAAAAAAGAACTTGTCAAAACCCTGTATTACTAAATCACATGTGTTTTAAGCTTGGCAACATTTGAAGTTCAGTTAAAATCCTAAAAAACATGTAATAAAATACAATTCATTTCACTAGACTTGGCCACCTTGTTTCCAACTCCAAATACATTCAGATTATTAACAATCAATTAAGCTAAAACATGCTTCCAATAGGTAACAATACAAATATCATGACTAAAAGGTAGTTTTCATTAAACTATAATTTCCAAATACAAACATGGTTTATTGAGACTGCCACTCCGAACAACAAAGCTTTAAACTGTAAGCAATTGAAAACTATAGAAGAATAAGTAGAATCATTTTAATGAACTGAAATACATTTCATACTTCAATTTCCTCATGGTTAATTCATTTTTTCTTCAATTCTTTCCACAACCAACAGAGTTACAGGAAGGAAAATGTACCTGGAATTCGTAAGCAAGGAGAGAGATCAGTGAATTATTCAAAAAGTAAGCAAAACACCAGCGGCAAAAATCCCCGCAAAGATCCAGCAAAAACAGTAGCAGAAACAACAGAAAATTCCGGGAAAATGGCTCAACTCAAACAAGGAATCGAAGGCAGCCCTAATGACAATCTTACGAGGCCAGACAACCACAACATAAACACCAATAGCGCAAGAGAAACACACTATTGTACTGATCTTTTGAAAGAGAAGAAAAAAACTGGTTCAAAAATCAGTTTCTATTTTTTTTCAAAGTCGGGATTTCCAAACTCAAGGTCTGATTTTCTTAGAGTATCTGCTGTGTATCTCAAAAATCTGTTCTTTAAGTGTGTGAATGTGTGAAAAAAAAGTTGTTCTTTTCAAGGTTTAAGTCTAAAAAGAAAGCTGTTTTTGAGGATCTCCCTGTTCTCTGTTTTTCCAGTGAGTCTTGTGTGTGTGTGTTTCTAAAACTGTTCTGCTCTCCTTTTTCCAGTGTCTGTCCTCTCTGTGTGTTTTTCCCTCTCTTTTATAACTAAAACAGAACCTTCTATTTTTAATTCAACAGCTCACCTTCCAGCCTCTTTATTCTCTAGCCCATGTTACTTCTTAAACCTTTTAAATCATCACTCCATGTTATCCCATCAGATTCCCACCTTTTCTGTCTAAACATGGGATTTTCTTGTTTTAAAATTCCTTAAGTACAAAACCTAGGTGAATACCTGCTGTCCAACAGGTTTCTACTGACCTAAGGCATGTGCCTTGCACCTAGATGTGGTCTTTAACATGCTTAAACAGCTATATCCAATCAACAATTTAAAGTGAAATCAAAACAATCTAAGGCTCGGTCACAAACAGGGAATCCTAACAGTTGTAGTTAAAATGGTTCAAACAAAAACATAGAATTAGTTTGACGACATTCGACTAAACGATTGCAATACATAGAATTGATAACAACCAATCGACGAACCAAATGATTTCAACAAATTTCGGCCAAAACAAAAGGATTGCGAAGCCAACTATTCGATGACATTCGTTGAATCGATTACAACATATAACACATATAAGTAATAACAAACAGTCATTGAATCAGTGATTCGAAATGCTTAGGCAAATAAAACACAAAATGCAGAATTTAGCTACTTGACAATATCGATCAAAACCAATTCGTATTTCTATAACTTAATACATTATAACAGACAATCAACAAATAAGAAAGACCAAATAAACGTCTTACGGAGTAGAAGCAGAGAAGATTGAAAATTAAACACAAAACAAAAACAAACGAACGACTAAACCAAACAATGAGCACAACAATGAATAAAACATAAAGAAAAAAATGAAATACCTTAAAAGTGAATCCGAAACGAACAGACCCAGGCTTAAATGGACTTGAAATTGCATTTTTTGAAGTCGAATGGACTTTAATTGAAATGTTTTCAAACAAAAACATACCAATTAAAATCTATTAACTTCAAATCCTTTCAATTGGACGAAATCCCTAGTTTTTTAATTCTAGGGTTCTTGAGGGCTCGATTTGGGGGTTGAGGAGTTAGGGCTTGATTCGAACAAAGAAAAGGTCGATTAAGGTTAGAGGGGGCCAGGGATGACGAGGTGTGAGTTTGGGCTCGGTTGGAGTGGGTTTGGTTTTTGCTCGAATCTTCAAATAAAGATTCGAGAAGATGGGGAGTGATTCGAGGTTGGTGGGTAACAGATTCTTATAGATGAGGAAATGGTGGTCATGTGGTGTTGTTGCCGCCGGGTTTCAGGCGAAGGGGAGGGGTGGCGGCCGTTAGGGTTTTCTGGGTGTGAAGGAGACGAAGGGGACTTGGCTTGGGGGGAATTTGGGAATGAATCGGGTTTAGGGGTATTGGGGGTGTTTTGGTGTATCAAAATAGGGAGTTTAATATGGACCGTTGGATTATTACATCCAACGGCTCAGATTAAACACAAATGATGGGGCTGGGAGATGGATTCGGGTGAAGGGAAATTCGGACTGGGCTGGGACGTTTGGGCCTTACGAATTAAATTGAATTTCGGCCCAAATTTGATTTCCCCCTCTCTTTTATTTAATTCTCATTATTTCCTTAATTGAAAAAAAAAATTAAAATTCTAAATTACACTAGAAAAAATCAAATTAACTCATAAAAAATACTAAATTAATCATACTAACAATTTACACACATAATTATTAAATATAAAATCACACAACTAGGTATTTAAATATTAAAAAACGCAAAAATACACATTTTTTGTTATTTTACATTTTCGTAAACAAACTTAATTGCTCTAAATTGCAAACATGAATTTTATATACAAATGCAATATATTTTTGTATTTTTATATTTTTTGGATAATTTAGACCTATAAACACGAACGCATAAATACAGATAATAAAAGAAAGATAACACAAAATCCACAATAATTGCAAACGACACAAAAATTTATTTTATTTTGAATTTTTGGGAGTATATTTCCTATAGGGCAAAAATCACGTGCTCACAGCTGCCCCTCTTTGCACGGAAACATGAAGAGTTTTCGTGCAAAGATAAGTGAGCGGATACGAGCGATTTTTGCCCGTTTGAGCACTCCGTATAAAGCATTTTTTTGAAAAAGTTTGACCGAACCTTTGCTTCAGAAGGTCTCCTACATATCCCTGGCTAAAAGGGAATCAGGTCAATGTAGTTCGGGAAGTTTTGGCAGCTGGGACTACCGTGACTGACACTTTGTTGTTACTGTTGCTATCGTTGCTGCTGTTGCTGCTTACTGTTTATTGACCTCCTTATTACACCAAAAAGAAAATAAAACTGAACTAGCTATACTATCAAACTATGAGTTACAAGATTCCTATCTATAATTCTCTTGAAAACTTGATCTTGAATCTTAGCTTATTTGCTGTAGACCTCGATCTGAATCTTGATGCTCAACAAGCTATACGTGCTTGTTTATTTCTGTAATATTGAGTGAAACGGAGTCGGCGGAGCTTGTTACTTCAATCAGCTTCTGAGCAATCCGCACTTTTGTTTACTCCAACGTTTGAACTCTTTTCTTTTGGTTCTTTTCTTCTTTTCTTCATTCTGGATTGATGTTCCATTCGTAGGTTATCTCGATCCTTGCGTCCCGAGGTCAAACCTATTTAGACAACAAAACAAACAAACGAACGAAATTTTTCTGCCCCAGTTTTGCTAGGAAAATTTCGTGAGTTAGTTGTGACACAGAAAGTGATTAAAAAGACTCTTTGGTATTGGGTAAGAAAATCATGGTTTCACAACTAAACGTTCCACGACTTTCTGGTCGGGATTTTGAAGAAGAGTTTAACGGCTTTCTGGCCGGAATTCAAATAATGTCTAACGGTTTTTTGGCCGCCAGACCCTCGGTTTTTTGGCCGGGGTTAAAATAAATGGCTCCGCAGTTTTCTGACTGGGAGATCCTCGGTTTTCTGACCGGGGATAAAAGTTTCACGGCTTTCTGGCCGGAATTTCGCGCTTTTGTTTACTCGAACATTTGAACTTGTTTCCTTTCGGTTCTTTTCCTTCTTTTCTTATTTCCGGATTGAGGTTCCACTCGTAGGTTATCTCGATCCTTGCATCCCGAGGTGAAACCTATTTAGACAAATGAAACAAACAAACAAAAGAAATTTTTCTGCCCCAGATTTGCTTGGAAAATTTCGTGAGTTAGTTGTGACACAGAAAGTGATTAAAAAGACTCTTTGGTATTGGTTAAGAAAATCACAGTTTCACAAATAAACGTTCCATGGTTTTCTGGCTGTGAGACTCTCGGTTTTCTGATCGGGGTTTAAAGAGACAGCTCCGCAACTTTCTGACTGGGAAATCCTCGATTTTCTGACCATGATTTCGAAGAAGAGTTTTACGGCTTTCTGGCCGGAATTCAAAACAATGTCTCGCGGTTTTTTGGCCGCAAGACCCTCAGTTTTTTAGCCGGGGTTAAAATAAAAGGCTCTGTAGTTTTCTGACTGGGAGATCCTCGGTTTTCTGACGGGAAGAAGAGTTTCACGGCTTTCTGGCCGGAATTCAAAACAATGTCTCACGGTTTTTTGGCTGCAAGACCCTCGGTTTTTTGGCCAGGGTTAAAATAAATGGCTCCGCAGTTTTCTAACTGGGAGATCCTCGGTTTTCTAACTGGGAAGAAGAGTTTCATGGCTTTCTGGCCGGAATTCAAAAACAATGTCTCACGATTTTTTTGCCGCAAGACTCTCGGTTTTTTGGCTGGGTTAAAATAAATGGCTCCAAAGTTTTCTGACTGGGAGATCCTCGGTTTTATGACCGGGAAGAAGAGTTTCATGGCTTTTTGGCCGGAATTCAAACAATGTCTAACGATTTTTTGGCCGCAAGACCCTCTTTATTTTGGCCGGGGTTAAAATAAATGGCTCCGCAGTTTTCTGACTGGGAGAACCTCGGTTATCTGACCGGGAAGAAGAGTTTCACGGCTTTCCGGCCGGAATTCAAACAATGTCTAACGGTTTTTTGGCCGCAAGACCCTCGGTTTTTTGGCCGGGGTTAAAATAAATGGCTCCGCAATTTTCTGACTGGGAGATCCTCAGTTTTTTGACCGGGGAAGAAGAGTTTCACAGCTTTCTGGCCGGAATTCAAACAATGTCTAACGGTTTTTTGGCCGCCAGACCCTCGGTTTTTGGCCGGGGTTAAAATAAATGGCTCCTCAGTTTTCTGACTAGGAGATCCTCGATTTTCTGACCGGGAATTTTGAAGGAAAGTTTTCACGGCTTTCTGGCCGGAATTCAAAAGCAATGTCTCACGGCTTTCTGGTCGGAGAGACCCTCGGTTTTCTGACCGGGGTCCAAACGAATATTGGACTAACATGATTTGATTCTCTTTTTGGAGTTTTCATTTTCTTTTCTTTTATTCTTCCTTTTGGGCCTTCTTTTAGGTTTTTTTGTTTTTTTTTAATGTCAACCAATGCATAAGATAAAGCTTTTGAAAAGAAACTTCCCTTTTTATGCGTTTTCCTTGTTCCAGAGCCATTTCAATGCTTGCGTACTCCACTTCCTTGGGTTGTACCTTCTTCTTGCACAATCAAATAGACCTGCTTTCAACAAAGAACATTTTATTAGTTGAAAAAGTGGTTGACTTTGTGGCCTTGATTATCTTCATTGCTTGATCCTTGCCCCGTTTCCATTGAGAACTTTGCTACCAATTGGCTTTGGGGTGACTTCCTTTCAAACTGTCCGGATTCAAACTCGAAATTCTTTGAGGACTCGCCTATGTGGGCTATGTCTTTCTGCCTCATTCCGTTTCTTCTAAGACCTTAGCCTTTGATTTCCATTTTCTTCCTAACATCCGTTCCTTTGGAAACAATTGATCATTACGATCAAATCGGGGATTGTATCAATACACCACTGAGGCTGGGTATCTTTCTTCAACTCTTTTTTTTTTTTTTTTTACCAGACGGAGTCCTTTAAAACCGGTCCTGCCGCCTTTCTTTGTAATAGTTTCAGAATTAAAATTAAACCGAAAGGAACAAAAAGCAAGAAAATGTGTTTAAAGAGAAGCGTCCCTTTCGGGGAGAAGAAGGACTTTTGTGGGATGCATGCTGACTTCAAATAAACATGACATGCTTCTTGGACTGGACACCTGACCCACATAAACTTTCCAACTTCTTATGAACCCATTGATTCGCAATTTCAAAACCAGTGAACCTTGCCAAAATTCTTTTAGTGAAGGGATGTCTTCTTTTTGGTCGGCGGCGCCCTTTGCGGGTTTTCGCCAATCGACCCCTCTCATTTCTCTTCTCACTGTCGCCCGATAGTGCTCTTTGCAAGTTTTCACTAAACGGACTCTCTCATTTTTAGCTTCTCCAACTGCCATCGCCTTATGGTGCCCGAAGGTTTTCACCGATAAGACTCTCTCATTTTGTTTCTCTCAATTCAGGCTGTGTCAGATTTCCGTCAATGACATTTTTCACTTCCTTGCCTTTGCCAATTGATCTGAAGGACTTGAACAAGGTTTTTTGGGTAAAAAGGAATTTGAATGGAATTACAACTCTGGAATCAATCTAGACGGATCTAAACTACACCGTCATATCATCTGCCCCAGTTTCAATTTTTTATTTTTTTTTTATTTTTGGGAAATTGGGATTTTGGTTTTGGTGTGACTAAACCTCAGGAGAGGTTGCCTATGTATCCTTTCGGAATCAAGTCAGAACGTAGTTCAGGTACTTTGTTCTGTTTGGTTTTTAGTTTTTTGGTTTTTTGGTTTTTTTTTATTATTATTTATTTCGGGTTCCAAAGAGGGTGAACAAAAAGAAACATAACCGGCTTAAAGGGTTTTACAAAGGATTTATAGTGTTTGGGGTAGTAAGAAAGAAAGCCTTCGTCGTCTCAATTATCCAAAAGCCAACGCCGCCGGAGGTCTTGACATAGTACCTTTATACTGCATCTGTATTGACCGCCGTTTCAAGATCATTTCCTTCAATGTCTCCCAGATACAGTGTTCCTGGATGATGTATGGATCCTTCCAATTAGGAGCGAATTTTTCCTTTTGTTTCTTGGTAATGAGGGGGAATACGCCTTAACGTCGGTTGTTCTATTTCGAGATTCTTGGGCCGCACTTTCTTGTTGCAAGTATGGGCCATTCTTTGTTGGGATAACTACTCGGGTATTCTCTGAGTACAACACACCCCTTTTGTATGCGAACCAATTTTCATTCAGTTATTCCAATTCATTGTTTCATTTCCTCAAAAATAAACTTTTGTGCATTTCAACTCTCGATTCATTATTCTGAAGTCTGACAGCGTTTTGGGATCTAGGCATGAAGTCCACAAGCATGTCATGTTATTTAAAGCTGCATGATTTGAACTAAAGAGAAGAGAAAAAGAAAACTAAAACAAATCTGAAAGAATAAAAAATAACAAAAGAAAAGGTAACGGACAATGAAATATTAATTTCATTTCTTGGAATCGAAAAGATAAACAGGGTTCACATTCGGAAATTTAAAGACAAAAACTAAAAGAAACATCCAATTTACACCCTGAAATACTCTGGATGCAGAAAAATGCGGCAGGACAAGTTTACTGGGCTTCCGCCTGATCGGGAATGGCCTAGCCTTTCAGTTTGGGAGTTTAGTGTCTGATCCCATTTCAACGGTGATAGTCCCTTTTCCTGGCTCGACCATGTGGGTATCGCCGAGCTTTGCCTCATGTTTTCCTTCACTCTCTTCAGTCATGAAATCCTCATTATCTTCCTCTTGACGGTCCTTAAGCTTTTGCGGTACGTATCCAACAAACACTGGCTCATTCAGCCGTGGTGTCTTAATTGCCCCCCCCCCCATGCCACATAGGCTTGCTTAGGTGCACCAATTTCCTTTTCTGGTTCTAACTCAATGATTTTACTCTTCTTTTCCCCTTTCTCTTGTTTCGGGGCCACCTTGGGTTTCCTTTCCACGTCAGCAATAGCAATTATGGCCTTAAGCGCTGGATCGAATTCTTCGTCTTCACAAATCATCCTAACTATCGGCCCGTTATTGTGAGCAGGCAGCAGATTATTGGTCACATTTGGGACATCCTCGTCCTTCAACACAATCTTCCCTTTCTCTATTAAATTCTCCACCGCTTGTTTCAAAGTCCAATAGTCATTAGTATGGTGGCCTTCTGCCTCTGAATGATATGCACATCTGACACCAGCTTTGTAGGAAGGCGATGCCGGGTTTTGTCTATTCCGAGGAACCGGCTGCAGTAGACCCATTTGGACAAGTTTCGGGAATAGATTAGAGTAAGATTCACCAATTGGGGTAAAGTTTGACTTCTTTGGTTGTTCCCAAGGACGGAAGTTATTTTGCGGAGGTCGAGGATTATAGTGGTTCTGGTGGGGAGGCTGATTTCTTGGAAATAGAGCTTGGTTTCTACCGACATGTTGTTGCGGTTGCGCAAAAGGTTGAGCATTCATGACCGCGTACGGTTGAGGGATATAGGACATTTCCTGAGCAGAGTAATAATGCTGGGGGGTTCTTTCTGAAAAGAATGGTCTAGGAGCGTGGTGTCTTCTATCACCCGAAGTTGCCATGGATGTTTCCTCTTTCATCCTACCCTTTGCTATTCCTCCGGACCCTCCTTGGATTGCTTGGGAGGTCGCTCGAATGGCTGCCTGACTCAAAATTCTTCCCGTCTTTAAACCATTTTCTACCATTTCCCCAATCTTGATCGCCTCCGCGAAAGGCTTTCCCATTGCTGACAGCATGTTCTGGAAATAGTCTGGTTCCTGAGCCTGGAGGAAAGTAGTGACCATTTCAATTTCGTCCATAGGGGGTTTCACCCTGGATGCTTGCTCTCGCCATTTGATAGCATATTCTCGGAAGCTTTCTGAGGGCTTCTTCTTTAAGTTCGATAAAGAATTCCTGTCTGGCGCAATGTCAATGTTGTGCCGGAACTGTTTCACAAAATCTCTGGCCAAATCGTCCCAGATATGCCATCGAGATATGTCTTGATCCATGTACCATTCTGATGCTATCCCGATCAAGCTTTCTCCGAAATATGCCATCAGCAATTCTTTCATGCCGCCGGCACCTCGCAATTGATTGCAGTATTTCTTTAGATGAGCAATAGGGTCGCCATGCCCGTCATACTTTTCGAACTTCGGCGTCTTAAATCCTGAGGGAAAATGGACATGTGGGAACATGCACAAATCTGAGTAAGAAACACTCTTCTGTCCGCCTAGACCTTGCATGTTTTTCAAATTCTGTTCCAAGCTGCTCATTCTTTTTGACATTTCATCCCGTTCGGGAGCTTTTGGATTTTGGCTTGGCATGAGCTGAGGATAGACATTGGCGGCAAACTGGGTAGGATCCCGTGGAAGGGGTGGTGCCGGGAATGTAAAAGAAGAGGAATCAAAGAAGGGGGTATACGTGCCGGGATGCGCCGTGATTGGAACGGGCAAACCAACAGATATTCTTGTAGATGTATCTAATGCTGTCACCCGAGGATGGGAAGTGGAGGGTGATTCGGAGAGGGTTGTAACATTAGAATATCCAAACAAAGTAGGTGGGTAATTGGTGGGGGTATTGGAAATCCCACTTGACCTCAGGAATAGTTCGGGGAATCCAGGGATCGGACTTGGGGGCTCTTTCCCGTTATTCCAGTCATCCAACATCTCCAGCATGCGACAGCGCAAAATTCTGTTTTCTTCTACAGCCGCCGACTCAGTAGCCGGAATGGCCGACACGGAGCTCTCTTCCAAAACGGGAACGGTTGGTAGAGGGATTTCTGAAGACATGTTGGCACTTCTTTTCGACCTTGTGAAATAAGGATGTGTACTTTCTTTTGATTTAGCAACGGGTTGCTGAACTTTTCCTTTGGACCTCGTGAAGTATGAATGTGAGGCTAGAATACCTCAAAATCAACCACCCTTTTCTAAAACCCGGAGTTTGGCAAACAAACGGTTAGTCTGAGACAACATAACAGATAAGTAATCTCACGTTGGGTGTGATGCACTTATACAGTTGATCGTGTTGCTACTTGTATTCGATTGTAATGCGTTACTCCGGCTTATACTTTCCTTTGCTTTCATCTTCTTTCTCCCTTTATCAATTTTCTCTTTCTTTTTTTTTCTTTTTTTTCATTTTTTTTCATTTTTTTTTCTTTTTCTTTTGGTGATGGTCGAATCTTATGTGGATTGCCTACGTATCATGTCCCCGCATGAATCAGACCGGGCGTAGTTCGGAAAATAGGGAATTGAGTAAATTAACTAATTCTTGAAAGAAATGCTTTAAAAGAAGAAAGGAAAATATATTCATATTTTTGCTTTTTTTTTTTTTTTTTTTTTTTTTGTTTTGCTTTTTGATAGAAAGACTTCAAAAAATAAAAATTTATTTGCTTTGGAGTAAAATCCATATTTTTAAATTTTGATTTTTATTGATTTTTCTTTTTATTTCATGAAAAGCAATAGAAAGAACGAAACCATTTTTTTTTAGTTTTTTTTTGAACTACTTTTACTCTTTTTTTTTTAATTTTCTAAAGAAAGATTTTAATGAAGGAACTAAACGAATGTATTTTTTTGATTTTTTTTTTATTTTTTTTTTAAAATTAGGGTCGAAACCGATGAGGTTTTCCTACGTATCTCACATCCGGTGAGAATCAGGCCCCCGTAGTTCGGAAATAAAAGAACTAAATAATTTTAAGAAAAGAAAACAAACTATTTTTAAACAACATTTCTAAAACAAATTATTTTCAGAGAAACTAACCTATCTTTAATAAAAATCAAATTTGTTTTTCATTTTTCAAAAATTATTTTCTAAGGAACTAAGAAAATTTATTTGGAATTTTTTTTGGCATTTTTCAAAAAGGAAAAATTTTAAAGAAACTAACTATTTAAAATTAACAAAATTTATTTAGAGATTCTTTCTTTCATTTTGTTTTTTTTTTTCAAAATTTTTTTTTTCAAAAATTATTTTCCAAGAAAAGCATCTCGTTTTCCATTAATTTGATTGACATCTTCCACTACTTACCCTTTTTGTTTAATAACAAACCGGTCGGCATGTAAGATCGAAACAAATAAATGCACAGAGAAAGATGCAACAAGTTGGTCTTTTATTTCAGGTACACCTGTCCTAGACAGGCCCAACCCCTGTGTTGAGCCTCCTAAGTCAAATATGCACATGATGCAAATAAACGTTCCTATCGGGGATCCGGCATAAGGTTTTGTTATTCTAAGTCATCATCCCGTTGGAAAAAGTGTCTAGACTGGCTTTAACTCGAGCGGACAACTCGAGCCGAAGAGTGTCAGTGCACCGGTAGCATGGCTTTCCGGCTTAATTGACAAAACTCTCCGCCTAAACATGTGTGACTACAAAATCCTTCACCGGGTGCCAAACACCACAGCTATCTTGAGAAAAACGGGCTATGTCTAGCAAATGCCCGATATTATATTTCAATGAGACTCAGAAGAGGAAAATGGGCATCGGCACAATTTATATACAATTTACAAAATATCAAAGCGGTAAAAACAACATTTAGCACATTAATACAAACATATAATAAAATCAGATAATAAATAAGCCAAATACAAAAATTATTCAAAGCTCGAATTCTTAAACCCTGAACCATTGGTTCTGGGTTTGTTTCCCCAGCAGAGTCGCCAGAGCTGTCACACCTCCTTTTGGCGCGCCCCCTACCCCGGAGGGTAGATGCGCGAGGGAGTTTTTCCAATTTAAGTGACAATATTCGAAACGGGATTATTCTATTTATTTCAGAGTCGCCACTTGGAATAAATTAAGGTGTCCCAAGTCACCGATTTATTTAAATCCCGAATCGAGGAAATTTTCGACTTTCCAAATGAAGTCCGCGAACCAGAAATTCTAAGTAAGGAATTATGTCGACCCGAGGGAAGGTGTTAGGCACCCCCGGATCCTGTGGTTCTAGCACGGTCGCTTCAATTATTATAAATGGCTTAAAAATATCTGATTTTTATATATGTTATAAATTACATGCTTTAATTAAACTTTAAACCGCTTTAACCTGTTAACTTTGCATTTTTTTTAGATTTAAATGTGAATGGCCCATATTTATTTCTATGAAGTAATCTAGTCATATGAGTAACTTTACAACCATAATAGTATTTTAACATATACTAACGACAATTGAGTTTCTATTGTAGCACTACGAGAAAAGAAAAAAAAAGAAAAATTCACGTTAACGTATATCGGTTCGACATTGACTAATAATAAAGGCCTCTTATACGAATCATTAGTAGTGTTATCCTAAAGCAAATAAATTGATGAGCGGAATCTCGTGTTGTATAAACTATCCTACAAAAATCCGACGGGTGTTTAATAGCATCTGGATAGGTTCAACATTTATCTTTATGTAAGAAATAAAAATAAAGATAATCTTACTTCTAAAAAAAAAGAACTTGTCAAAACCCTGTATTACTAAATCACATGTGTTTTAAGCTTGGCAACATTTGAAGTTCAGTTAAAATCCTAAAAAACATGTAATAAAATACAATTCATTTCACTAGACTTGGCCACCTTGTTTCCAACTCCAAATACATTCAGATTATTAACAATCAATTAAGCTAAAACATGCTTCCAATAGGTAACAATACAAATATCATGACTAAAAGGCAGTTTTTATTAAACTATAATTTCCAAATACAAACATGGTTTATTGAGACTGCCACTCCGAACAACAAAGCTTTAAACTGTAAGCAATTGAAAACTATAGAAGAATAAGTAGAATCATTTTAATGAACTGAAATACATTTCATACTTCAATTTCCTCATGGTTAATTCATTTTTTCTTCAATTCTTTCCACAACCAACAGAGTTATAGGAAGGAAAATGTACCTGGAATTCGAAAGCAAGGAGAGAGATAAGTGAATTATTCAAAAAGTAAGCAAAACAACAGCGGCAAAAATCCCAGCAAAGATCCAGCATAAACAGTAGCAGAAACAACAGAAAATTCCGGGAAAATGGCTCAACTCAAACAAGGAATCGAAGGCAGCCCTAATGACAATCTTACGAGGCCAGACAACCACAACATAAACACCAATAGCGCAAGAGAAACACACTGTTGTACTGATCTTTTGAAAGAGAAGAAAAAAACTGGTTCAAAAATCAGTTTCTGTTTTTTTTCAAAGTCGGGATTTCCAAACTCAAGGTCTAATTTTCTTAGAGTATCTGCTGTGTATCTCAAAAATCTGTTCTTTAAGTGTGTGAATGTGTGAAGAAAAAGTTGTTCTTTCCAGGGTTTAAGTCTAAAAAGAAAGCTGTTTTTTGAGGATCTCCATGTTCTCTGTTTTTCCAATGAGTCTTGTGTGTGTGTGTTTCTAAAACTGTTCTGCTCTCCTTTTTCCAGTGTATGTCCTCTCTGTGTGTTTTTCCCTCTCTTTTATAACCAAAATAGAACCTTCTATTTTTAATTCAACAGCTCACCTTCCAGCCTCTTTATTCCCTAGCCCATGTTACTTCTTAAACCTTTTAAATCATCACTCCATGTTATCCTATCAGATTCCCACTTTTTCTGTCTAAACATGGGATTTTCTTGTTTTAAAATTCCTTAAGTACAAAACCTAGGTGAATACTTTCTGTTCAGCAGGTTTCTACTGACCTAAGGTATGTGCCTTGCACCTAGCTATGGTCTTTAACATGCTTAAACAGCTATATCCAATCAACAATTTAAATTGAAATCAAAACAATCTAAGGCTCAGTCACAGACAGGGAATCCTAACAGTTGTAGTTAAAAATGGTTCAAAC
>JASVEL010005800.1:0-53214 GCA_032618575.1 Nicotiana noctiflora
TGGTGAAATTATTTATAAATCAAGCCACAATTACATATTTTTAGGTAATTTTCATGATAAATATTAAGTGAGAACCTAATAAAAATACTATTAGTAACTTACATGTTTCTACTATACATGTTAGAATTACTATTGCTACTGGGAGTTTATGTAACTTACCTTTCACACATAAGGTCCAAAACAAAACTTTGACATTATTCTTGTGACATCTGCAGTGGTGACACTAATATATCAACGTCCTATATTCTCGCATTGAGAAGAATGAAAAAAAAAAAAAAAAAAAATATATATATATATATATATATATATATATATATATATATATATATAGTATCTAGTGCGCTGTATTACTCAATCTAGTGCACTAGATACTATATATATATATATATATATATAGTATCTAGTGCTGCTGTATTACTCAATCCGTGAAAAAAAAAATTATGGGATTCTCAATTTGAGGATCGACACATCTTGTTTTCTGCATGAAAAAGATTGAGCAGATAACCACTATTGTCAATATGTAATGATACATTGGTAAGCTTTTTGGGGATAAAAGTTAGTCGCAATAGAAATTAAGAAAAAGATTAGCAGGACAAGAAAAAGAGGAATGGATCAGAAAATCTAAGGCAGAATCAGGAATTAAATTTTATAGATTCTTAAATAGTAATTGTATTCATAAATTATTTATTTATTGAATTCATAATTAAATTTTATATATATTAATTAAATATTTTAATCCCAAAATAAGGTCTAAGCAAAAATTATTAGGTTCATCCTGACTCCATCTACTTCCCCAGCTTCGCCTCTGCTGAAAAGACTATTATTTTTTTCAAGCATACAGAAAAGTAATGGTCTCTTCCACTTTTGATTTATACGGCGAAGAATTAACAGTAGTCCTCTATTTATATAGAACTGGTTTCATGTATAGTAAATTACTAATCCAGTGACTGAAATTTCAGTGTCTAACAATCACGTGTACTTTAAATTCTCATTTAAACACCCACTACGAAACTTCAATATATATTTCTCGATTTTTTTTTTCAAAAGAATTAGATGCATAACGCATTAAACCACTATTCAAATAAATTAAGCTAAATTTACTGTCGTGATCCAAAAATACATTAGTTGTGATGACACTTAACCCAACCTACTAGGTAATCCAACTATCCTATCCAATTCCAACAATATTCCATAAGACAGTTTAAACAAGAAAATTGTCTAAATCTTATACATTTTCGGATGACCGGTAGTACAAATCATGAGCTTCTAAGAGTAGAGATTTAAAAACTGAAAGGAAATAAGTACATCTTCTGCTTGAAAAGTACATAAATAGAATTATATAAAATTTCTTTGAGTTGCCACGATCTATAAGTACATGAACACTTCCTAAAGTCAACAACATGTTTATATATGGCCAATCGTGGATCACATACCCTATTTCAACATTAAATTTGACTTCTTATTTGGCTTCCCTTTGAGCATTCTTTCCAAGTATTTCAATAGCCATGGGTGATATATTACATACCCATTTTTTTAGAAAACTCTTTCATGTTATTTATCCCCTCCGTACTCTTAATTATAATTTCCTCTAACATAGAGCCCGTTTGGATTGGCTTAAAAAAAATGGCTTTTAAGCACAAGTGCTTAAAAGCACTTTTTAAGTGCTGGAGCTTGTTTTATAAATAAGCAGTTATGTGTTTGGATAAAAGTATTGAAACTTAAAAAAAGTTGTTAAAGTGTTTGGTAAACAAGTGATGTTAAGCACTTTTTCTTTTAAAATGACTGAAATATCCTTAAAGCTGATAACGCTAAACATAAGCTTAGTATTACAAGTTTTTAATGCTAAATTGTAATTTATTTCTTGTTCTCGTTAAGTTCTCAATGATTTGATAAAACAATTTTTAATATATATATAAATTATTTATTTAAATAATATATAATAATAATTTAACTAAAATAACCACTTGGCCAATGGCATATAATAATAATTTAACTAGTTTACTACTATGGCCAGTGAACATATAAATGAAATATATTTAGATGTTTCTAACTTTTAATTTTTTTTTTTGTGTGAATTGCCTGTCAAAATTGACCCGTGATGTTTATCACTAAAAATATTTTAACAGGAAAGGAGCACCAGTGGAAAAGAAAGGAAAGGAAAGGAAAAAATGGGAAAATAATAATGAAAGAGTAAAGAAAGGAATAAAAGGAGAAGAGAGGAAAGTTATGGAAGAAGTGGAACAAGGGTGCTGCAACAAAACGAGAAAAAGAAAAAGATAGCAGATTTCAGATTTTCTATCTAGGGGTAATTTCGGGATTAAGAGAAACTATAAGGGATAAGAATGTAATGTACTTGGTCAAAGCAATATGGCTTTTAAGCCAATTTAGAAAAAGTTGGGTTTACCCAACTTATTGCTTTTAGCTTTTTTTAAGTAGATTTTAATTTTTTTTAAGCTTTTTTTTTGTTGCCAAACACTTCCACAACTTAAAAAGGACTTAAAAGCTGGTTTGACCAGCTTTTAAGCCCATCCAAACAGGCTCATAGTAATGATAGATTTGTGCCTAGTTGCCAATTCCAACTATTGAATGTCTCACACATGTTGTTCTTCACTACATGCATACGTACTATGTTCTTTGAAGTATGCCCTACACCATATCTATTTGTTGTATTTAAGCAAGTCTTGAACAATAGCTCCCCTAGCTGGTCCATTTCATCCAATTTTTTGCTAATGTAAACTTCAAATGTAGCTCTTGCACACTACCTTAGGAAACTTTAACACATCAGCTATTGTTTTATTAAGGAACTTTTAACAGTAGCTAATTAAGGACAAGTTAGTCTATATGCATACCTTAGGTTAGGGTCCAATACAAAATTAACATTGTAGTAGATTTGTAGGTTAACTAGGTTTGAAATCATTTTATTTTCATACCTGCAAAGTAAAAAAAATAGTATTATTAATGTATTTGTTGTCAAAAATTGTACCTTTACACAACTCCATAAACTAACCAACAAAAGAGACAAATTTTTTGAGTAAAAAACTTTCAAGATTCCTTTTTCGTCCCCACAATACCTTATAGTGTTCAAAAATATTTTGGTGGACCACTAACAAGAAGGAGACCCAACATACTTCACAAAAAATATATAAACCTAAGATTAAATTCTGTTTTGACAAAAAGAACCTAAAAAATTAAATGGAATAACCAATTATTCCATTACACTCATGATACTACATTAAAAAGGGCTTTCACTCCAACGTTTAACGAAACACAACAAAAGTCCCATATCTTAAGGAAGATTATACAACAATTACGACCTAACCCAACCTCCCCTAAAAATCTTAAATAGAGCAAAAGCCCCATATATTGAGGAAAATGAAGAACTATAAAGACAAAATATGAAGAACAGATGAAGAAACTTACCCTACAAACTCCAATAATGACGGAGAGCAAAAAAGAGACTCACTATTAGTTGTTCGATACTTTGTAAGCCCTAAGTACACATGTAATTGTAAAATGATCATGGAAAACTGTGGGTTGGGGGGGGGGGTAAATAATCCTTTCCCGTTTCTTTTATCCTATGTGACCACATTAAGTGACGTGGAGCCTACGTGATTTCATTTTACTGACGTGGCGTCCTATATGTTGACGATTGTATTACACGTAATGGCAGCCTCCTGTCATAAGTATTTATTATTCACGATTTGAATGAGTATAAGTGTTCAATTGACAATTATCTAAGTTTAGATACCGGCATGCAAAGTAGCACAAATTTAAGTGCCATTTAGATCATTCTGCTTATAAAATATCTAGGTGAATTTAGGCCAGATGTTCGCATATCATGAGATAGTACATTAAAAAAATTCAAGTTCTTTATTGTCCTTTAATATATTTCCGCCTTATTAATCAAGTTCACTTCAATCTATCATCCAAAAAGTTGTAATAAGACTTTTAATTGGGGTATGTAAGTGACATTTACGCCCAAGGTATACGAAGTAATTATGTATTTGTTGAAAAAATAGAATAACATTCATATTTTTTTCATGGAGTTCTACACAATATACAATGATGGTGTAAAAAATATTTATACAATCAAGCCACAATAAAATATTTTTTTAGGTAATTTTCATGATAAATATTAAGTGATAACCTAATAAAAACAGTATTAGTAACTTACATGTTAGAATTACTATTGCTACGTACTGGGAGTTTATGTAACTTACCTTTCACACATAAAGTCCAAAACAAAACTTTGTCATTATTCTTGTGACATCTGCACTGGTTACACTAATATACCAACGTCCTATATTCTCGCATTGAGAAGAATGGAAAAAAAAAAGAAAAAAAAAAAGAATATGTAGTATCAGTGCTGCTGTATTACTCAATCCGTGAAAAAAAATGATGGGATTCTCAATTTGAGGATCGACACATCTTATTTTCTGCATGAAAAAGATTGAGCACATAACCACTATTGTCAATATGCAATGATACATTGGTAAGCCTTTTGGGGATAAAAGTTAGTCGCAATAGAAGTTAAGAAAAAGATTAGCAGGAGAAGAAAAAGAGGAATGGATCAGAAAATCTATGGCAGAATCAGGAATAAAATTTTATAGATTCTTAAATAGTAATTGAATTCGTAAATTGTTTATTTATTGGATTTATAATTAAATTTTATATATATTAAGTAAATATTTTAATTTAAATATAAGGTCTAAGAAAAAACTATTAGGTTCATCCGGACTACATCTGCTTCCCCAGCTTCTGCTGAAAAGACTATTATTTTTTTCAAGGATACAGAAAAGTAATGTTCTCTTCCACTTTTGATTTATATCACGAAGAATTAACAGTAGTCCTCTATTTATATAGAACTTGTTTCATGTATAGTAAATTACTAATCCAGTGACTGAAATTTCAGTGTCTAACAATCACGTGTACTTTAAATTCTCATTTTTAAACACCCACTACGAAACTTCAATATTTCTCGATTTTTTTTTTCAAAAGAATTCGGGGCATAACGCATTAAACCGTTATTCAAATAAATTAAGCTAAATTTACTGTTGCGATCCGAAAATGCATTAGTCGTGATGACACTTAACCCAACCCGCTAGATATGCCAACTATCCTATCCAATTTCAACAATATTCCATAAGACAGTTTAAACAAGAAAATTATGTAAATCTTATACATTTTCGGATGACTGATAGTACAAATTACGAGCTTCTAAGAGTAGAGATTTCAAAATTGAAAGGAAATAAATACATCTTCTGCTTGAAAAGTACATAAACAGAGTTATATAATCTAAGGCTACCATGAACAAGAGGCACCTACAACCGGGGGACGCGGGCAATTCAGCTCCCATGGAACACAGCAACATCGACATCCAAAATCTGAACATTATGTGCAGTAAGTGCAGTATGAGTACAACAGATCATCTGTACTCAAAAAATAACAAACCTATCCTTAAGTTAGAAGTAGTGACGAGTTGGAACATAGGTCGGGTCCAACACCAATAACCAATAGCAATTTGTAATAGTGTAAATCAAATAAATAAAAAAATAGCTCAAAGATAAAGTGCTTAGTCTTTTCATAGTTTTCCAAAAGCAATCCCACTTTTCAATTATAATGAAAGCCCAAATCCTTTAAGGAAATCATTAAAATTATGATTAAGTTTGAAAACTATAACTTTTCCCCATAACCTTTCATAGGTAAATGTTTCCTTTTCAGCTTGCATAATAAAAGTGCATCTATGCCTACATGTTAAGATACAAGTAAAAATCATGAATGTCACCAAAACCGAGTTGCAAAAGGAAAATGCATCTCTATGCATATCTCTCAAGTACGTATGACAAATGCAATGCCTCTCAGTGATGAATTCATGTGCTTACACTTTTAGAGTACTCAACCTCACTGTCTCGCATTATCTTTTATCATGCTCAAAACTCAGCACACTCCATCACTCAGTACACTGTATAGTACTCGTTGCAGCGTGTAACCCCATCCACACACATATATATACACAGTCAACTGCGCTCACTGGGGGTGTGTAGACTCCGGAGAGGCTCCTACAGCACAAGTGCTATAATTTGCACAAACAATTCACGTGCTGCACGGACAATTCACGTGCCACAGTATCAAGATCAGAATCCGCACGAACAACTTACGTGCTACACGGTTAACTCACGTGCCATTGTATTAATATCTCACATTCAGACCCTCGACTTCACTCAATTATCAATCTCTCCAGTCTCACTCACGGGCTCATAATGTCATGATATTCGTCCGACAATAATGATATGATGTATAAATAAATAATGACTGATACGCAGATATGATATGAATGCATGAATATGATTGAATACGAAATATCAATGAAATCAGTGAGATGACAACAAGAAACGACATGTCCTGACAATATCATCATAAAGCCTAGATAGGATATCTAGCATGATTTGACAGCTCAGTTATTTAATCACATGGTGAAATCATCGATATCGACAAAATAGGCCCATTAGACAATGCAACAATTCACAGGGTGCATGCCCACACGCCCGTCACCTAGCATGTTCATTACCTCAATACAGTCAAGACTGAAATCGATGGACCGCGACAGGTACCCGGTACCTTACTCAACTAGGTACCAACATAACACAAATTTTTTCATGTCATAATATCATAAATAAGAGCCGGAGAGCCTGCCGTGAAATAGGTAGAATACAAAAGGTAATGCTAACTGATACCTAAAATATATGGGCATCTAAGACCAAAATAACCACTTGAACACTGAACATAGGCCGACAAAGCCATAGATCATTTACATACATGACATCTATCTACAAGCCTCTATGAATACATAATTTTCATAAAGGTCAGGACAGAGTCCCGACATACCAAACAATATACATCTAACTCATACTAACCAAACAAGAAACTCCGAAGCAAATGGAGAGCACTAACATCTTCCACTGAGATGATAGCCTACTTGGAGGGCTCTCAACCTGTCTATCGGGACATGCAGACATGAAATGCAGAGTCCCCAGGAAAAAGGGACGTCAGTACGAATAATGTACTGAGTATGTAAGGCACATAAATAAGTACATAACAGACATGGAGGAAATATAGAGTAAAGAACTCCGCCTGTAAGTTTGGATAACATTGTAAATCATGAAATAATTATAGTGTCATGCATATGCGTATGACTGTCATGTCGTGCATAAGTACATGTTTTGTAACATCGTCAGCCTCTGAGGGTGTGCCATCATATCATCTCGGTCAATGTGAGCAAATTCATCAACTTATACCAGCTAATCAGGTAGTGGTGCGTATATATATATATATATATATATATATATATATATATATATATATATATATATATATATATATATATATATACATACATACCATCTGGTCATGGGTCAATGTACATGAATGCAATGCATGAAAAGTACGCTAATAAAATCTTTCGGAATATCATTAGACCATTTTGCCTTTGAGCAATATTGTAAAGTAAATTCTTTCAACTTTCGTATTCTTTTGAGATCCATGAAGAGATGATAAAATATTATAACACATGGAAATTCAAGAACAAATACATCTAATACTTCTATGAATAGAGTCATTTATGGAATATGTGCATCTGCTCATTTCGTTTGTATCGTATAGATCATGCAAAAAAAAGGGATAGCCTAAACATACTTGAAATAGGGAAAATTCTTATAATATTCATGAAAAAAGTTACACCGTACTCCTTTAGAATCGCAAAATCTTACGTTGCTATGATTCTAACATTTCTCGTTGGAATTGTTTGGTTGCAAGAAGTTTGGTTGAAATCTTGTAAGAATTGCTTGAAAGAATCACATTGTTAAGGTAATGTTTTAGAATCTCAATGTAGAGTTTTGGCAAAGAATTTTGTAGGAATCTGATGTAGTATTTTTTTTTTTTTGGAATGAAAATGTTGTTTTTGTTATTCAAAATCCAAGAACTTTGCTGAAGCTTTCCTTGTGATTGTAGAGGTTTAAAATGATTTTAGATAGTCTTTTTAAGTCCTTGGGCGTGGGTCCCACATATGTGGTAATTAAGCCATTCTTTCTTGAGAATTTTTCACAAAAAGCATTCATTAAGACCTAATTAGCAATAAATCCCTATATTACGTGATATAGATATGTTTTACGTTATTTTATGATGTATATAGTGTATTAAACGAATCGTATTCAATAATACAACATGAAATGACGCCGCACAAACAGGGATTCTTGTAAATCATGATCTGTATTTAGGTGTATTAAGCTGTATTAAGCGGGGGAAAAGTAACGTTTCAGCGCAACTCATGGGAAGGTGAATCTGTATTTAGGTGTATTAAGTTGTATTAAGCGGCGTCATTTCACAAAAAACGGGAGTTATACCATAAATTGGTGAGAGAAAAATATTTTGTACCATCTAATAAGGCTTAAATATAGGAAAGTATTAAATTTAAATTTTTTGCTACAAAATAAAAAAGGTTATTATATTATGTAAAATCTTAAAAAGGTATTTATATTTTATAAATAGGGTACTAACTTATTCTATAGGTGGTAAAATTTCCTTCTTTCTTCATTTGCCACCGTATAACACAAATTTAACGTGCTGCCACGTTTGGAGATTTAACTCCTTATCCAAAATGTCTTAATTTACTCAATTAGCATAGTTACATAATTAATCTTCCACTAAAAAACTATAATTATTAAATTTTTCGCGTAATTAAAATTATCTCAAATTACTTAAAATACAACTCACTTTAAATACACCTTACTATCATGGTCATGTATTACCTTGTATGGCATTAGTCCATAAATACAAGGTATTTTATCTCGAGCCGTATTTTATCCAACATATCAAACTTGGACGAAAATTTATTTTCCTTGACTTGCTTCCCCTATTACCTTCACGAATGTATTCATGACTTACTTGAAATAGCATAATCCTTTTAGTCTCCAAATAATCTTTTACTTGGATTGATGTCAATTACCTTACGGCAAATTCAACGTACAATACTACAGGGTGCAACATCGTCGTAACTTAATACTAGGAAGCGTAACATCATCGTAATGTAATGCTGCAGGGTGCAACATTGTCGTAACTTAATACGGTGAAACGTAACATCATCGTAATATAATACTAGAAGACGTAACATCATCGTAATATTGTCTGGTGTTACATCATTCTCCCCTTTTGAACATTCGTCCTCGAATCTTGACTGATGCTCTTATCATTTTCATAACTTATAGCTCTTGTGAATACCTTAATACTCTCCGTACCATTTAAGTAGTTGCTCTGTGAATAATTCCTAAGTCTAGGGTATTTTCCCTTTAGTCGTTTTGCTCATATCATGACTTATGGTCGAAAACCTTCTAATCTCGCAACTGCTTATACCTCATATCATGCAGCCGCTATGACCCTGGCTTTGTAAGTGCGCTTATTTGATTCGTTTTTCCTTTTTCCTTTGAGCTTTTAGTCAATATTTATGCCTTACTTTGTAAACATATACAAGGCTTAATAGGATGTCTCTCTGGGCATCTATAGGTGTACTGAAGTTCTTCGCTCGATACTTTGTAGAACTTGGGAATATGGCCATATCTTATTTCATAGATCGGGTTATTCATTCGTATGGCTTTACTATATCTATGTAGGTCATACTATACCATAATTTGTTTTTACATAAGTTTATCATTATTGAGGTATGGTTACCAAACTCCCAGTTATTTTTGTTGCCTATTCTTTAGGTATAAATCTCAGTCCTTTAATGCTCATTCAGTACTGCTCGTCTTAAAAAGTATGGCGTAATCTCATGTAATACTTTTTAACTTGTATTCGTCCATTGCTGATTCACCTTAGTGTTGATCTAAAAACCTCCACTTGAAGATTTGAAACTTCTGACGTAATACATTGCCGCTAGGGCTTATGTTGCATTGAGGAATATTTGAAGTGATTTCCATAATCGTATTTCATAGTGTCTCAATGTAATTCACCTTATGGGGGTTATTCTTTTCTCGTGCCATCAGTGAAATATTTTCTCCTTCTCATCTTTTTTTTTCAAAATTATTATTCAAACGAAGGTCCAAATGTCATTCTTTATCTACCGCAATTACACCCTCATCTTTTTCAAAGATATTAGTCTTAGACTCCTTGGAGTTCATTCAGGCTATACTAAGCTTTCTATGACTTAGGGAAACTATTAGCTTGCTTGTTTTCATGGGTTTAAACTTGAGGGCTTATCTATTCTCGTAACCTTCTCACTCACCCTTTAGTATCCTTACTCATGTCTTCTTAAAACCTTGCCGTTTTGCCATACTTAAGCTTACGACCTACCCATATTTATTTGTATTACTCGCAACCTTCATTCAACTTGCTTGTATCATAGGTTTCCTTATGTTACTCTGGAACATCAAGCGAGACACCACGTCATCTCTAACTCTTTGTTACTGTCTTGATTAGCCTCTTCGATACCTAGAAATTATAGGCTATGCGATATGCCACTGACAATGCCGATATCATTCCTGGATATTGAATCCACGCACTTCTAGAATTATATCTGAAGTATGGACTATTCATACCTTTCTGTATTTGAGTATCTCTTACGTTGTTCACCTTTACCTTACTTACTTAAAATCTCACATCGTTTCTTCTATCTCCTTCATAACCTCCCTTCCACAGAGGTATGATTAACACCACAACCAGAAGCTCTATTAAAATACTACAATCCGGTGGGAGCTTCATACTGACTTCTTATGAGGTTGTTACATTTTTTTTAACTATCTTTATCGTAGAGTCGTTATAAACTATTATTTTTGTACTATCTCTCTCATACCTCTGATTTTAAGGGAGATCCTACATTGTTCTTGATCACGATGTTTATATTTTTCTGGGTCCAGTAATCAAACTTCTATTTAGTTGGGTAATGTAACTCTTTTAGTTTCCTCCTTCTTCTGGTCAGCCTTTACGTCGGCCTAAGCTAGCTTCCGATTTGTGGTTCTTGGCATTAGTTATTTCGTTTAGCCTTTTGTGGGTGTTGAGGAATATTCATGCAATCCTTTAATAATTTAATCATTCATTTATTACATAGGCTCAATTCTTTCTTTTAACGTATTCGAGAATCTTCTATGATAGTATATGCTGCATATATAAAACTCTGAACCCTTAAGTGCATTCATAACGTAACCAACTATGGATCATTGATTGAATAATTTCTTTCGTTCCATCTTAGCTTTCTTTCAATGTAAGCTCTTAGTTTTTCTTGTTTTTCTGCCCTTTTGTTGTATCCATACTTAGCTTATCTTAGTGCCGACACATGCCAGAGTTTCCAGGGATTCATACCGTGAGGGCCAAGTTTAGAAGTGTTACTTACCTCAAACCCTACAAAACCTCTTCTCTAATAAGCCCTAGCCTTGCGATTCGGCCTCCAGATGCCTCGAATCTAGCCGCAAACATCTCGAAATCCGACAAAAGTCACCTCAAAAGTTAACCTCGAGTCCCATATCTCAAAATACGAAGAAACAAAAAGTTAGGAAATTCAAACACTCATTCAACCACGAGTCCAAACATACCAAATTTATCAAATTCTGACACCAAATCGCCACTCAGATCCCCAATTCTTATTTTCTAATCCCTAACCCAAAACTCCAAAAATTACACCTTTAAAACATGCAAACTAGGTGAGAAATTCAATGGTAATTTAATATTATTTAATAAAAATGAACAAAAGTGGCTTACCAAAAAAATTCTCTTGAATCCCCTCTCACATATCGCCCCCCAACCGAGCTTCTAAAGTCCAAAAATGACAAAACCCTAAATCCTCCAATCCTTATTCTGCTTGGTGCTTTTGCACATGCGGCCGACTTTGCCGCACCTGCAACTTCATAGGGGCGAAAAAATCCTCTGCTTCTGTGGTTGCCCTTGAAGCCACTACCTTCGCTTCTACGATGAACCATTCGTATATGTGATTCTGCATCTGTGGAACTCCTCCGCACCTTATCTCCTTAGTCTCTACAACAAGTTTCGCACCTGCACTCTCAACTCCGCATCTGCGACCTCTCAAGTGCGCAAATTAACCTCGCACCTGTGAGCACTGCCCACTTCCTTCCAGGCCACTTCTAAGATGCCATCCACACACCTGCGATCAAGACCTTCTCAGGTGAGATCACACTATTCCAGACACTTCAGCATTTTCTTAACTCCAAAATTTGATCTGTTAACCATCAGAAATCAGCCTGAGGCCCCCGAGACCTCAACCAATTATACCAAAACGTCCTACAATATGATACAAACTTATTCGAGGCCTCAAATCACCTCAAACAACATTAAAATCACGAATCACATCCCAATTCAAGCCTAATGAAAACTAAGAAATTCCAACATCTACAATCGATGACGAAACCTGTCAAATCAAGTCCAATTAACCTCAAATTTTCGCTCACAGGTCATAAATGACAAATGGACCTTTTCCAAATTCCAGAACAAAAAACTGCACCCAGTAACCATAAAGTCAATTCCTGATCAAACTCATCAACTCTTCAAACTTCTAATTTTCCAACTTTCGTCGTTTTAAGTCAAATTCAACTACGGACCTCTAAATCACTATTCGGACAAAACCTAGTTCAAAGTCACCATGCGGAGCCATTGGAATTATCAAAACTCTATTTTCGAGTTGTTTACACATAAGTAAATATTCGGGCAACTCTTTCAACTTAAGTTACCAACTTGGGACTAAGTATCCCAATTAATTTCAAAACCTCTTTGGAACCAAAACAACTATATCAGCAAGTCACATAATAATAATTGAGCAAAGGAAAATAGTAAATAGGGGAACGAGGCAGACCGGCTGAGTCGTTACATCCATACACCGAAGTGGCCAAAAATATAAATCTCTCTGCTAAATAATGTACCTCAAACTTATATAGTAAGTATAACTCCCACAAGTTTCATCGTATAGGTAGTACCTTTCATCGTATAGGTAGTACCTCCAAAATTTTAAAGCAAATACCACTGCAGCCATCTCTGAATCGTGTGTAGGATAGTTTTGCTCATACCTTTTCAATTGTCTCGAAGCATAAGCTATAAGGCGGCCATTTTGCATGAGAACACATCCCAATCCCACCTTTGATGCATCATAGAAAACCATAATCTTCCAGAACTCGATGGTAAGGCTAATATTGGTGCTCTTGTCAAACACATCTTGAGTTTTTGAAAGATTTGCTCACATTCTTCTGTCAACTGAAACCTTGCCTTTTTGTGTTAGCTTAGTTATTGGCACTGCTATTCTGGAAAAATCCATGTACAAAATGCATGTAATACTCTGCTAAGCCTGAAAAGCCAGCTTCTATCTTCTTAGGAACTACCATAATTCCATCTTTGGACACAAAATTCCCCATAAATGATACTGAGTCCAGCTAAAATTCACACTTTGAGAACTTAACATAAAATCGATTTTCTCACAATGTATGCAACAAAGTCCTCAGATGATTCTTGTGTTCACCGTGGCTACGAGAATATATCAGGATATTATCAATAAATACTATTAAAAATCTATCCAAAAATGGCTTGATCACCATACTCATTAAATCCATGAATGTAGCTGGAACATTAGTTAGTCCGAAAGGCATCTCAAGAAACTCATAGTGCCCGTAACGAGTTTTAAAAGCAGTCCTAAAATATCTTCATCTTTGATTCTAAGTTGATTTAACATGTGGGCATCTCCTTCTAACTTATTAAACATGTCATCTATATGAGGCAAAGGGTATCTAACAAATCTTGATATTGTTGGTTTAGCTCCTTCAACTCTGTTGGTGCCATCCGATATGGTGGTATCGATATGGGTTGTGTGTCTGGTGGCAAATCAATACCAAACTCTATTTCTCGTATTAGATGTAATCCTGGTAAATCCATAGAAAATACATCCAAAAATTCTCTTACTACCGGTACATTTTCTATACTAATTGTTTCCTTTCTTGAGTCATTTACAAAAACTAAGAGACCCAAGCAACCTTTCTTCATAAGTCATTGAGCCTCTATAAAAGATACAAGTTTGTAAATCATTGGAACCTAACTCCCTTTTAGGAAAAAGCTGGGCTCGTTTGGTATCTCAAACATAACTATCTTTGCATGGAAATCAACAATAGCATAGAAAGAAGATAACCAATCCATTCCCATCAATATGTCAAAGTCAATCATATCGAGTACAATAAGTTCAGCTAGTGTATCTCTACCATCAACCCGAATCTAACAAGCACGATACACCTATTCAGCTAATAGAGACTCTCCAATCTGAGTAACAACTAGAAAAGGATCATTCAATAGCACAAGTTATCTATCAAACCTCAAAGCAAAGTATAAGGGCACATAGGAGTGATTAGATCATGTATCAACCAATGCAAGTGCACCAAATGAATAAACAGAAAGAATACATATAACCACAGCATTCGGCGCCTGAGCATCTTGTCTAGTAATGCAAAAACTCTTACCTGGCCTCTAAAAGCATTCCCTTATCCTTGATTCACAGTAGCACGATCTCCGTTACCTCAACCTCTATTTTATGTACCTGCAGTACGAGTAGTATGAGTGTGTGTAGCTTACTGAATAGAAGCCTGAGTGAAATTCCTCAGAGGTTGAGGGAAATCCCTTAAGTGATGTCCCAACTGGCCACACCGAAAGCACTCTCCAATTAGAACACGACCTAGACCAAATATTATCTACCACAGGTCTGGCAGACTAGAGTAGTGGCATATATCTGCCCAGAATTACAATGTCTAGACGATGATGGTCCCTGTCTGTAATATGGTATGTATGCGGATTATGAAGACAAGTAGTCCATGTCTGAGAACCTTGTTTCTTCTATCTCCGGTTTCATGTTTTGTGATATTCACTAAAATAGCCACTAAAAGATACTCATGTCTTGGCCTTCTTACGTAATCACTAGTTGCATGCTCATCACGTCCCTTATTGTCAATCTTTCTAGCAAGATCGACTACATCAGAGTAGAACAAATCTTCATCTGTCTACTGTAGTGTATAGACGACCAACCAACCCATCAACAAACCTCTGAACTCGAGCTTCTTGGGTATGCACTAAGTAAGGAGCATATCTAGCTAGAATATAGAACTTGGTGTTATATGTTAACACATCCATATTTGGAGTCTGAACCAACCTCTCAAAGTCTCTACCATATTCTTCCCTCAAGCTGTCTGGACGAAAATGATCCATTAACAACTTACTGAACTCGTCCCATATCAGTGGTGCTTCTCCTGCTAGTCTTCCTTGCAATATAGATTCATACCATGTATTGGTCATATCATGTAGTTTGTATGATGCCAGCTCAACGGCTCTCTCACTAAAACATCCTAGAGCACATAATGCCTTGAGTATCACATCCAAGAAACTTTGAGTATCTGCTAAATTACTAGAACCTGTGAATTTTGGTGATTTCAATTTCAGAAACTCTTGCAGGGATACCTCCTTATTCCCGAAAATCTGAGTCTGTGCAGGTACTTGTGACTGTAAAATAGTGTGAGGAGCTGAACTTCATCCCTGAGTATGAACTAATGCCTCTAGCACATTCAATAACCTTGTCACTGCATTTGCAGGTAGGTAACAGTAGGTACAGCAGTTGGCACTAGTGATGGAGTGTCCTGAACCCCTTTGTTCTTGCTCTTGATCTGGCATAGTAGCTTGGGGTTAACCCATGTTTCTAACCTTAGGTTGAGGAGGGGCATGTCTTCTAGTTTGATGAACCCCAACTTGACCTCCACCTCGGGTAGTACCACGTCCAGCAGATGAGAGTGTGTGTGTCCTAGTCATCTGCGAAATAAGTACTCCAAAGCTAATATCAAGTTATCTCAACGCGTGATCAAGGGACTAAAGATGTGAAAACATCCTAGATGTTCAGTAGCCTCAAGATCATAAGCGTGGGCGCCTACATACCCGTGAACAAGACTCTACTAAATATTTTTTTCCATTACTGGGAATTAAAACCTAGCTCTGATACAAACTTTTTCACAATCCAATTTAGGATCATGACCGGCACTTAGGAGAAAGTGGGTAAGCCTTATCGGTATTTTACAAAAGATCGCACAACATTTTTTCTGTTTTTGGAGTATCAAAAAAAAAAATTCTCAAAATCAATAACAAAACATCCTAATATATATCCAAACAACTAAAACTTTATGAGTTAACCAAAACAAATATCTACCATTAATAGTTCGCCCACTAACAACTAGAAATATTAATATACCCCCAAATTCAATAAGAAATAGCGATACATAACATAAGTAACGAAGGAATACTCGTGACACACAAAGAATGAATATGGAGCAACTTTAAATTCAAATAAAAGACCATAACATGTAATTAAAACTCCTTGCTCATGCAAACAAATACGAGGCTCACTAAGATCTATCAACATGTGCACTCTAATTAACGAAATTCTCGCATGCACCAACTGCTATCTCTATAAAAAAAATAGCGGGGAGTGAGTCGCCAGCTCAGTCAGTAACACTTAACCACAATCGTTTTTATTAGGGGATAGTCAGAAAACATGTTAGTATATTAAATAGAAAATATCATAAGAATGACCTTTCAGAAATAATAAATAATAATCAGTCGCATCATATTTTTCATATAATATAATTCAATTGATAATTCGGCAATAAGCTCGGTAAACACTGTGCAATCAATATTCATGTTTGGGAGATTTTAGTGAACGGATTATGTAATCGGTATAACTGTGGACTTTTTCGTAAGAAGTCAAATATAACGGTAGTCCCTACTCGAGGGAAATCAGTAACGATATGCTAGTTCTATAGCAATGAAATTTGTGAATCAAACCTATGAATTAAGTTTAAAAACTTAACTTCCTCTTTTTCTTCTCTATTTAATTAGTTTTCTTTGTGTCGAACTTTTGTTGTGCTCTTCAAGGAGAAGGGCAAAATCACATTGTCTTTTCTTATTTTCCAACCGTGAGTCTTTCCCCCCTTCCCTTAAGGAAAACTTACACAAATGTCCGAAATAAATCTCAACTTACCAACCTCTAGCCATTAGTCATAGACCTACTAAAATTAGCCAACAAAAATTAAAAAACTAATAATAGGATTATTTCTCTCAAAGAATCACAATCAAAAATCGCCTTCCATATTTTTAAATATGATTACCAACACGATATACAAGACGGAAAGGAAATTTCATTAGCAAATAAGTTGATGAAATACAAAATATATACAATATTTCAAAAGTATGAACAAAAAAGGAACTTTTTCAATGGGTATAGTTGAAATTCATTGAAAATATATAGATAAGTTAATATACAAAATTTGAGGAAGATTCGAGGTGATTTTGAATGGTTTTGTATCAAAATTCATAATTAAATCGAGTTCAAAAAAGTCTTCTGCGACACATGTATCGAACGTGTATCATGCATGTATCTCACACACATGTATACATGGATATACATGTGATACATAATTGATACAAATATGCTACATATATGATATTCAAATGATACACAATGTGATACACATATCATTTTTTCCAAGTACAGTTTTACTTCGAATTTTCAATTCAAACCACCTCAAAACTTCACAATATCATCCGAAAGCTGAGATTCAAGCTCCTTAAGTTGTGTCTAATCTATTCTAAAAGCACAGACTCAAAACAAAGCAAAAATTTGATTTTTTTTGTTGCTACAAATAGCTAATTGGCTAATTTATCTAATATTAGTAATATTTTATTAATTGACCAAATTTTTAAATGATCTACTTATAAATGGACATAGCTAATAATTTTCCTTCCCTTAATCCCTTTCTTTCTTTTGCTTTTGGGCCAGAGAATGGGCTTAGGCCCTTTTTGTTTCAATTCATTATCATTTTTCCTGATTTTTTTTTTTTGATTTGTTTTGTTTTATTAGTTAATTCTTTTTTGTTCCTTTGGACTTAAATTATTTACTAAATAATCAATATGTCCTCATTGATAAAATTTGGGTATTACATTCATAGAGTTGTACCTTGCGTTGTGCAAGTTGTATCGTGCATCCCAAGTTTCTTTTTCTCTGCTGGATATCTTTACTAAAACGTTCATAACTCCTTCTAGAAATGTCTAAATAGCGAACGGGTAGATTCGTTGGAAACTAGACTCAGAGAGTTCTTTATTTAATAGGTAGTTCATCATACAACTATATATATATATATATATATATATATATATATATATATATATATATATATATATATATATATGAGAGTTATGCTTATCTACAATTAGGTTTTGTGCACACTCATTTGATACTTCCGTCCGTCGTATTGTTTCCAACTTAACTTGAACTTTGTGCTCTCCTTAGACCCACATCACTTATAACATGACTCGTACACTTGTTATTATATGTCCAATTGATATCCATCATATTAATCGTCCTAGTCTGCCCACAAAATAATGTAATTAGTACACGTCAACATTTTAAATTAGCGCTCAAGCACTTGGAATTTTTTTTTATGCCAAAACTATCCCATTATTCTTTGCTAGACTATTTGAATATTGCCTATTGATAATATCATAAATTCAACTTGAAAATTTGTACTTGTCTATAAAATTTTAGAACTTCCAAAATATTCTTTTTTAGATTTGTGCACGTTATTCAAAATCTTGACAACCTTTATGTTACTGACTTCGACAAAACTACGAAGAAAATGTTACTTGAGGAGTTTGACACATTAACCGAAGGTGAATATATACGTATAGTATATACATATAATATATGATATATACAAATAGTATACTTAACATTATATTTGTGGTATATTAATATACATTCTTGGTAAAGTACACATACACAAATATGTATATGTTACTGCAAATGTAAATGGTATATTAACTATATATGTAAACATACTATACATATTTAAGTATTACAATGTGATATAATCTATTTATGTGCTTATATAAAAATGATATATACCCTTAATATATCATTATTTAAAAGATTTATGATTTTTAAAACAGATTTTGGCAAAAGGATGCTATTGATATGGTCTTTTAATTATTATATTTACTTTGTTTTCACAAATTTTTTTTTTTAATAAGTTATTAATTCTGAGTGAAAAACCAATATTTATAAAGGGAATAAAAGCAATACGAGAAAAGATGATGAGAGACTATTAGGAAATGAGTGATTGTGTTGTGATATGTTTTTTATTCTTTTAGGCTTAAAATAAGAGATTATTCTGTCATTTTGATTGACTTTTGCCAACTTGATCAAGATAGGAGAAAATCTTTTATTGTATATTCGGTAAATTTGCAAATGGCAGTATTGAGTGTTATATATTCTTATACGCCTTGTAGTTATGAAAGTTTCCTGGACACTCATGAGTTATTTGGTTGTGGAACAAGTCATCCCCAAAATTATTATAATAATTAAAGTCGGAATGATTAAGGAAATATATTTTTATTGGTAGATGTTTGGTTCTTTTGAACTTAAAATGGGATATACGTTGCATAATATGAACATTTGTTTGGTGTATATACTAAATAAGTTAGGATAAACTTTTGTTTTAAATCATAATCTTAAACTTTTTAAGGATTTCAGGGGAATAGCTTTGGAGAAGGGCATGTTTCTCATTTTAGCATTTTATCTTTGAATTAGTAATCCCGAGATTATTATCCCACACTCGATATTGAAAGAAATAATACCACAATTATGGGTCCAAATCAAAAATTCAACCAACCATGGTATAAAATAATCTGTCATCTATCCTAAAATTATTACCTTATACATTATTCTCCTTTTACCCCCCTGGTTTTTCATTCATCTTCATTTTTGAACTGTAGCAAATATTGAATTTATGGATAATGTTCGTGCTCCAAATAAACTTATTATTACTCCATAGAATAGCTGCTTCTCCAAATTCCCGCAAATATCATACAGCAAAATTGTATTTTGCGAGATATACTGAAACTCTGGGATCCAGAAGCAATTAGCACAATCACCTTATTGTCATCTTTTGACAATGTAGAATGTTACTTGCCTAAAAAATACAAGGTCGCCTTAATATATTTATAAAGGATTGAACATTTTATTTTATTTTTTGTCATAATTTTTCATAACTATGTCTGAACCAAAGTACCTACAGTAGGACTGTGCGGGCATCTTTGATGTATTTCATAAAAATATATGGCACTATTTCCTCATTAGTTTATATCAAAAAGAATGGTATTTCTTTTAATAATTAAACTAATTATTTTCTTTTAAATTATTTATCTTTAATGGAAAAAAATTATGACAATAGAAATGTTTCAAAAGTTTTAAAGTCACACAAATATTATGACATATCAAAGATCCCAAGTTTTAAAATTCTATATCATACAAATTGAAACAAGAAGGGAGTAACTTTCACTTTGTAACAATCCGGCCGATCCTTTCATGACCGCTCTGTTTCCCCAATTTCTGCTTCTTTATGTGTTGTTCAGCTTCATTTCATTATATCATGTCAGTATGTTCAGGTTTGGAGTAGTTTTAAAGTGTTATGAGACACTTAGTCTCTTAAGTTGGACTTTTGGTTAGAAAAGTCAACCGGAAGTTGATTTGTGTTAAAACGATCTCGAAATTTGGTTTTTATGATTTGGATATCTTCGTGAGGTGATTTGAAACTTAGGAGCGTGATCGGAATATATTTTGGCGATCTGTGGTAGATTTAGGCTTGAATTGGCGAAATTGAAATTTTGGCGTTTTGCGGTTGGTAGTGGACAATTTGATATAGGGATCGGAATGAAATTCCGGAAATTACAGTAGGTCCGTTGTGTTATTTTTTACGTGTGTACAAAATTTCAGGTCATTCGGGCAAGTTTGATAGACTTTTTGATCGAAAGCGGAATTCAAAAGTTTTAGAAACGTTCCGCTTGAATCCAATGGGTGTTTTGATGATTTGATTATGTTTTGAGTGTTCCGAAGGTTGGTATAAGTTTGAATAGTGTTATGTGACTTGTTCGTATTTTTGGTTGAGGTCTCGGAGGCTTCGGGATAAATTCAGAAGATTTTTCGGAAGTTTGGATTTGGAAGTATGCAGCTTCAGCTGCTGCCCCTGTCATAACTGCAACTGTGGATTGGAGACCGCAGGTGCGAGATCGCAAAAGCATTAGAGAAGCCACAGATGCGGCCGTGAGCAAGAAGTCTAGAAGTTAAAAGAGCGGAAGGTTAAACGCACCTGCGAGATCGCAGGTGCGGTTCCAGGAACTAAAGTGGAAACTGCATAAACGGTTGGTTTGACTGCAAAAGCGGTACCGCAGAAGCGGTAAAGAGACTGCAGGTGCGGAATCCCTGGGTCAGAAAGTATATAAGGTTTCCTTCACGAATTTTTGCTAAGTTCCCCATTTTTATAGACGTGAAGTGAGTTAGGGCAGTGATATTTCAAGGGAAATCGAAGGTTATTGTGAGCACGTGATTTTTGCCATATAAGAGAAATACTCCCAAAGATTCAAAATAAAATAATTTTAGTTTTCTTGCAATTGTTGTGAATTTTGTGTTATTTTTCTTGTATTATTTGCATTTTTATCCTGTGCATATTTGCTTGTTTAAATAAATAAAATATACAAAAATATGTTGCATATGTATATAAAATTCAAGTTTACAATTAAGTTTATTTTACAGAAATGAAAAGTCATAAAAAAATATGTATTTTGCATTTTTAAGCATTTAATGTCCAAATCGTGCAATTTTATTTTTATTAATGTTTAATTTTGTGTGATAATTATTATTATGAGTTAATTAGTATTTCAAGATATTTTTTAGTTTTTATAAATTAATCTTAGTATTTTTGGGCTTTATTAATTAGGATGTTGAATAATGGAGAAGAACAAAATAGAAAAAAATTGGATTGGGCCATCTTGCAAATTAAGTTACAAGCCCAATCCTAAGCACCCTTACCCAACCCAAAACCCCTTGGCCCAAAAAGAAAATTTCAGATTTTTAGCCAAAAAATAATCATAATCACATAACATAAAGTAGTGGGGGCAAGGAAATAAAGGAAGAAAACATGGAGAGGAATACATGGAGAGGAAAACATGGATTAGTGGGTTTTCTTTAAATTAAAAAATATATTCTTTTTAATAAAAAGATCTGAAATTTTCAAAATTCTTGCCTATAAATAGAAGAGAAGATTTATGAAAAGGGGATAGGAAAAAAGAGAGAAAAATCGGAAGAGAAGAAAAAAAATAAAAAAAATTCGCTGATGTGGTATACACTCGATATACACTCTGGGTACAGAAGTATACACGAAAAAAAATGCAATTTTTGAGAGTTTCTTTTGAAAAGTGAAAAGAGTTCAAAGCTAGAAAGACAAAACAAAGAGAAAATCTGGAATATATTTTTCTTTTCTATTGTTTACTATTTTTGTTTTGTTTTTCTCCGTATTGCTGGGATTTTCGGGATTGAGGTGTTGAAGCTACTGCTGGTTGTTACTGTTGTTGTTGCTGTATTTTCACCGCCCAGTTGATTTGCTTTTTTTCCATTCCTTTCAAAACCAGGTACACATTCTAAAAACCATGTGTTGATGTAAGCTTGAATTGGAAGTTGAAGTTTTGAAATGAAATAGAAAAGCAAGTTGTTGATTAATATTTATTGTTATTTTCCATTTTATTAGTTTTGTCAAATTGTAGTTAGCTTTATAATTTGAAGAATAATTTTTTCATTCAAGGGAACACCTTTTGTACTAATATAGAGTAGCCTTTTAAGCATGTAATTATTTAGGACTTTTCTTTTCTTTTAGAGACAAACTAAATAGAAAAAATGTAGTCACTTTAGGATTATCCTTTTTTTTTAATAAAAAATGGTACGAGCCTAGGTAAATAGAAGAAATAAAATTGCGGGGCCCCTCAATAACAATGTTTTTTTTTTCTTAAAAATAACCGAACGTGGTAAATGATTTAAAATTACATTATAGTATTGAACATGTTTTAAAATCAGATATTTAGCCATTACAATAATTTAAGCGACCGTGCTAGAACCACGGGATCCGGGGGTGCCTAACACCTTCCCTCGGGTCAACAGAATTCCTTACTTAGAATTTCTGGTTCGCAGACTTCATTTGGAAAGTCAAAAATTTCCTCGATTTGGGATTTAAATAAATTGGTGACTTGGGACTCCATAATTTATTCCAAGTGGCGACTCTGAAATAAATAAATAATCCCGTTTCGAATATTGTCACTTAAATTGGAAAAACTCCTTGTACGTTTATCCCTCGGGGTAAGCGCGCCAAAAGGAGGTGTGACAGCTCTGGCGACTCTGCTGGGGAAACAAACCCAGAACTACTGGTTCAGGGTTTAAGAATTCGAGCTTTGAATAATTATTTTATTTGGCTTATTTTCTGATTTTATTATATGTTTGTATTTAATATGCTAAATGTTGATTTTACCGCTTTGATATTTTGTGAACTGTATATAAATTGTGCCGATACCCATTTTCCTCTTCTCAGTCTCGTTGAAATATAATATCGGGCATTTGCTGGAGATAGCCCGTTTTTCTCAAGATAGCTGTGGTGCTTGGCACCCGGTGAAGGATTTGTAGTCACACATGTTTAGGCGGGGAGTATTGTCAATTAAGCTGGAAAGCCATGCTACCGGTGCACTGACACTCCTCGACTCGAGTTGTCCGCTCGATTTAAAGCCAGTCTAGACACTTTTTCCAACATGATGATGACTTAGAATAACAAAACCTTATGCCGGATCCCCGATAGGAACGTATATTTGCATCATGTGCATATTTGACTTAGGAGGCTCAACACAGGGGTTGGGCCTGTCTAGGACAGGTGTACCTGAAACAAAAGACCAACTTGTTGCATCTTTGTCTGTGCATTTATTTGTTTCGATCTTACATGCCGACCGGTTTGTTATTAAAAAAGAGAAGGGTAAGAAGTGGAAGATGTCAAGGTGAAAAATCAAAATAATTTTATGGAAAATGGTATGTTTTTCTTAGAAAATAATTTTTGAAAAACAAAATGAAAAAAAACAAAAAATAAAAATCTCCGAATAAATTTTGTTAATTTTAAATAGTTAGTTTCTTTGAAAACAATTTTTGAAAAGTGCAAAAGAAAAAAAATTCCAAATAAATTTTCTTAATTTTACGAAAAAAATAGTTTAGTTTCTTTGAAAATAATTTTTGAAAAATGAAAAAACAAATTCCCAATAAATTTTGTTAATTTTATGAAAAATAAGTTAGTAAAAAAAAATGTTGTTAAAAATACTTTGTTTTCTTTTCTTAAAATGATTTGGTTCTTTATAACCGAACTACGCAGGTTTGATTCTCCCCATTAGGTGGGATACGTAGGCAACCCTCATCGGGTCCAACCACCCCTTCAAAAAATTAAAAAAAAATGTCAAAGTTTTAGTTTTCAATAAAATCAAAGTGATGCCGTTTTTGAAAATGACCGAATGATCCGAAAGGACGCCGGAAGGCTGTTTGTGCAAAAATGGCCACTTTGAAATCTTTTCTTTTTCTTTTTGAATAATGGCCTTGAAATATCCCATGCGGAAATGTTGAAAGGCCGTATCCTCAAAATCAAGTTTGAGTTTACCACCCTTTTTCAAAAAAAATGTGTGTTTAGTTTTCAATAAATCGAAGTGATGCTATTTTTGAAAATAGCCGAATGTTCCGAAAGGACGCCGGAAGGCTGTTTTTGCAAAAATAGCCACTTTGAGTCATTTTAAATAATTTACCGGCATAGTCTTGAAATATTCCTCGTGGAAATGTTACAAGGCCATAGCCGCAAAATCAAGTCCGGGTTCACACCCCTTTTGCAAAAATAACCAAAAAAAATGTCAATTTTTTTATTTTGTTATAAATAAGTCGGGTGATGGCTAATTTTGTCGAAATAGTCATAATTGACGCTAAAAATATTCTTATTCTGGCACAATGTGTGAAAGTTTTTCATCATGAGTTTGTAGTTGGAGTCGGCTTTTACAATTTTTCTTCAAAAAAGAAAGCAAAAAAAAAAAATCAAATAAACATCTCTTTATTTCTTGCATTAATTGGCAAGAACTACGCTCGATCTGATTCATGCGGGGTCATGATACGTAGGCAATCTCCATAAGATTCGACCACAACTGTATATGTATATATATGGAAAAACAAAATGAAAAAAATGAAAAAAAAAATGAAAAAAAGAGAAAAAAAAAAAAAAAAAAAAGAAAAAAAAGTAAGCAAAAAATATGGATAAGGACTGACTGAGTCCATTTCTACCATATTTTATTTTGAATTGTTGAGAATCGAGGTGGTTGGTTTGTGGTGAACCGGAAGCAGAAGGTCCAGGAAAACCTGATTATGATCCAAGATAGTGACACCCAGAATATCGCATAGAGTCCTTTACCTGCACGCCATGATGGACGCTTTGTGGGGATGTATTGACTAAAGCTGGAAATGTCGAAGCAAATAAGTGGCCTTGGTAATATTGATGCGAAGCTCAGTGGCCAAAATATCGTGCTTGGTAATCGGGAAGACTCTCCATTTCTTGGTCAACCAGAATGGAGTTTTTGGTGGCTTATTTTGTTGTCATTTATGTCGTCCAGATTATTTCAGGGTTGTAATCAGGATATTGTCATGTAACTCAAACCCTTCTATCATTCTATTTTGTCCAGTTTTCTGTTGGTCGTAATACCTCATTTAATATTGTGTAGGTTTGTTCCAAGGGTGTACCCCAGTTTATTGTGTTTGTTTTGTTGAACTAATTCATTTCTAGTTCGTCTAATGCAACTCTCTTGTTTGCCATTATTTCGAGTCATTTTTCTTTGATTTAAGTCTTTCTTCTTTATAGTCATTTTTCTGTCAACACTAGTGACATGACATGCATGCATAATTGTGGCATAATCTTAAAAGTTAATCATGAAGGAATTGGAAGATAATCATGGCATTTTAAAAGAAATAATGATTTGAGATTATTTGGAACCCGAGTCACGTGAAATTTGGGGCGGGTAAAATACAAAGAAAGCCTTAAGGGCAAATTGGCCATGCTGACATAAGGTTTCGCTCGTGATACTGAAATGAAAGTGTCGTACAACAATGCTTTAAAATGACAGATGAAAAGGCGAATGGACAGTATGGTTATCAATCAGGGAAGATGTCGTGAATATGTTGTTTGAACTTGGCATGTTTTGAAGATTGGAATGACGAAGGCATTTTGTTCTGCTATCCAAACACTTTATCCATCGTCAACCCTTTGATCCTTAATTTAAATTCTTTTATACCCCTCCTTCGGAATTAGTTGCAAAGACTAGAAACACAAGTTGAAAGACAAGAGAAGAAAGGGATAAAGAAAAAGAAAAGAAAAAAGAAAACAATAAAGAAAAGAAAAAAAAATGAAAAAAAAAACTTGAAAAGGGAATTGGGAACTACGTTTGACCCGATTCCTTAAAGAGGATACGTAGGCGCTTCACAGCTCGGTCATAGTGTAAATAAAAACAAAAAATCCCCAAGTAAAAAAAACCAGGGCAAAGAAAAATTGTGTTGATTATAAATAAATTTAGGTCCGAAGGGTTGTAAATTTTGAACCCAAAATTGATTTTGTTTTGAGTCGTCAATACCCTTTCTTTCTAGCCCTATCCAAATCCCACAATACGGTCCGGAAAGACCTTCCGATCGCCTTCAAAAGATGCCACGTCCAAGCGAGTGAGAGAGTCCTATCGAAATATACACTCCGATTCCCAGCAGAAAGACTCTGATTCCAGCAGGAAGGAAATACGAGAGAGTCTTAGCAGTGACACCCTAATCCCCAAACTAAAAGTGATACAAATGAGAGAGTCTTACCGGTGAAAACCTTCACGAGCACCATAAGGCGACGAAAGCTCGAGAGAAAATCAAAATGAGAGAGGCTTGAAAGTGAAAACCCTTCGGCACTACAAGTCGAATAAAGGTGATAATCGGATGGAAATCACGAGACATAAATCGTGAAAGGCAATTAACGACGGAGGATAGGCCATATGTGCATGTCATGACCGGTAGAGTTGGTATTCGCGTTTGATAAGTTTTTATAGTTATTTCTTGTTAGAGAGTCATTTTTTATTTGTCTTCTATTTTGTTTCTTTTTATCTTTCTCCTTTTTATCAAAAATCTCCATCAAAGTCTGTCTAGTCAAAACAAGTGAGAAATGATTTCAAAACTTGCCACCAACTTTCCAATTATTATGCAAGGTAAAGAAATGTCATTGATGGTAGAGAAGTGTGGTGCAAGGAAGATTATCAAACTGGGGCAGAAAATTTTCTTTCCATTTTGAAAATTTTCTGGAAGTCGAGTCCCACTTGGGGAAAAAGGAAGATAAGGAAAGCCTTAAGGGAATTGGTCTTCAAACCAGTGTCATCTCCAACGGCCTTCAAAAGAGTAAGACACCAATTTTGAGGAAATGAAAATCCCTCAGTAGTGTTATCTTCAGTAAGTTCCGAGGTGGTCGGGCAACACAGAGTGGTAAATGAAGAAAGGAAATCTCATCTTCAACAAAATAACCCCCAGCAAGTTGAGAAACACAGAACGGGGAAGGGATAAATGGAAAAACCCATCCCCAGCAGGAATATCATCCCAAGCAAATGAAATCATTCCCCGACAAGTTTTGGGAACCCCGAGAGAGGGAAAAAGGGAAAAGGAAAAACCACCCCACACGAGCGGCACAACCGCTCACAATGTTTTGAACTAACAAATTTTCTTTGATTTGAAACAGGGAAAGAAAGAGCTATTGAGAGCAGAAAGTTATGCCACAAGGAAGAACACCAAATACTGGGGCAGAAAATTTTCTGCCGTTGTTGAAAATTTTCTCGGAGAAACGAGAAGGCAATTCAAGATGACGTGTCAGGTTTGTCCACCTTCAAATAGGATGTTTCAGGTTTGTCCACCTTCGAACATGACGTCTCATGTTTGTTCACATTCATACATTGATATCATGGGAGTATTCGCCCTCGAATAGGATACAATGGGAGTATTCGCCCTCGAATAGGATACAATGGGAGTATTCGCCCTCGAATAGGATACAATGGGAGTATTCGCCCTCGAATAGGATACAATGGGAGTATTCGCCCTCGAATAGGATACAATGGGAGTATTCGCCCTCGAACAGGATACAATGGGAGTATTCGCCCTCGAACAGGATACAATGGGAGTATTCGCCCTCGAACAGGATACAATGGGAGTATTCGCCCTCGAACAGGATACAATGGGAGTATTCGCCCTCGAACAGGATACAATGGGAGTATTCGCCCTCGAACAGGATACAATGGGAGTATTCGCCCTCGAATAGGATACAATGGGAGTATTCGCCCTCGAATAGGATACAATGGGAGTATTCGCCCTCGAATAGGATACAATGGGAGTATTCGCCCTCGAATAGGATACAATGGGAGTATTCGCCCTCGAATAGGATACAACGGGAGTATTCGCCCTCGAATAGGATACAATGGGAGTATTCGCCCTCGAATAGGATACAATGGGAGTATTCGCCCTCGAATAGGATACAATGGGAGTATTCGCCCTCGAATGGAATACAATGGGAGTATTCGCCCTCGAATAGGATACAATGGGAGTATTCGCCCTCGAATAGGATACAATGGGAGTATTCGCCCTCGAATAGGATACAATGGGAGTATTCGCCCTCGAACAGGATACAATGGGAGTATTCGCCCTCGAATAGGATACAATGGGAGTATTCGCCCTCGAATAGGATACAATGGGAGTATTCGCCCTCGAATAGGATACAATGGGAGTATTCGCCCTCGAATAGAATACAACGGGAGTATTCGCCCTCGAATAGGATACAATGGGAGTATTCGCCCTCGAATAGGATACAATGGGAGTATTCGCCCTCGAATAGGATACAACGGGAGTATTCGCCCTCGAATAGGATACAATGGGAGTATTCGCCCTCGAATAGGATACAATGGGAGTATTCGCCCTCGAATAGGATACAATGGGAGTATTCGCCCTCGAATGGAATACAATGGGAGTATTCGCCCTCGAATAGAATACGATGGGACTATTCGCCCTCGAATAGGATATTTTACGTTTGATTTATTTTACATTGTCCTTTGCATATTTCATAAATTATTGCCGAATGCATTTTTAATTCAAAAGTTGCTACTAAAAGCAGGCGCCTACTTGTATAACAAAAGGCAAGTCTTCAGTCTTTACATTGCAGGTCTTGAAACCAGTAACCCACCAAAAAGCAGAGGGTTACAACAAGAGTTCCCGGCGCAAATTCAAGCACCTGAGTCAAAGGAAGGGAGGGAATGAAGGAAAATTTTCCCAGCATCATTATCCTCAACAGGCAAGTAAACAGTTCTAAAGATATCCCCAGCAGTCAGGAGGGAAAGCAACACGACCCAGGAGGAAAGCAGTTCCGAAACAAGGTAATGGTTCAAGAGTCGATGCACCAAGAATAAAATGGTACAAGAAGCAAAGGAAGGCGATCTAGTTCTGAAGTTGTAGTTGAAGTCAGGGAGCCCGCCTGAAGAATAGAGTAGCGATTTATTTCGAAGTTGTAGTTGAAGTCAGGGAGCCCAACTGAAGAATGGAGTGGCGATTTAGTTTTGAAGTTGTAGTTGAAGTCGGGAGCCCGCTCGAAGAATGGAGTGGCGATTTATTTTGAAGTTGTAGTGGAAGTCGGGAGCCCGCCTGAAGAATAGAGTGGCGATTTATTTTGAAGTTGTGGTGGAAGTCAGGGAGCCCGCCCGAAGAATGGAGTGGCGATTTAGTTTTGAAGTTATAGTTGAAGTCGGGGAGCCCGCCCGAAGAATGGAGTGGCGATTTAGTTTTGAAGTTATAATTGAAGTCGGGGAGCCCCGCCTGAAGAATGGAATGGCCATTTATTTTGAAGTTGTAGTTGAAAGTCAGGAACCCCGCCTGAAGAATGGAGTGGCGATTTATTTTAAAGCTGTAGTTGAAGTCGGGAGCCCGCCTGAAGAATGGAGTGGCGATTTATTTTAAAGTTGTCGTTGAAGTCAGGGAGCCCGCCTGAAGAATGGAGTGGCGATTTAGTTTTAAAGTTGAAGTTAGGAAGCCCGCCTGCCCGCCCGAAGAATGGAGTGGCGATTTATTTTAAAGTTGTAGTTGAAGTCAGGGAGCCCGCCTGAAGAATGGATTGGCGATTTATTTTAAAGTTGTTGTTGAAGTCAGGGAGCCTGCCTGAAGAATGGGGTGGCAATTTAGTTTTGAAGTTATAGTTAAAGTCAGGGAGCCCGCCTGAAGAATGGAGTGGCGATTTATTTTGAAGTTGGTTGAGGAAAGCGGTAGAGTGTAACGGAAATCCCCAGCATGAATCCAAGTTCATAATCAAAAGGAAGGCAACAAGGATCAGAAAGATGGGTTCAGACTTTGAAGGAGAATAGTTCAAAGATCACAAAGAAGGGACCAATGGTCAGAGTTCGGCAATCAAGATAGGCCGAAATAACAATTGTCAGAAGAGAAGAAGCATGTGAAGAAACATCAGAGCGAGCAGGATGGCAATGAACATGACAAGATCAAGCTGAAAAGATAGATAAGAATTTGCAATACCGTAACTTAGTCTAGCTTCTTATTTTTCGTTTAGCACGATGTAATAAGGGGATCGGTTAAGTAGTGGCATCAACAGCAACAACAATAACAGCAAGATTACAGCAGTCATGGTAGTCCCAGCTACCAAAATTTCCCGAACTACATTGACCTGATTCCCTTTTAGCCTGGGATATGTAGGAGACCTTTTGAAGCAAAGGTTCGGTCAAACTTTTCCAAAATAATGCTTCATACGGAGTGCTCAAACGGGCAAAAATCGCTCGTATCCGCTCACTTATCTTTGCACGAAAACTCTTCATGTTTCCGCGCAAAGAGGGGCTGTTGTGAGCACGTGATTTTTGCCATATAAGAGAAATACTCCCAAAGATTCAAAATAAAATAATTTTAGTTTTCTTGCAATTGTTGTGAATTTTGTGTTATTTTTCTTGTATTATTTGCATTTTTATCGGTGCATATTTGCTTGTTTAAATAAATAAAATATACAAAAAATATGTTGCATATGTATATAAAATTCAAGTTTACAATTAAGTTTATTTTACAGAAATGAAAAGTCATAAAAAAATATGTATTTTGCATTAAGCATTTAATGTCCAAATCGTGCAATTTTATTTTTATTAATGTTTAATTTTGTGTGATAATTATTATTATGAGTTAATTAGTATTTCAAGATATTTTTTAGTTTTTATAAATTAATCTTAGTATTTTTGGGCTTTATTAGTTAGGATGTTGAATAATGGAGAAGAACAAAATAGAAAAAAATTGGATTGGGCCATCTTGCAAATTAAGTTTCAAGCGCAATCCTAAGCACCCTTACCCAACCCAAAACCCCTTGGCCCAAAAAGAAAATTTCAGATTTTTTTTTAGCCAAAAATAATCATAATCACATAACATAAAGTAGTGGGGGCAAGGAAATAAAGGAAGAAAACATGGAGAGGAAAACATGGAGAGGAGAACATGGAGAGGAAAACATGGATTAGTGGGTTTTCTTTAAATTAAAAAATATATTCTTTTTAATAAAAAGATCTGAAATTTTCGAAATTCTTGCCTATAAATAGAAGAGAAGATTTATGAAAAGGGGAGAGGAAAAAAAGAGAGAAAAACTCGGAAGAGAAGAAAAAAAATAAAAAAAATTTGCTGCTGTGGTATACACTCGATATACACTCTGGGTACAGAAGTATACACGAAAAAAAATGCAATTTTTGAGAGTTTCTTTTGAGAAGTGAAAAGAGTTCAAAGCTAGAAAGACAAAACAAAGAGAAAATCTGGAATATATTTTTCTTTTCTATTGTTTACTATTTTTGTTTTGTTTTTCTCCGTATTGCTGGGATTTTCGGGATTGAGGTGTTGAAGCTACTGCTGGTTGTTACTGTTGTTGTTGTTGTATTTTCACCGCCCAGTTGATTTGCCATTTTTCCATTCCATTCAAAACCAGGTACACATTCTAAAAACCATGTGTTGATGTAAGCTTGAATTGGAAGTTGAAGTTTTGAAATGAAATAGAAAAGCAAGTTGTTGATTAATATTTATTGTTATTTTCCATTTTATTAGTTTTGTCAAATTGTAGTTAGCTTTATAATTTGAAGAATAAATTTGTCATTCAAGGGAACACCTTTTGTACTAATATAGAGTAGCCTTTTAAGCATGTAATTATTTAGGACTTTTCTTTTCTTTTAGAGACAAACTAAATAGAAAAAATGTAGTCACTTTAGGATTATCCTTTTTTTTAATAAAAAATGGTACGAGCCTAGGTAAATAGAAGAAATAAAATTGCGGGGCCCCTCAATAACAATGTTTTTTTTTTCTTAAAAATAACCGAACGTGGTAAATGATTTAAAATTACATTATAGTATTGAACATGTTTTAAAATCAGATATTTAGCCATTACAATAATTTAAGCGACCGTGCTAGAACCACGGGATCCGGGGGTGCCTAACACCTTCCCTCGGGTCAACAGAATTCCTTACTTAGAATTTCTGGTTCGCAGACTTCATTTGGAAAGTCAAAAATTTCCTCGATTTGGGATTTAAATAAATTGGTGACTTGGGACTCCATAATTTATTCCAAGTGGCGACTCTGAAATAAATAAATAATCCCATTTCGAATATTGTCACTTAAATTGGAAAAACTCCCTTGTACGTTTATCCCTCGGGGTAAGCGCGCAAAAAGGAGGTGTGACAGTTATCAGTTGGGTAAGCCACTTAAGCTTCATTACTTGTGTTTATGATCATTTTTCTATTGTTTAATCATGGTAATAGTGGAAATTAAGGAAGAAAATTGGGGGAATAGGGCTTAAAATTAGAGACTTTGATTTAAGGATTTGAGAGGTCGTTTGTGATTAGATTTTGATGTGTTTGGTATGTGTGAAGTCGTGGGAGGATAAGGATTCTATTGATTTGAACTTTATTGAATTTCAAGACGTGGGCGCGGGGGTCGGGTTGGACGAATTTTAGGATTCATGATGTAATTTTATTATTTTCGTATGGGCTTTGTTCCCTTAGCATATATTAATGTTATAATTCCGATTTTGGATAGATTCGACGCGAATTGAAGCCGAGTCGAGAGGCAAGGGCGTCGCAGAGTTGTATTTCATTCGGTTTGAGGTAAGTAACCATTATAAATCTAGACCTAAGGGTATGAAACCCCGGAATTTTGTACTATTTTGCTAAATAAAGTGATGCACATGCAATGTGACGCGCTTGTGGGTGTGCACCCGTAGGGATTGTGACTTGGTCCATCCCGTGGCAAGTGTATAGTTTCATATTTTGATATATTGTATATTATATCCATGTGTTTGAGAAATTGATTTGTTAACTTGGACTGAATGCCATGTTAGGGGCCTTTGTGCCGACCTTTTAGACCCTTAGGTGTATTTTTACTACTTTCCTCACTCTATTCGATTTGAAAGCATATCCTCAGTCATATTTTACCTGCTTATTGTTTAATCTGGTTTCGTTACTCGATTTCTTAATATACAAAAATTGTTTGTGCTGAGTTTCCTTGATTTTCACTAATATGCCGAGTGGTTGTGAGGTTAATGACTGAGAAAGGTTAAGGATCTAATGGTGAGGATTATATATATTATGGATCGGGATGCACGCCGCACAATATATATATATATATATATATATATATATATATATATATATATATATATATATATTCAATCCAAGATCTACAAGGCTGGTGGTAGTCCGCACGGCCATCTAGACTGGGATATAAAGCAAGGATTTCATCAAAATACTCAAGTTGGTTATTTAAATCTAGCTTTATTCATTAATTTTGATCGACTGTATGGAAGGCTAGAAGTCATTACCAAAGCATGGGGCCTGTCCGTTTTCCGATACTATCAACAGTAATAACAATTCTAACTGTGGTATCAATTATTGCCCCTAAACGCACACCATAGCTAAGCGGGGACTTACAATACACCACTGCTCGTTATACTATAAATAGTGTATATATATATAGTATATATATATATATATATATATATATATATATATATATATATATATATATATATATATATATATATGAGCGATATGTATTGGTTCGGGTTGCGCATCGTTGCAATATGATGCTTGGGCTGTAAGAGTCCCTCCGGAGTCTGTACACCTCCAGTGAGCGTAGTCAACTATATATTACGGATCGGGTTGCACACTGCTGTGGATATTATTATATTGTGAGATATCTATTGAGCCGGAGTGCTAAGTGTGAAATAAAAATATCGGAAGATTTATAACTAGGTTTTTTCAGAAAATCAAAGAGACAAATAAAAGATTGGTTAGAACCCATTGATACACCTAGATCGAAGACAGATCTAATGAACACTAAGAAATCACAAGGGCTAGGGTTTCAGAGAACCCAAAGAGGATGAGAGAACATTAGATCGTTACCGGTTTTAGCCAAAAAAGCCATGGATCTGACTTGAACAGCCATGGATGGCCAAACGAAGACCATGGATAGAAGTTGAGCAAGGTTTGGGCTAGATCTCTTCGATATCTTTCCATGAAATCATAAAAGCGGGCCGCCAGGAGACATAGGAGACAAGCACACGTCTCAAACACCCATGTGATTCCGTGGATTGAGAGAGGATCGAAGGGGATTAGGGTTAGTTTGGGTGGCGATGGCTAGGGTTTGAGTTCGGTTTCAGAGAGAATTAGAGAGGAAAGGGGATTCAAGGGCGGTAGATTGGTAGGAAATGAATTAGTTTAGGCGGTCATTTGGGGTTAAAAATGGTAAGAGGCAACGTGAACCATTGATCTCCCAAATCAACAGTCGAGATTAGAGAGGGTAGGTGGGGACCCGGGTTTGGGCTTGGGTTTGGTGGGTTTTCGATTGGGTTGGGGTCCGGTTTAAATTAAAATTGAGTTGGGGAATTGGGGTTTGATTTAGGCTATAATTGAAATAAAAATAGGCTGTAATTTAAATAGCCAGTTTTTCCTTGTTAGTTTATAAAAAATAATAAATAGTTTCTGAAGAATAAATTAAAGGGATAAAATAATTTATAATACATAATCAATAATTAAAAATACATGATCTAATTTTATGCGTATGAAACATAATTAAACCATAAAATGGCTAATATTATAATTATGTATAGTTTTGCTTTTAAAAAAAACTAAATTTAATTATAAGAATATGTAAAAATTACTTTAGCTATACTTTGGCATAAATATAAAAATCCAATAGATGAATTATTAAAAATATTAATTTTGAAAAAAATTATTGCGGATTGTATGGGTGAAAAGGGATAAAATAAATCAAATTAAACCTTTAAAATTATAGAAAAAATAATATAACACTTGGACATGCTTATGTATGCATATATGTGCTTTGAAGTTATTTTGCATATTGAAATATATAGGAAAAAATTAGGTATCAACAATTTCATGAGTTACCGCTCTGTTTCCCCCTTTTCTGCTTCTTATATGTTGCTCAGCTTCATTTCATCATATCATATCGGTAGATTTGGGTTTGGAGTAGTTTTGAAATATTATGAGACACTTAATCTCTTAAGTTGGTCTTTTAGTTAGAAAAGTCAACCGGAAGTTACTTGTGTGAAAACCACGGATTTTGGTTTTTATGATTCGGATAGCTTCGGAAAGGTGATTTGGGACTTAGGAGCGTGATCATAATATATTTTGGATGTACGTGGTAGATTTAAGCTTGAATTGACAAAATTAAATTTTTTACATTTTTCGGTTAGCAGTGGAGATTTTCATATCGGGTTCAGAATGGAATTTCGAAAATTGGAGTAGGTCGTTGTGTCATTTGTGACGTGTGTCCAAAATGAGGTCAATCTCGAAAGTTTTGATAGACTTTTTGATCGAAAGTAGAACTCAGAAGTTTTGGAAACCTTAGGCCTGAATCCGGGGGCATTTTGATGATTCGATATTTTTTGAGTGTTCGAAGGCTGGTATAAGTTTGAATAGTGTTATGCGACTTATTCGTGTTTTTGGTTGAGGTCCCAGGGGCCTTGAGATGAATTCGAAAGATTTTTGGAAGTGAGCAGCTTCAGCTGCTGCCCCGGTCATAACTGGACCGCAGGTGCGAGATCGCGGAAGTGTTAGAGAAATCGTAAATGCATCCAAGAGCAAGTAGTACAAAAGTCGCAAGTGCGGAAGGTTAAATGCACATGCGAGACTGCAGGTGCAGAAAGTGAGGCTCGTGTGGTTCCAGAAACTTAAGTGAAAATCGCAGAAACAGTTGGTTTGACTGTACAAGCAGTAAAGGGACCGCAGGTGCGGAATCCCTCGGTCAGAAAGTATATAAGGTTTCCTTCGTGAATTTTTGCTAAGTTCTCCATTTTTGAAGATGGGAAGTGAGCTAGGGCAGTGATATTTCAAGGGAAATCGAAGGTTATCAGTTGGGTAAGCCACTTAAGCTTCATTACTTGTGTTTATGATTATTTTCCATTATTTAATCATGGTATTAGTGGAAATTAAGGACGAAAATTTGGGGATTAGAGATTAAAATTGGAGACTTTGATTTAAGGTTTTGAGGGGTCGTTTGTGGTCAGATTTTGATGTATTTGGTTGTATGAACTCGTGGGAGGATAAGGATTCTACTGATATGAATTTTATCGAATTCGAGACGTGGGCCCGGGGGTCGGGTTGGACTAATTTCAGGATTCTTGATGTAATTTGATTATTTTTGCATGGGCTTCGTTCCTTAGCATATATTGATGTTATAATTCTTCTTTTGGATAGATTCGACGCGAGTTGAGGCCAAGTCGAGAGGCAAGGGCGTCACAGAGTAGTATTTTATCCTGTTTGAGGTAAGTAACCATTGTAAATCTAGACCTGAGGGTTTGAAACCCCAGAATTTTGTATTGTTTTGATAAATGAGGTGATGCACATGCTAGATGAAGAGCGTGTGGGCGTGCACCCATAGGGATTATGACTTGGTCCATCCCGTGGCGACTGTATAGTTACATATTTTGATATATTGTATATAATATTCATGTTTTTTTAGAAATTGGTTTGTTAACATGGGTTGAATGCCATGTTTGGGGCCTTTGTGCCGACTTGTTTAGACCCTTACGTGTAATTTTTACTACTTTCCTCACTCTATTTAATTTGAAAGCATATCCTCAGTCATGTTTTACCTGCTTATTGTTTAATCCGGTTTCATTACTCTACTTTTTAATATATGAAAATTATTTGGGCTGGGTTTTTCTGATTTTCACTAATGTGCCCGAGTGGCCATGAGGTTAATGACTGAGAGAGGTTGACGACCTAAAAAAAAAAAAAAAGTATATATATATATATATATATATATATATATATATATATATATATATATATATATATATATATATTATATATCAGACTGCACGCCACAGCAATATTATACATATATTATGGATCGGGTTGTATGCCGCAGCAATATTTGTTGAATCGGGCTGCTCGCCGTAGCGATATAACGCTTGGACTGTAGGAGCACTTCCGGAGTCTGTACACCTCCAGTGAGCGTAGTCGATTATATATTACGGACCAGGATGCACACCACAGCTGTTACTATTATTATTGTGAGATATCTATTGAGCCGGAGTGCTGAGTGTGAGTACTAATTGACGATAACTGAGTCATAAGTGACTGAGAGGTTCACCGCATTCAGGCTTTATTTACTTTAGCTACTTACTGAGTTGGCTACTCACGTTACTCCTCGCACCTTATGTGCAGATTCGGGTACTTGAGCATCAGAGTGAGAGCTTCCAGCACTCTCAGAGTTTTATCCGGAGATCGCAAGATAGTTGAACGGCGTTCGCAGCCTTGCCTTCCTCCTTCCTATCTTAGTACTTTGTATTTCAAACTCATTTTGTATTAGTTAGACAGTGTTTGGCTGTATAAAGAGGCTTATGACCAGTGACACCAGATTTCGGGTTGTTGTTAGTATATTTCGTACTAGTTTCAGCTAGAGGTATTAATCGGGTCGGGCTGACCCGCTAACTACCCGGTTCAACCCGGGTCAGCCCGGTCCAGCCCACTACTGTAGCAAAAAATGCAGGTTGGGACGGGTTGGGCGGGGGTCGGGCTACAAATGTTAATATTTTTTTAAACGGGTGGCCAAACCCGCTACAACCCTTTAGCCCTTAACGGGATACAACCCGATTTAGCCCGTTAACATGTAATTTTTTTTTCTTTTTTAAAATTTGGTCGTTGCCAACGTTCACATATCTTAATTTTTTTTAAAAAAAAGTTATATATAGCCCGACCCGCCTGAGCCCGTTAAACCCAAACCCGTACGGGCCCTATAGAACCTGAAAAATTCCAACCCGCCACCAACCTGTTAACTCCAGCCCGATAACAACACGCCCCGAACCCATATGGGCTGACGTTTTTTTTGTCCAGGCCGTCCCAGCCCGCCCGATTAACACATTTAGTTTCCGCATATTTCTGTTGTTTTATTTGTTACATTTGAAAGATTTGGGACTTAATTTATTTTAGAAAAATTAAATTCTCAAAGGAAATCGATGTGGTAAATGTTGGGTTGGCTTGTCTAGTACTGATAGGCGTCATCACAACCATAGTATTTGGGGTAGTACACTTAAAGTAGCACTTTTTGTTAGAAAGAGCAGTTGGTGCATGTACTTTGGATCTATCCACTTAAAATTATTGAATTTGTACGTGACAACAAAAATGGCTGGCTTTTTCAACTGGAAGGATTGAGAAACGAGAGAGGGAGAGATATTTCTTTAAATATCAAGATATTTTGGGAAGTTGAAGATTCATGCCTAAGTGTGAAAATGAAGTGGTTTGTCCGGTTCTAGGGGTTTGAGATATTTCCGATAATGCACATTTTTTTGTATAGTTGTGTGGTTGCCAATGAATTTATACCTCACGTCTTTTATCTGAAACACACTCTAATTTTCTCATCCTTCATCTTCCAGAATGGCTGCAGCATCAACAAACTCTTGCCTATTTTCAGCAACTCGTTCTGCTTCTAATAGTAATGCAACTCCATCTGTTTCAAATATATATGGTACGTTCTTGCTATCATTTTTTACATTTGTTCCGATAGCTATAGTGAAGTATTGTTATATAAAATATATATTATAGATTAACATAAAATCGTTTTTGAAACAAACTTGATTTTTATAAAGAATGATTGTTATATAGGGAAATTATTATAGTGAAATCTGACTGTATAACCAAAAAAAAATTATTTTTGACTTATTTGCATAGTACGACATTCAAGTGAATCCCCTAGCCTCCCTTTAGTTGCCTAGAGGAGGATTCATGATTTAATTTAAGGGTATAACTTTTAAGATTTTTTAGCATTGAACACATTATATTGTTAAAATTATGGGTTCAATCAAAAATTTGTTGCAATTCTTGTAACATTTAACCATAAATTTATGTTCCTTGTCGAAAATACTGAGTTCAGATGAATCAGTACTAAAGAGCTGGATACGGCCCTGTGATGATAGATGCTTAGTTCTTGTTGTTACACTAACTTTGATATTAATTCCAGTGCTGACCAAATAGTGAGAATTGAGATTTAGAGAAAAGTTATAAAAAATTCTTAACTTCGTTAAAAGACTAAATATTTTTTTTTTATATCATATGACCAAATTGGATAGAATGTCTGTATATTGAAAACGCAGCTACAAGTTTTATGGGAGCTCACTTGAGAAGATGTTATCCAACAACGAGGAAACTAGTACGGATTAGTGGGGGTATAGTTGCTGCTGCTGTTGCAACTTCCCCTGCAGAGCAAGTCAAAGAGTAAGCTCCACCTTTCTCTTTTCTTCTCAATTATTATTCCTTCCGTTCCAATTTATTTGAACTTGTTTGATTGGGCACGAAGTTTAAGAAAAAAATAATACTTTTAGAATTTGTGATCCTAAAGAAGTTCGGATGGGGGGCCAGAGTATTTGTATGTTTATAAAAACTTCTCATTAAGGATAGATTTGTAACTTTAAGCTAAATTGTTACCAAATTTAGAAAAGGTTCGTTCTTTTTGGAACGAACCAAAAAGGAAATAGGTTCACATAAACTGGAACAGATGGAGTATGAGATACTCAACCTTGTAAGCATCAAATATATATAGGAAATAACTTCCATAGGCCAACCATATATATATATATATATATATATATATATATATATATATATATATATATATATATATATATATATATATGTATTGTATATTATTGATGTATTACATGTTGTGGTAGGTTATTTGTCCTATTTTAGTTGGTTAGGTTAAGTATCTTTTAGGTGATCTGATACGCGTGTAAAAAATATTTTTTAACAGTCAAACTTTCATGTTTCAGATACACACTTCCAACATGGGCTAAATTTGACCTTGGAAGAGCACCAGTCTATTGGAAAACAATGAATGGTCTTCCTCCTACTGCAGTATGTTTCACATTTCCAAAATATGGATAGGTTTTATTGGTATATAGGGCCTGTACGCCTTTTAATTTTAGGTTCCAAAATCTTTTTTTTTATAGGGAGAGAGACTTAAGCTTTTCTATAATCCAGCTGCAAACAATATGGTCCCTAATGAAGAGTTTGGAATTGCTTTTAATGGTAAATTTTTGTTTGTTTTATGAAATTTTATGCCTAATAGGAATTTCCATTTCACATAATTACTCATATTACAATAATGGTAGTCTTGGCGTAACTGATAAAGTTGTTGCCATGTGACAAGGAGGTCACCAGTTCGAGCCATGAAAACAGCCTCTTGCAAAAATGCAAGGTAAGGCTGCGTACAGCAGACCCTTATGGTCCATTCCTTCCCTGGCTCCCGTGTATAACGGGACCTTAGTGCACCAGACTGCCCATACTAAGATTCTGAAGCTAAAAGAATACTAAAATCATCTTTTTTTTTTCTTTCATGTGTATGCAATTTTCTTCATCATGCTACACACTCTTAAATTAAGACTCTTAATTAGAACCTGTGATATAAAAATGAGTGAACCTCTATTGAAAATGCTGAATTCTTGAACCATAAATTCAGGAGGTTTCAATCAGCCTATCATGTGTGGTGGTGAGCCTAGGGCAATGCTGATGAAAACTAGAGGAAAAGCAGATTCTCCTATTTATACAATTCAAATATGTATCCCAAAGCATGGTGAGTTTTATTAGTTAAGAAACTTGTCTTAAATTGCATGACAAGACTATATCTTTCACCCATTTTTAACATTTTGTTTACCTGATTTCAGCCCTTAGTTTGATCTTCTCATTCACGAATGGAACCGAATGGGATGGTCCCTATAGACTACAATTTCAAGTCCCTAATGCTTGGCGAAATAAACCAACCGAGTTCTTCACTGAGGTAGCAAATGTTCAGTTCATATATTTTACTAGTTAACTAGCTTGATACTATTAGTTATATTGTTCTTTTTGAGCCCAGGCCCACACATCTTTAAAAGATGCCACTAGGGTGTAACGTATTTTTACTTATATACTCATCGTCTCTCCCGTGTTTTGTCGACGTGGGATTCACCCCTTTAGGGCCTCAGTGTCCTTGTTAAGGTTTGTCCCATCACCGTTTAAAGTTGCATGCAGAGTGACCCTAATACCATTATGTAACAGCCAGTCCTATAGTGATATTATCCACTTTGGGACCAAACTTGCACGGCTTTAAAATGCGTCATTGGGGTCTAAGGTCTATTCACTTATATACCCAACATTTCTCTCATGTTTTGTCGATGTGGGATTCGCCTAGGGCGTCACAGTGTTAATTTAACTGTGTAAATTTTGTTGTGCAGGGACTAGCAGGGGAGTTGAGTCAGGAAGGTGCGTGTGACAAGGCAATTTTCCCGGACACGAATATAGTGATCACAAGATGCGCTATGGTTGGTAACTTGTCTGTGGAAGGAGTAAGTAAACTCTTTTATTTCTGTTTTAATAAGTTTCAAAGCTACAGTATTTGATTAGAAGGGACACTATGGTGATGCAGGGTGATCGTTGCGATCTTGATTTAGTACCAGGATGCATTGACCCAAGCTCTCCTTATTTCAATCCACTAGCCAATGTTGATGATGGATCTTGTCCACCATATTCAGATGCTGAGGATTAACATATTTCCCTGGTTCCCTTGTGTGATAAAGCAAACATCTAGACTAAGTAAAGAGACACACTATATGAATCTCCAACCCTATACCGTGGATACTTAAAATGACCAGTTATATACAAGTAGCATCTGTACTGATATCTATGGTGCAGAACCTTACACAACTTTGATAATTACCTGTTGGCAATTTGGCATATAGGCTAGATGATTCTTCTTGTACTATTCGGTGTTGAGCCATCCCCATACCCCTCGGAACAAATTGTTATCATCATGGCAAGCAACGACTATAACATGATATCTATAGTGGATTACGTATCTTAAACGATTACTAACTATAACATGACAAGATTGCTGAAACGACACATATTTTTATGTTCAAAAAATTTTCTCGGAAACTGTACAAGGATGCATAAACGATAAGCAGAAAGAAACCACGTCAAAAGCATAAGGGACCAAGAGTTTACACAAGGTTCGAAGAAGGACCGCACCACTAAGAATTTTATATAGACAGCCTACCCGAAGAAATGCTGTATGCCAATTATATTCGACACTATAGAGGAACTGCCATGGAACTTAAACTTTGAAATGAAGTAAATAGTAATAACCAACAGACTAACAGTCATACTATAGATAACTTGCCACTTAGGAAGAAAATAAAGGTTGGTTAGACATGTTGAGACTTGAGACTAATTCCAAAGTTTTTACTTGTATATATGCCCTTTTTTCTCCTTTTTTCATACATTTCCTTTTCGGAAAAATAAACTAAACCTGTTGCGGCCAAACGCACACGCATGTATGCACGGTTGTCAAGTAATAAAGTGACTAAAAGTCGGATGTCGAACCCACGAGGACTTGTGATTAACTATTAACTAAATTAGACTATCCTAAGTATCTAACAAGAATTAAACCAAGAAATATTTGATTCTAAACTAACTAAAATAAAGAAAACAAATAATGAACTCTGAACAAAGGAAGAACTGATTTTTATATTATCAATGCGATGAAAACAATCTAGGGTTATGGACTATCTGACATTCCTATTGTATTCTTCAATTGAATTGACTAACTAATTCATTTAGTTCATTGGTTGACAGGGTTAATATTGCTCATAAGAATCTATCGAGTTCTTACTCGCCTATTCAAGCTAATCTAACGCATATACGTTTATGGAATTAGAACTAACAAGAACGCATTTATAATTCATGTACATCAACCAAGCAAGGCAAGTAGGTATATATCTATCCTAACTGCGAATATGTTCCCTGATGTCCAGGTTCAAGAACTTGCGCTACTCTATCCTATATGCAATCTAGAATTTTCACTTTCGAGTTCAACTCCATATTCGTAGATAGTATTCAATTGGTGATAAACCAATCAAATAATTAAGTATAAGGTTGAATAAATAAACTAATACGGTAAATCAAAAAAATCAAAATCAATATTCAAATAACAATAGTCATGAAAGAACCACAACCCTAGAATGTGAAGTTTTAGCTCCACATAGACATGGCAGCTAAACAACAAATCATACAAAGAAACATAAAAAAATACTAAGTTTGGTGGAAGAAAATATGAAACCCGGCCTCCACGGCGGCTCTGTACTCTCCCTAGGTCAAAAATTTATGTCCAAAGTTACAAAAATAACGTTTTAAATGTACTTATACCAAGTAGGACTGGACCCATACGAAAATACCTTCTCTCGCGTAAAATAGGAAAATAACTCTATAAAAATTGCAAAGTCGCGTTGTAATACGGTGTGGTAATGGTGTTTGTCAGAGACCTTGCAATTTTGACCAGCAACAAAAATGGGCAATCACGGAGCGGAGCGGCTGTGGGAATTTGGCAAAATATAAAACATGAAAGTTGTAGCCTTTCTAAATAGTTTTCCAATGATATATTGTGAATCCCAAACGGATTTCTGAGCGAAAATTTATGTGCAATTTACTGGACATTGTGCAGTATGCCTGCTTGATTCTTCGTTTCATTCTTAAGGTGCACTATATCATCCATTGATCCCCAAACACGATCCCAACTTAATCCTTGAGCTTTTACTTATTCTTCAAAGCTTCAGAATAGTTTGAATTCCTTCCATAATATCTACATAGATCGGAATCACTCATACAAGGCATAAAACACACAGTTAGTGCAAAATAATAGCGATTAAAGCTCAAAAATAGTTAAAGTGCAGTAAATTAGAGTGTAATAAGCGACTAAAATACGTAATTATAGCCTATTATCATAGCATATATATATATATTCGGCATGTTATATATAAAAATTATATAGATTGTACACACTTTTTCGGCTATCGAATATAAATAGTTTATGGCGCGGACAAAAAGGGTAAAAAGTTCCTTTCTTTTCGATGGACTTGATAAGTTGAGAGTCTCGGCCCAAAACCTCACCCCATAATGGAGCCCAAGTTTACTTGTAAGTGGGCCTAGATTAGCTGACGTAGAAGCGGCCTCAACCCCGTGATTGTGATAAATGTTCAGTGACACATAACTCTGCATTTATTTCATCTCCTCCTCTTACTCGTGAATCCATAATTATCCTACTTAAATTTATGCACCCACCATTTTTTATTCACTTGTCACACTCTCCAACCAGGGAATTCAATAAATTTCCCATCTCTTATAAGATACCCCAGAAATGCAGACAATTTTATCACTTCATTTATGTTCCAAACACTTTTCCTTCTAACATGGCCTTTTTTCACTCAATACAAACAACTTTACTACTACCTCTTTTTTTCTTTCCTCTAGGCTGGTCATTCACCGTTATAATGTCTGATTCTGGTACGCCTTCAGCTCTGGTTGATGCACCACAAACCGGCTTCTCTATGAACAATAACCGTGCACGAACTGATCCCCGTGAACAAGAAGCTGTTTACAACATTATGAGGGCCACGGGGAACGAATGGGCCACCGATATCCCTGACGTTTGTCGTGGCCGTTGGCACGGTATTGAGTGTATGCCGGACGACGACAACGTCTACCATGTTGTATCGCTCTCTTTTGGAGCATTGTCCGATGATACAGCATTTCCTACTTGTGATTCAACTCATTCTTTCATTTCACCTTCTGTTACAAAACTTCCACACCTTCGAACTTTATTCTTCTACCGTTGCTTCAGTAACAATCCTCAGCCCATTCCAGCATTTCTGGCCCAATTAGGGCCCACTTTGCAGACATTAGTTTTAAGAGAAAATGGGTTCACGGGGCCAATTCCAAATGAGTTGGGTAACTTAACTGGTTTGAGAGTCCTTGATCTTCACAAAAATAATCTCAACGGTTCAATACCGGTTACTTTAGGCCGGATCACCGGTTTGAGGTCGTTAGATTTGAGTGATAACAAACTAACCGGTTCAATCCCGAGTTTGACTTTCCCTCAGTTAAATGTGTTAGACCTTAACCAAAATCACCTCGTGGATTCAATTCCATTCACACTCGTGAAGTGTCATTCGCTTATAAAGCTAGACTTGAGTCGCAATCGCCTCTCAGGCTCAATACCTAACTCCATTGACAGATTAAACGATCTTATCCTCATGGATTTGAGCTACAATAGTCTAACAGGTCCATTTCCAGTCTCGCTCAAGAAATTGAATTTTCTCCAAGCGTTAGTCCTCAACAGTAATCCAATGGACTCTACTACTCTACCAGATAGCACGTTTGATGGTTTCAGGGACTTGATGGTTTTAGGTTTAACGAATATGAATCTTCAAGGTCCAATACCGAAATCTCTAGGCCGGTTGCCTAAAATTCGAGTCCTTCATCTTGATGGGAATCAATTCAATGGCTCAATCCCATTAAGTTTTGGTAATTTAAATAGCCTAAATGAGCTTAGGCTAAACAACAACATGTTAAGTGGACCTATCCCATTTAAGAGAGAGATGGTTTGGAGAATGAGAAGGAAAATGAAACTTTCCAATAATGAAGGGCTATGCTATAACAAGGAAAATGGTCTTGGAGATGATTTAGAGACTTTGTTGGATTCAGGGATTGGACATTGTGGAGATTCCAAAACAGAACCAACAAAAATAGTGGAACATATTTCAACACTTAATAGAGGAAGTATTGCAACATCAAATAGTGATTCAGCAGTTACATTGAACAAATTACAACTTCTTTCTAGGAGCTTGATTCAGTTGGCAACTTTAGTTTTCTTTGCATTCCATTTATTATGAGAAATTGTTTAGTGGTTTGCGTACAGTTTGTTTTTTTTTTCCTTTTTGTCTTCCAACCTTTAAATGTAACAAAGCATCATAATATTGAATACGAGGAGTGTTATAACCTTCATTCTTCTTACCTTTTTCTGGTACTTTGTCAATGACAATTGTGAATAATAGTCCAAGTCTCAGGGCTTGGTCTTAGCTAGATTAACTATTTTCAAACAAACTTGGGCAATATTACAAAAAACACTTAACATCTAAATTCGAGATCATGCTTGCAGTTGGAAAGTCTCTAATTAAAGTGTAAAAACTTTTTATCGTAATACAGGGACATATCGGCCCATTCCGTGTAATTGAGTTTTCTGATTAGCTTCCAAGAATGAGGACTCTTCGTATGATACTTTTGGAATTTAGAAAACAATAATATTAGAATTGATCAATGCAACAGTAATTCGAAGCAATGCTGAGCTTCGATGGTGAGCTCCAACAGTGAGGCGATCATGTCCTTCACGCCATGAGAAGTCACAGTGCGAGGTGAGAAGAGAAAGGAATGAGAGAAGTTTTCAGAATTTCTCAATTGAATTAAAAAATAAAAGAGTGAATTGAACCTCCAGTATATACAATCGAACAACCAAGCCAATGCTCATTAACTGACTAATTCGGCTAACTAACCTCCTAACTACCTAGTTGTACCTAGCTGATTGGTACAACGGTCATCTCTAACTAACTAATGACTCCACTAACTTCTAGCTAACTGATCAATACATATAATTAGTCTTAAAACTCTCCTCAAGTTGGAAGTGTAGTGAACACAGCCAACTTGCCCAATGTAGCACTCTGTTTGATCTCAGTCATGGCTTTAGCCAGGATATCTGCAAGCTGGTTGTCTATTCTAATATGATGGTGAGAAATTAAGCCTTCTTGTAGTTGATCGCGCACAAAATGGCAGTCTACCTCGATGTGCTTGGTCCTTTCATGGAATACTAGATTCTTTGCAATGTGCAAGGCAGATTGGCTATCACATAAGACTGAAGTGGCAAGGAAAATGGAACAATCAATTCTTCAAACAGTCTGCTTAGCCATACCAACTCTCCCACAACTTTCCTCAACGCTCGATATTCTGCTTCTGCAGAGGATAGTGATATTGTCTCTTGCTTCTTAAACTTCCAACTAATAGGACTGTTACCCAATAGTACCAGATATCTTGTGACATACCTCTTAGAGTCTGGGTAGCTTGCCCAATCAGAATCATAGTATGCCTTAATTGTATGATCCAAATTCTTGGACATGAAAATTCCCAAGGTGGGATCATTCTTTAAGTATCTTAGCAAGTGAAATGTTTCTTTCATTAGAGGTTCCCTGGGCTCCTGCATGAGCTGGCTTAAGTGTTGAACACCGTACGCTATATCTAGTCTGGTGTTGGTTAAGAAGTTTAGCTTCCCTACTAACTTTCTGTAGTAAGTGGGATCCTTCATTATTGTCCCATCCTTGGCTTTTAGTTTTATAGTGGGATCTAAAGGTGAAGAACAAGCTTTGTGTTCCAAACAATTCTACTCCTTCAGTAGATCTAACATAAATTTTATTTGTGATATAATGACCCCAACATCCTTATACATAATCTCCTATCCTAGGAAATAATGAAGTTGTCCTAAATCCTTGAATTTGAAATGTTCATGCATAAATCTATTGTGTCGTGCAATCTCATGTTGATCAGTCCTAGTCAATAACACATTATTCACATACACTGCAACATATACTGATGTATTTCCATTCCTTTTGTAGAAGAGTGAATAGTCATACATCTGCCTATTTATTTCGTTATAGAACATCATTAACTTATATATGTAATTATTATTTCTTTCTATTCTCTTTTTTGTTTCGATAATACAATGTATGCTCTCAGAGGCAAGTCTGTTACATCGATTAAAATAACAAAAATAATTGTGATGTTAAAAAAGAACAAAAACATAAGGTTGATAATTTAAGGGTAAAATAGATATTTTACAAAGTGTTTTGAAAAACTAAATGAAGGGAAAATATCTACATTTAAAGTTGAGGGAGAACGTTGATTTTTATAATAAGTGTAGGGTGTGCAAATAATTTTTTTTAAATCTATTTAATATACGTAATACTTGTAAGTTAATAATCTTTTTTTTCCTATTACCAAATCAAATTTTATTGGAATTTGAATATAAACCCGAGAACGGCCTAGGTATTTCCCTTTTGACATATTTTCGAATTCATGAATATCCCGAAAATATTCAAACGCTTTATGTAGCGCGTGTTGAAATCCATTTACCAACGTTCACCGCTTTCGACATCCCCACGAAATCTTCCCTCTATATAAAGGGAGTCGAGAGTATTACAGCTCAAGAAAGAAAAACCTCTTCCCTCATCTCTCTACATGCAATTTCAAAATTCTAAGCTTAACCCTAGTCCCTAAATTACTCATCAAACAATCAATCACTAAAGCCCTGTAGAACAGATTAAATTAAAAATCGTGCAGTAGTAAACTGCAATATCTGTTTTTGCTTACTAGTTTTAAATGATGTCTGCAATTGTTTGCCGCAAGAGATCATATTTTGAAGAATCACAATCACCGTCGCCGACGTCAGCGTCACCGCCGGTTTCAAAGAAGCTTCGTTGTTGTTCCTTCACCACCTCTCCCCTTAACTTCTCTCCGCCGTCCCCGCTGCCGTCTCTCTTCAATCAGCTGAGAGCTTTATTTCCTGATATGGACAATCAGGTTTGTCTTTTTTCTTTATCTCGATGTATATAATTTTGGCTGGGTCTGTAATGGTTCTGATATTTGTTTTATCGGAGTTGTATAATGTGCTAATATTGTTTATTATTCGTTTTTATTATATCTGTAATAATGCAAATTATTAGTATTTTGAATGAGACGGACGGGTCCAAGTGAAGCCGAATGAATGTTGAAGTTTTAATGTAGTCTTTACCAGCTATGTGCGGATTGATACACACTGTGCTTGTTTATTGTACAATTTCTTTTCAAAAGTAACTTCTTTTTTTTCAATTGTACGGCTCTTTGAGTGGCGAGTCACGGCCGATGAAAGGGGTTCAATTGAATTGGCGTAGATAGGACAAAAGATAATCTTTTCGTGTGTGTGATATATATGTAGAAGGAGTTTCCATTGTAGTGGCAAAGGTAGTTCAAGTGTAACTTTAGGTCCCGTGTTCGAATTCTTTGAATCCGCTTGTTAAAATTCCCTGATCTGTTGAATGCCATCACTATTTTCAAGGAACAATGTGAAACACGAAACCATAGGTTATGTTGTTCAATATTTTCATCTGTCCAACATTATTACTTACCAAAAGAAAAGAAAAAAGATAATTCTATTTTTGTTGAGTATCTTGCTCCTGATGCTTAAGAATGCAGTTTTAACCTGCTTTTCCTATGAATTTCAAATGCTTTTGTTCAAAAAGGTTCCCACAAAATTGTTGGTGGTCTGATGACTCTGACCTATAGTAAAAATCACAAAGTTGTCATTTCTGTAACATACTAGGTATAAAGATTCATTTGATTACTTAGTCAATTGAAAAAACGTTTTAGTTTGGCTGTTGTATATGGAGTCACCAGTTACTTATTTTGTATTCATACTCTTCAGCTACTTGAGAAAGCATTGGAAGAATCTGGCAATGACCTGGATGCTGCTATTAGGAGCCTGCATGAGCTTCGCCTTGGATATGCAGATGGAAACTCGGACACGAAAGCTGATAGAGAGATCGAAAATGGTAAGTGAATATCAAAATCCCATCATATGTTCAAAAGATTTGTTTGTTTATCATATACTTGGTGTAGCTCAGAGGGATGAATCCTAATTATATGTGAAGTTGGAATATGTTTATGTATAGACTCACCCATACACACGAATAATGTATACCTTTCTCGGGTTTTTGGCTAAGATCAAGTATATATCCACCCTACTGTTATCAATTGACTCATCAATTACACAATGGTGCAAGATTGTCCTGGGAGAAATACAACTTATCTTCCTTGACAGAAATAATGTGCCATTATTAATGAGTGAAAATATGTATCTACAGTTGGTTATTATATCAGTGGCATGCACGGATGGTTTCTGGTCATATTTATTAAGGATCTCAAGCCCCCTCCCCAAACCACACACTCACACACAAAAAAAAGCTTAAAGGTGTTTTTGGAAGGAACAGATACTAGATCTTGTGACTGGTAACACTCATTTGTTACAGATTAGTGTATCTGTGTTGTAGGTGTCAATTTTGGTATCAGCAACAGATAGTGGATCTTGTAACCGGTATCACACATTCGTTACTGATAACTGATAAGTGTATCTGCGTTTGAAATGACAATTTTGGTCCATAAATATGCAACCTATCCAAACTTGAGGTTGGCCGGTTGGGATATGACCCGCATCAATCCATATTGACCCAAGTAACTTAGGGCGGGTTGGATTGTAACTTGTTTATGAATTTAACCTGCTTTAACCCCGAAAATTCTAACCAACTCATTTATTTCACACCCTAGAGGTGTCAAATTCAACTCATAAAAAATGTAGTCGTCCAACCTCAGACATGAGCTTGGTAGGTGTTGTTATGACCTGTTGCTCAATTCATGTTGACCCAATTTGTGTATTTGCGTGCATACATTTTCTTGTATACGTGTATAGATGGTTATCATTTAATTACTTGTATACATTTGCGTATATAATTTTAACAAGTATTAAAGTATTTGTGTGTGTCTGTGGTGTATGGAGTACTTGTTATCATGGGCATTCCACTTCTCAAGCTTATAGTTAATTCATTTAAGAAGTTGACTTTATTTTTATTACGTATTTTTTTTTTGGGGGGGGGGGGGGGGGGGGGTTGTTGTAGTAGTGTTGTGTTAATACCTGATCAGGAACATGATTTCCAATTATTCTCAAAAGAAAGATTCTGAATTTTCATGAAAAATTGGCAGCTATGAACCCCGCCAATGTGCCGGCTGCTCAGTCAGAAGATCCTTCTGAAAACAAGTTTCCTGCCAATGGTGCAGAATGGGTGGAATTGTTTGTGAAGGAAATGATGAGTGCTACAAGCATAGATGATGCCAGGGCTCGAGCTACCAGGCTGTTGGAGAACTTAGAGAAATGCATTAGTTCACGTGCAGGTGCAGAGGCAGCTCAAAATTCTCACGAGGTGGGTATTGGAAATGCATGTTTCCGTTTTAATCCCTGAGTTCTAGACTTATAGGCAATGAATTTCTTGCCAAGGATTGGTGGCAGGAAACATCACTAGTTGATCAGGTCTTTTTGGATATAATTACTTATATATATATATATAAGGTTAAGAATATATTTAGTAATGTTCTCTATACATTCTGAGACTCGTTTCCTTGATTTCATTAGCAACATTAGTGGACTGTGGTGCTTCAGCTGTATGAGAATTACCATTAACAATTCTGGGATTACCCTTTGACGTGCTAATTTATCGACTTCAATTTATTTGTTCTTTTGGGTGTTGACTGTTCCTCAATTCGCAGGAAAATATTATGCTGAAACAGCAAATAGAAGTGCTTCTCCGAGAGAATACCATTCTCAAGAGGGCGGTGGCCATTCAGCATGAACGTCAGAAAGAGTATGATGAAAGGAACCAGGAAGTGCATCAATTAAAGCAGCTTATTGCTCAGGGTAAAGAGCAATTGAGAACTCTTGAGGTAAACATTCCAACTTCATAAACTTCTCACCCTAGCCATGACATATGACAAATTGAATGATTTTATATTTTCTCACAATAGTTGAGATTCTCCTTTGCTGATCTGCACCACTAATAGAAAGTCTGATTGCATTTCTTGGTCTAACTGCTTGTCCAAACCCTTTTTGATAATAATCATGTTGAGAATAGTTGTTGCTTAAACAATATACCTGTGTATTCTAGAATTGTCATCATAAGTAGAGCTGTCAAGGATAGGTGGATAAGTACTGCAATATCAAAGGAAATTGTATAGCTATAGAATTTTATCAATTCAGCATTCTTTTACCTCAATAAAAAAAGGAGTTCATTCAATGTGACAGGCAGAGATGTGATAATAATTGGAATGCAAAGAATGTCACTGAAGTACCTTTTCCTGAGAAAAGGGTATTATCCTCATTTCTGTAATGTTGGAAACTTAACCTCCAATTTGGCTTAACAGAAAATTACCTAACAACTGATGTAGAGATGAACATCTCAGTTACTAAATTGTGTTTTCGGACTTCCCTTTTTTGAGAATAAAATTAATACCAAATGCTTTTTAAGGGAAGAAAACCATAGATGTTGTTGCTGAGCCAGCTAGCTTGGCATTTAGGTGTAGTTGATGAATTAAATGCCTTTCTATCGTTTACTCCATTATGTTCGCATGACAAGAACTGAAAGGTATCGAGCAAAAATTTCAAAATGTTAAAGAGTATGATCATTAATATCCTTCTGTAAGACCTTTTATCATCTTGTCAAACTATTATAATCTAACAATACTTTTTGCTATTCAACAACAATAACAACATACCCAGTGTGATCCCATAAGTGGTGTCTGAGAAAGGTTAGTTTACGCAGAACTTACCCCTACCTTGTGGTAGAGAGATTGTTCGTATAAACCCTTGGCTCAAGAAAAGCATTTGCAAAACAGGTTGAAAAATATAACAGTAAAAAAGCTAAGATGAAAGTACTAAAGAAAATAAAAGTAACGATACCCAAAGTAAAAGAAACAACAGTAATAATATGGAGAAGAGGGAGCAGATAAGGTGCTCTAAACTAGAAGCATAATCTCCCACAGAAAAGAGAGAAATTGCTGGACTACCTACTGGCCTTCTATCCTAATCCTCGACTTCTATGTTCTCCTATCTAGGGTCATGTCTTCGGTAAGCTGAAAATGTGTCATATTCTGTCTAATGACCTCTTCCCAATTCTTCGTCGGTCTACCTCTCCTTAGACCTACCACTGCCGACAATACTTTTTGCTATTTTTTCATGAAACT